>JAMZAV010000059.1:222500-822500 GCA_024449915.1 Sweltsa coloradensis
ATTAACGGTAAATTGCGCATACCTTGAGAAGTTGGCATTACTTGACAACCCGGATGGAGTTTCCCTATCAATAAATATAATTTATTTCCGTGTGATTGCTCGTTTTATATTATAGTATTAATGACACTGTTTGTGCATTGTTTGCAAATTGTTAGTGCCAGAATTAATTAATTGTAAATGCACTTATGCGCAATCAGGGTTGTGATTGTGTTCATGATTATAATCATGTTTGTTAATGTTGCATGTCAGCTACAGCGACACCGCCAGGACATTGTAAGGGCACGAGTATAAATACGTCAAGCTAGTCTACGTCCTTGATTGTGCCCGTATCATAGTATCGCATTGTAAGGAATGTCTACTATTTGAGAGAACACTTCCGTATTCTTTGGGGCCGTCAAAACATAGGGGCCTAGTCGTGAACTGTGGTAAAATAGTAGATTTCATAAGACGAAATCTCAATACCTTATTACTTCAATCTGAAGTGGAACAAACTTATAGCGTTAAAATGATAATGTCTTCGGAAGGGACATAAAACATTTGCGATTTAATTTAAACACGAACACAGATTATGAATCGAAATCGGTATTTACAAGGAAATGTTTTAATACAATTTTAGGTTTGAGACATGAATTTGCTGTATGTATACGGTTTTAAAACCTAAGTGATTTTACCAACATGTTTGCGTCATCAGATTTTTTAGGTTTACTAATTGAGTTTAGTTAATTGGATGAGCGAAGCAAAGACTTCAATTTCACTGACCCCCCAAAAAATTTAGCTCGGGGTTTTTTTTGTTTGTTTGTTTGTTTGTTTTTTTGTTTTTTTTGTTTTTTTGTCTGTTCGCTCTCTCCCGGGCAAACGGCATGTGCGATCTTGATGAAAATTGTAGGGGACCTTCGAAATCTCTAAACTTAGAGGTGTGTTGTTTTTGGGTACAATCGAAGAAATATTTCTCATGAATATAGTACTTTTACGATTTTTTTCGATTTTTAGTACGATATTTTCGTGACATTTGGTCCGATTCTGACCAAACGGGTAGGGCTACAACGTTCATATTTCACATGGACATTAAGGTTATGGTGATGTAGTACCTTTTGAAAGAAAAAGTTGAAAAAGATAGCCAGAATCCATAGAAATAAAGGTTTTAATATGAGTTTTTTGAGGTTTATAATAACAATTAACAAGTAACAATAGAAACTTGACAACAATCACCTACAATGCATTCAAAAAACACTTGCAAAGGAAAAGTGCAAACAAACGCAAAAAAACGCAAACAAAAAACTTACAAAAAAGCTCATCCATCAACGCGGCGGGAGTTTAGCGTTTTCCTAGTTAAATAAGGTACTTAACGTATACAAATTATTTGATACGTTAAATCGTAATTATAGTAACTCCGAATACAGTGATTGAAAAAACATATGTCGCTTATAATAGGCTACAAGTTAGCTCACAAAAAAATCATTTAAGCACAATTTAGTAATACGTATTGAAGTGTTAAATTAAAATGTATTAAAATGTTTTACCAAGAAACATTGTTAAACATTTTTTCTTTACTAAAATGATTGTGGCGTATAACGTACAGTAGGTGTATGCTGTGGTATCTTATATAATTGAAAATGGTGGTAGCTGTAGAACAAGACATAAAATCTCCCCAGAACACAATATTACAGTAACAAAATGTTCAATTGAGAGAGATCTCACTTCACTGAATATAAATACAAGTACGTAAGTGGAAATGCACAGGGTATAAGATGAAACAAAACAATATACGATAACACAATATAAAATATAGGAAATATTCAAGTTATTTCTTTGGTGGATAGTGAAGTTACCGAAGCCATATGAATTCCAAACTTGTTGCTTCTGGCGGTGAAATATGTGCGATAAAATAGTTATATATTTTTCTGCCAATGATTTGTAGAAATCCAAAGAACAACACTTTCGACTCACAAAGTTCACTCTTGAGAACATTCCAGTTACAAGACGCCTCACGTGGTGATGTGTGCACGCAAGGGGCGACTTGTTGTTTTTATACTTCATTCAATTATATATGCACTTATTATTCACTTAGTATGCACTTAATATGCACTCGTTTTCCATCCTATTATTGCGTTTAAACTTAATTTATATGCAAAGATAATTTGCTCATCTTCTATGTAACATAGTATGTAAACCGTATATTTACTACAACATTCAACACGCGACCTGAGTATATATCATGTATACGTTGAACTAGGGTAATTTACTGTTTATTATTTTGAACAAATTGAGTTATTGGAATTTTTTCATCTTTTGTAATTAATTTAAAGTAACTAAGTGTGAAATACATAAATAATATACAATTGCGTGGATACGAATTTAATTTTTATTTCACCTTTTTGTACATGCAAACTTTATTATAATATCACTCTTAGCGTACTTAAATCAGCAAGTGTACACGTGAGTCCAGTTTGAGAGGTTTTAAGTACCAAATCACACACCCACCCACTAATCATATGAATGTCAGTTTGTACCAAGGGTTTTCGAGGTAATCCTGATTGAATCCTGAAAGTGTTCGTTCCTCTCTACAGCAAATTACAATTTATAAACATGCATTTTGATTATGCGAACAGTATTTTTCTACCATCCGAATAGGTATAATTCGTTGCTGACTTCAAAGTTATCGAAAGTGCTTCGGTTTACCTACGTCATGAATCCAGATCGGCCAACCGAGCAAATAGGTGCCTCGTGGGGTGGGGTAGGCGCTTTGATGAGTGGAGACGCGCGTACGATGCTAAGATGGCGTCATTAGATTCATCACATATTTTACAACATGGACGGGTATGGGAGTGTACCCAAAATAGGGTGCGAAGCTATACTTAATCATCAGCTGTTGTCGAACGATTCTTAAATAAAATTCCCCCAACATTCGAAAGTGTCGTTTGGTGGAGGTGCCGGGTTAATATTATGTTACCTTAGGATGGGGCTAGTCACGCTACCTGATGCCACATGGTCATCAAAAACATTATTCAGGCCTATTATTCTTGTTGAAGGGCAATGTCAGCCAAACTCCATGTCAATCGGAGGTCGTGTTCGTTTTTTATCGTGAGACTTGACACAGGTAAACATGAACGTATACAGAAAAGTGATGTAAATCAATAAATTTAGATTTTATCTCGTTTATGTCAACGATTTTCTTATAATTATGGCGTTCTTCATTATGAAACGACAAAATGATTAATTCCGTTTCCCGTACACTCCTTGAGTTCGAGTGGTCGATTCGGAGAGGGGAATAAAGGAAATATGTATAAAGCTATGTGGTTGAATATGTCGGCCAGTAGGGAGTTATATACGTGAATTAGACTGATGAAGGTTAACTCTAGCCTCCTCGGAATTCACCCGTAACCTATTTCTCACATACGCTTCCCGTACATGTGTGACTACATGCGAACATCCGCCGCCCCCCCCCAAACACTCTATAGATAAACTAAAACTTCCTACGCTTACACTTGCTCGGACAAAGTAGATTAATTGATTCTTAATGGACACCTTACAAAAAATTACTATGGATACGGTAGGGAGTTTCATTCGCTAGGTTACTGTTATTCACTGTCTCTATTAAAAATATACTTATTTGGTCTCTCGGAGAATGAATGAAACACCGTCATTAATACGACTCATTACTGTCGCGGGTTAATTGAAACGGGCCTAATGGCGGAGATAAATACCGTTGGGTTCGCACGCCGTGTCGCCAAAGCGGGGACTCCCTGTCGGTCCGATTCTGTAACTTCCGGTCGTTCCAAACACATTAGAGGCGATCCCCTTGCGCGGTGCAACTCGCCCGCGTTGGTGGATGAGATCATCGCGCAGATTTATGTCTCACGGAGGACATTATGCCACAAGATAAAAGGTAACAAATTGCGACTTAAAGGGGCTAAACCCCAAAAAAATATTTTTTACCACGTGATCTATAGCTCAACACTACACTAAAATGACCATTTAAAAAATTATATCTTGTAACTGTGATTTAACACAATTTTTTTAATTTTTTTGATCCAGAAATTTGCGAAAATTGGTGTTTTGGGAAAATTCTTAAATCGGCTTTAACCTGCTTCTTTTTTGGTCCACATAGATACTAGAGCATAGTACCAATCTAAAATGCCCCTTTATAACATCGTGTCTTGAAACTGTGCCCAAATATACCCTCAAACACGCAAAAATATGCATTCCAAAATCACACCTCATCTTGGTAATCAGCATATTTTGACCGAACTACTTGCCCAAATCACAAAACAAAATATAGAGAATTTACAGAAAAGGCTGTAGAGTATGTCAATAATGGCTAATTTTTTTTTGATCAAAATCCTCCAAGGTCACGGGGCATAAAGATCGTCCCCATGTTATTTCTTATGGGAGATTTTTGCCGATGGGACCTAGCTCTAAAACTGTCATGTTTGACAATTTTTTGGGAGGTCATGGTGGCCCCAATAATTTTTCTGTTGATTGCTAAATTCATTATTAATTAGCCTGAATGAAATATATTTTTTGAGTCTAGCGGTTAAATACCCCTTTAATTTCAGCCAGCGTAGGCGTACACCTGTTTTTACCATTCAATCTAAAAACACATATTTTTGACGTTATTTATTACGAAGGAACCAACCCGGTTAAGAACGTGAATACCGGTACTTTACTAGAATATTTTATGTATCACTTAGCACGAGTACAGTAGTCCCCTTCATTGGGAGTGAATATCAATATTGAAATCCCTTCTAAATAAAACCTACTACTCCGCAAGCGAGTTTTTTCGTGATCATTTCACAATTTGATTTATCTTCACAATTATTTAAAATTTCCCTAATTTTTGCTTCACTTGATTAACAATCTTACTAAAAACACTAATTATAACTATAGATTATACCTATTGAGATTTGTAACTTTTGTATAATTTTGTTAATTATAGTTGGATGAGCGTAGCGAGCGAAGCGAAGATTCCATTCTACTACACTGGAGAAAAAAATCCGAAATGTTTTTTTTTCTTTTTTTCTTTTGTATTTTTGTCTGTTTGTTAACACGATTCCGGCTAAACCGATACTCCAATTGCGATGAAATTTCCTGGAGACCTTCTAAATCTCTGAACTTAGAACTGCACTGTTCGAAAAATCGATCGAAAAATTATTTCTCTTCAAAATCACAATTTCACGATTTTTTTCGTTTATCTTTTTTGTTTTTGTTTGTATTTTTGTGTGTTTGTTAACACGATTCTGGCTAAACCGATATTCCAATTGCGATGAAATTTTCAGGAGACCTTTAAAATCTCGGAACTTAGAACTGCCACTTTTTTGAGCGCAATCGAAAAATTATTTCTCATAAAAATCGCAATTTTACGATTTTTTTTCGTTTTTCTTGTTTTTTCTGTTTGTATTTTTGTGTGTTTGTTAACACGATTCCGGCTAAACCGATACTCCAATTGCGATGAAATTTTCTGGAGACCTTCGAAATCTCTGAACTTAGAACTGCACGGTTCGAAAAATCGATCGAAAAATTATTTCTCTTAAAAATAGCAATTTTACGATTTTTTTCGTTTTTCTTTTTGTTTGTATTTTTGTGTGTTTTTTAACACGATTCCGGTTAAACCGATACTCCAATTGCGATGACATTTTCTGGAGACCTTCGAAATCTCTGAACTTAGAACTGCACGTGTCGAAAAATCGATCGAAAAATTATTTCTCTTGAAAATAGCAATTTTACGATTTTTTTCGTTTTTCTTTTTTGCTTTTGTGTGTATTTTTGTGTGTTTTTAACACGATTCCGGCTAAACCGATACTCCAATTGCGATGACATTTTCTGGAGACCTTCGAAATCTCTGAACTTAGACCTGCCACGTTTTTGGGTACAATCGAAGAAATTAATATTTCTCATGAATATCGTACTTTTACGATTTTTTTCGATTTTTAGTGCGATATTTTCGTGACATGGCCGATTCTGACCAGACGGGTGGAGCTACAACGTTCATATTTTATATGGACATTAAGGTAATGGTGATGTATTGATTTCTGAAAGAAAAAAAAATGAAAAAGTTAGCTAGAATCCATGGAATAAAGGTTTTAATATGAGTTTTTTGAGGTTGATAATAACAATTAACAAGTTTCAATAGAATCTTGACAACAATCACCTACAATGCATTTAAAAAGCACTTGCAAAGGAAAAGTGGTCCTACGCAAACTAAAAACTTACCAAAAAGTAGTTATATACATTTGTGTATGCCATATATATGTATAGTTTATGTTTAGTATAGTTTATATAATATGTCCTTTTGATGTGTAAAAAAAAATCAATAGACTGTTGAAGAAGGATACGAATATAAAACTTGCTCCAGCGTGGATCTCTTTTGTGGTGGTGACGGGTTCGAAACTATTGATGATGATGATTCTTATAGGCCGTGCAGTTTAAACAAAGCAATAGTATTACACCTTTGATGTTATGGTGGTTCAAAATGTTTGTTTTTGATTCACATTCAGTTTGCGGCCATGTTACTTATGCAAACATACATATGCAAACAAAGTTGAACGACTTAATTCGTTATGCTCATCCACTAAGATTTATGGACGAGACCAAACCACGAACTCCGTTTAGTAATTTTTCTTCGGTTGTTTGTAGTACGCTGTATACCCCTGTCATTATAGTTTGTTGAAGGAGCCGTTCATTACTGAAGTCATGTTTATTTATTCGGCATTGTAAGCGTATGGTAGGACCGTGGGATTCACGAGTATGCATATAATGTATGGGATGGCTTGGCGAGGCTTGGCTTCGCGGGAGCCGGGGCATGGGGCACCACACAGCACACTCTGTCGAGCGCACACAAATGGTCAATTAAGGTCATCATAAAATTTCTAACATTTACAAAAATTATTGGAAATGCGAATGAGATTTTCCCAGCCGTATTTTGCAATGCTATAATTGGTAGTGCTTTCGTTACTTGAAGTAGTTAGTGCGCGTAGTGGCTATCTCGATGTTCACAGCTAGTTGAGCACGGCCTGTAGGCAGAAAAATCGGGAAATAAAAATTATTGTCTACCTCAAGCCAAGCCAAGAATAATCACCGTGTCGTTAATATTTACTCGTTTCAATGTGTACCCACTACAATTACAAACTGATTTATAATGCGATATTGAAAACTATACTGTATTACAATTTTATTATATGTTAAAATGTAAAAATGCGTAATGTTTGAGATAGGTAGCCAAGAGGTAAAATGTAGACCAATGAAAACTAAGAGTGTTCAGATTCCGGTGATACTAAAGAGAAAGGGGCGTGGAAGTATGAATAATGGCAGAGCATGAGTGTGCTCACATGTTATGTATGAGTGTGGACAGCTGGGGAGTAATCGCGATGTGTTTGTTAGGATAGAGGTGCGCAGATGGTTGTGATGCTATTTGCTGTACGAGGCGATCAGTGATTATAGATGTCGATATCATATAAGATCAATGGCTTTTGCGGAAATTAAACTCTTTATTATGTGCCCAAGTTTATTGTTGTATTTGGAACAAAGGTTCGTAAATATCTCATTTGCGTTGTGACTGCGCGTGTGTGCGTTGTGTTGTTGACTTGTTGGTGGTAGTGCTATTAAAAAAATAAATAAATCAATTTGAACGGACACAATTATCTCATAAAATGATTATTGAACATTGTCTGGATGAACGCGAACGAATTACTCTGGGATATTTCAGGATGTTCGTAACCTGTTGGTACGAACCACGGCTCGCCATGCACCCGGGCTTTCAGTGTGTGGCTTGTGTTATTCACGAGTATGAACACATTGCACAAACAATGTTTGGGGAGAATCACTCAGCCGTTCTACCGGCCAAGCTATAGGATCGAATCAGCTATATTTTGTTCAGAAGTTTAAATTAAATCACTTAACGCAATGGCCGCAACGCACTAACCGTCACAAAATAATTCATGCCACACACCAAAATATTTAACATCTGTACAGTCACCAACGTATGTGATGGATACCTGACACTCAATGCTACATGTATGAGTGTGTACATGTCATTGACTTTATGGAAATCAATCCAGAAATTAAAAAAATCCCTCTCATCGGGGTATCGAACCTCGGTCTCCCAATTGCCGGTCGGGTGTTTTACCCCTAAGCTACTAGACGGATAATAATATAATAATCTATATTGTTGGTGTGAAGTAGATTTTTGTAAATTTGTGACATTTTGAGTTGATTTTCATAAAATCAATTACACCTACGGTAGTTTCCCGCTTAATTAAATTGATAAACAAACCCTCGCTCATATCTGCGATAGGTAATAACATTATGCATTATGTTTAGATGGTCAGTTCAAAGAATCGTTGCTGCACTTTCCAATCTATTCAGATGTACAATGCACCAACCATCCAGATGTTATGAAGATAACCGTCTCGGTTGCTTAGGGGATTATGCACCCGACCGACAATTTGGGAGACCGGGGTTCGATACCCCGCTGAGATGGATTTTGTAATTTCTGGATTGATTTACATAATCAATTACTCCTACGGAAGTGTTACCCGACTAATGAAATTGAGAAACGCATATTAATGTAACAACAGACCTGATAACGAGACAACTCAAGTATGTCCACTGACCAGTAACTTACGGTAAAACTTATCTATACGTCCCTTCATGATTACGTATAACATAATTGCTACATGAGGCACATTGTCCTTTGCCCCCAACCTCCCATTTAATTTTATGTATTGTACGCTATACTAAATTAATGAAAACTAAATAATTATAGTAATAAGAGTAAAGCTACATCAGCGTTAAAGCCCTGCCGCATTAAGTGAACTCCTGCTTTCAACTGTCTCAAGTGTACAAGATAATTCTAGTTATGAACACAGAATTACAAACCGTGCAATGCCTTTAACTTAATTAAATTTGAGTGTTCTCAGTTGTTAAAATTATACACCTTCATGGAATTTGAACATAATTTCATGTGCCATTGTCTTTGTTACAAGTAACAATTAGCTGAACAATTTTCATGCATTTACGTTTCCAGGTTTGTGTTACGGCGAGTACATTCACGGTTGCCGTGATCGGTGACCGATGTGATCGTTCCCCGCACTTTGTGACGTCTCTATTGCCGCTCGTTAATGTTTAACTACTGTATAAATCAGATTCGTTGCAAATAGGTAACATGCTCGTTAACTAAGCCCAATGCGCGCGCACATGTCGTATTTTCGATTGTTTTCCGACGTCTGTTTGTTGTCCACTTCCTCATTCCGTTCTATACGAGTGGAACGAGCCTCTACCAACATCACTTAGTATCAACCCTAGATGGTCATAAGAGTCCGCGACCTGTCCCATACCTCTGCGCCATTAGTTAGGATTTGTATTCATCGATTACGTAAGTCACTTATGTCGCTGGTTTATTTCAGTTTCATTGTCACAAGGCGGAGATAAGGCGCCGGCTAGTCTGTGGTAGGGCGGAGGTAGAGGCATATCAGTGAGGATCATTGCCCTACCCACTTGCCTGGCTGTAACCTGTGACCGCACACACCCACTGAATGTACAATATGGCGTCGCGACGCTAACCATTCCGAAGAAACACGTGGCAACACCAACGTCGCGGCGCTATAGATGACGTACTTCTTCTACATAAACACGTTAACTACCCGCTGTGCTGAAAAGCGGTGCACGGAATGGCGTCGCGACGGTAACCACCTAAGAAACACGTGGTCGCACGGGCGTCGCGACGCTCACTTGTTGCATATCTTCATTCGTCTTCCGACAATCTGATCCCGACCTACCAGACCACCAGGGCCTCGTAACTCTGTCCGCTTTTATCATCCGCGTTATCATGCCAAATTATTTCTTCCCCCATATTCGAGCGGTGAACTCGAAGGGCGGATTTTAACCCGGATAGGACCGAAGAAAATTATGGAGCCTACCGATCGCACACATTGAGTTTTCCTCGGTTGGGTGCAACGTCCTCCGTGGACCTTCGATAATAATTGTAGAAGGTCTCCAATTGGAACTAACATAACTTTTTTCGCATAAACGATTTTCGTTAAAGAAGGAAACCGTTCTCTATTTTTTGTCGTATCTTACTGAAATAACGTCACGATTTCTGGCATATCGTCTGCCATTCTCAACCATTCAACTTAATTGTTTGTCCCTGTGATCGATGTGCCACTCGATGTAATATACATTATTTCAACCAGTCGTTCACGCCCTATATTTTAGTATCGTCTTCTTCCGCCTTGCGGCTCCATTATTAGGTAATAAAAGTACCGTATTAGACGCATTTCCTGTCGCATATTCTCGCACATGCCCACATGGATGTATCGTGATGTTACGTGATGTATCGAAGGCGTAGTTGGCACGTCGTAAACCAACACATTCATTCATAAAGCTCTGCGTTGCTCCTGGCACGACCGACCAATAGAGAGATTATGTGTTGGACGTCTGTCTTATTAGTGGTTCTTGTTGCAGTCGTCAGAGCGCGACTCAATCGCAGATACCGTGGGGAATTGGATGTTTATTGATACATTAAAAGCGAGCATGTTGTTTATCCGGTGCAATAGATTGGAAGATTGATGCATTTCAAGACAGCGAACAATGGACGGGAACAAGGCCCTAACTGTTGTTGTGACGTGTATTGGTGGCGCTCGCTAATCCAATAACAATGTCGTTGATAATACTGTTAAATGAAACGAAATTAGCTGAATTACACCCTATTGACTGCTCGGAGTAGCCCAACGCTGCCACCACTCTAGGCTACCGAGACCATTCAATCACGTGCATAACTTTGATTTTGCAAGAACTGTTCGTCAGAGGACATTGGTGTAGAATAACTCTCGTCTTCAAAATCACAGTTTACATAGAACAATGTATCTATCATATTTACACATTGTTTAGTATAGATTGGAGAAGGGTTTACAGGTTGGGAAAGCATAGAGAACATAAAACCCAGCCTGAAGGGCTGGGGGTGACAAAACTTTTCATCTGCTGATGACAACTGCAGCTAATTTAAAGTTGTTTGTTACCTTAATCCACGACGCGTTTCGTCCTTCTGGGACTCATCAGGCAGATGGTGGCCACTAAAAATCAGCTAGCTACATGCAAACAAAACTCGCAATACATAACCAAACCTGTGGTAGGGCCACGCAATAAGTAAATTCTGCATGCATGTTGTCATCATCAGCAAGGTTACTTCACACACCATTCATACTGGGGCACACAGTCAGCACAACCAGTAAGGGGGCTTCCCTCCCAACTCTGGTGCTCGGGAGACAATAAATCTATGACTTACCCTGGATTCCGCCCAGCCCTTCAGGCTGGGTTTTATGTTCTCTATGCTTTCCCAACCTGTCAACCCTTCTCCGATCTTTACTAAACTAGCCAATTGGCCTTGTCCTAATTGTAATATTTACACATTGGAATGAGTAAAAAATTACAAACAAAAATAAACGTACCGAACTGGGATTTGAGCCCCACACTTTTTGCATTGTCATTAAGGAAGAGTAAAAATATTGTAACCATATGTTAACGGTAAAACTGTGCAAATTTTATTTAGTCACACGCACCTAATTTGCATTCTAATGTCAAGAAAGGTGTAGCAGTCATCTATCGTCTGCCGGTTTTGCTCCCAAACGACATCTCCTCAGTCTCTGCCTACGTCTAGCCACGTGCCTGATAGAAGTAGAGCACTTTAATATACTCTCGGAGGTCATTGCTATGTACAGCGAGTGATTCACCTTTCGATGCAAATCGAAGATTAGTTTTGGTACGTGAATAATTGTAGTCTGGATTTAGTATTTTGATGTGATGTAAATGAAATTCAATACCGTCAAAATGACGCCATGGTTCCCTATAATTACTGTAGAATGTGATACGGAGGGCGTTCAATACGGCGGTAACACGAGCGCAATTCTTGTCTAAAGGAGGTGAGGACACGTTCAATTCAGCCACACCCTTTCATTTCACTTGGGCACCACTCAATCCGTGTGGAGTTCATCGGGTACTAGCTATGCGCACGTTCAACTGCACTGTCACTTTCAATTAGGTGCAGGGAGTATTTCTGGTATTTCTACTGCACACACTCGATTTTAGATTCAAAAAGTTTCACTTTCATTAAATTAGGCTACCAAAATACATCACTATTCTTTCCTCATCATAACTTATTTTTACTATCAACCATTTCGCATCCCACTTTACATCTTTCATCTCCTCATCACTCAAACCATAAAGGAATTATTATTTTAAAGGTATATACAAGTTGAAACTATATTGTTCCTGCTGTAATGCCGAGGGGCATACTTGTTTTTATAACTTTGACTGCGCGTCAGTTTTGTATATTCGTGTACTACCTCGCTTTTAAATTTTAATTTCTTGTTTCACATTTTCGTTTTAGCACGAAATATGTTTCTTTTTTCACTGTTGAACAAATAGGTATTCAGCATTCCCTGTCTGGCACCCACGCGCATATCAATCAAAATGCGGGGAAATAAACTCTCTGGTCTTTTGAGGGTTGTCGATGCGTGAAACTCGGGAAGGTTTGTTCGGAATTGATCTTTTGATGTTGGTTAATGTTGTATTCATTTCCAAAGGCAGTTTACAACCTTGTTTGTTTGCCATAATCAAAACAACAAAACATCAAAACAAGGTTATTCGAGCTTTCACGGCGGCCGTAGTTTATATCCTCAGTGAGCCGGACCTGGCAATACGGCTTAGGTTAACACTCATGAAATTCAAACGTTCGCTGAAAATATTGGAGCTCGGAAAATTCTCCTCTCTCCGAAATCCGGAATAAAATACATGTTCAGAGTAACTAGACCATTTATAATGGAATATCTTCCATTTTCAGTCTTCATCTACGCGGAAGAGACGTCTCGAAGAAACGTCGGTTCCATTCTTGCGGCGCTTGACTCCATGTTCATTATTTATCAGTGCTATTCAGTTGGATCCTGGGAGGTTAGACCACTCTGATCCACCGTCATATCTGAGGACTCTGCTTTAATGTTGAATAAGACTCGAAGCTCATGTTTTACTTTGTACGAAATGGCAATGTTGACCCCGCAAGTACAAGAAGTTCGTTCGGGTCTTGAATTTCACGAGTGATGTATGTATACCACATAATAACACGTATTTTTTTTCTTCAGCTTCTAGTCTTGTTTTCACTCGCCTCGCTCGCAATGCGCCTCCAGTTATTTGTATGCGATTAAGACTATGTCATTTTAGCAAAATTTTAACCTTGATGACGTGTCCCCCCTCCGCTCCTTCTTTATAATCCTCCACATAATAAATTGTCATCACGAATACGAGGTTATGTCCGTAATTATTGACTTCCTTGTTCGGGTCGAACATGTTTTATCGGCATGTTTTCCGCGCACCCTTCGTCAATACATCACCGGTAACCCACGCCGCAAACAATAGACTCGGCTCATAGAGACACAGCTCTCTGATGAAGACGAAAGAGCACGTCATTGTTTTCGTACTCGCGGCGAACGAACGAAAAGAAATCGAACAATTTCGCACCGATGTTCGTTTGATTTGAGCTCTTTGTGGTGGCAAAGGAGGAATTTCTCCGCGAAGACGTTGCGCGCATTTCAATTCGCGTATTTGCTTTGAATTCGATCGCGCCCGACTAGTGATTAATACGTCTTGTTCGAAGCAACCGCGTGCGTCGGAACACATCCTCCAGATGATGCCACACGGATCTAAATGCCTCGGGAGTTAGCCATCAAGTACAGTGAACCCTTCTTTGCGATCCTTATCGCGCTCAATAATAAATATATCATATGCATCATTTACAATGCACCATGAATTAATATTTTACTTTCTGTTTTTAGTATTTGATTCCTTTCAGGTGTTGAGACAGTGAAATATAGTTGTGTTGATGTTTGTACAAATTATAATATATATATTTTTAGTTGTAGGGTAGCAGGTTTTGCCATTCCCATGTTCGGGTACTTTTTTGTCAAAAAAATTTGTAGAACTTTTATTTTAGTTTGTTTTAAATTAGGGGCGTAATTGAAAATTGTATGAAAGCGAGTGTGTGTAGATAATCAGTACTCAAGACCAGCAGTTGCCTCATGATAAAAGTAAAAAATATTCCATGCTCACCAATATGGATGATAACAAGGGCGTTTCCCTGTCCTGGTCTGGGTGTAGCAAACAACACGCAGAAATGCTAATGTCCGTTTAGAATATAAGATTGTCTTCTTGATCAACAGTCCACCCTGCAGTTTACGCTCTGTGCACATCCATGTGTTATTGTGTTTGCTACTTGTCAAACAATCACTGTATTTATGGGTTCGCGGTTGGGGCGTGGGCTCGAAGTGTATCGAACCATCGCACGTGGGTTCGAATCCCGCCTCGGTCGAGTTTTTTTAAAATGCTTCCATCCTTATATTTTACCACTTATGGTCTGAAATATACAGCGTTATTTTCAACCAATATATTTATGGACTGCGACCTTTCATACGTTAATCGTATTCTATAGCTGTAGCGCCCTTTCACACGCAAATCGTTTTCTATATCTGTAGCACAGATAATATGTAACATTTTCCAATTTCTAAAATTGTAATTTCAAATTTTAAATTACGTTTGCTTACAATCCAAAACCCATCATGCTCGAACTATACCTTACGGTACATGAATGCAATGCTGTAATACACGATTAATGTGATCCTTTTTGCCAACCCTATCAAACAATTCATAGTGATCCTGTTTTCTACTTTTGGTTGCAAGACTACAGCTCAGAAGTTTTTTACATTGCAAATAAGGTGAACATGGCCTAGAAAATTGTATATTATTTTGATATTATAGTTCAGCTGTTGGTACCTACTTATATTATTTCTGCAGATAGAGCTTTCATCTTGAACAAGTTGTAATTTATAGTTTGTTTAAGTTTAAGTGATTTGAGTTACCGTTATTCAACACTCCTTATTTATGGCCGTAAATGCATCAAATACTGCATTTTCTGTCCCTGCTCTCCGATGGTGGTTAGCGATAACTCTTCCCCTGTTCCACAGCATCATGACTGTGCTTCAGTCTAATGTGTGAGCAAACAGCTAGAGTAATCACGTGCTTCGTGTGCACCAACAATGAGAAAATGTTAAATCATCACCATTGTGCCGCTAAGTAGGGCATATGCACTGAGCTAACCTTCCCTCCGTTATATAAGAAGAGTAGGCTATATCATCCAAGGGAATTTATGTGGGAATCGTTGTTAAACATTTTACCCAAATGACACACTCACCAAGTACCGTAGTGTTGTGGCCAGGTTACGGTAAGCGACGATAACTAGATAACGAGATCGAGCGAGAGTATGTCTTGTCTCGTCTTGTATAGGCACGCTTACTTCAAGACACCTCGTGCTAAGTGACAAAACGCTATTGGTGATAGGTCGACGCTGGTTTATTATCACTGAAATATTGTGTGGTGCCAAAGAGTGACGATTAATAATACATTTACTTTGAAAGTTTGTATTGGC
The DNA here is from genome assembly GCA_024449915.1 of Sweltsa coloradensis. Taxonomy (NCBI): domain Eukaryota; kingdom Metazoa; phylum Arthropoda; class Insecta; order Plecoptera; family Chloroperlidae; genus Sweltsa; species Sweltsa coloradensis. Next base: position 237,964 of record JAMZAV010000059.1, read on the forward strand.
TGGTCTTATATTTTAATGTCACGCTCGTCGTTTCGATCAACTGTGTGTATAATCATATTCGATTGCCTCAAGCGAAAACGACAGAAGTGTAAATGATCAGAAAAAAATACAATTTCGTTTCTACTAATAAATTAATACAACTAAGGAACCCCGAAATACTAATTCACTATGCTTAATCTTGCTGTTCTTACAGGACCACTAGTATTATTACTAGACCGCATTATTATTTCGATGCAATTCAGTGTTAACGTTCTTCCACTGTGGCTTAACTTAAGACAAAATTTACATATTCGCATATATATTTTTTACTACCAAGGAGAGACGTCTCATGAACACTCGTTTTGTACTTCTTCCAAAAATTCGTATTTAAAAAAATAAATAATGGGAACTTTTAGGTAATGTTTGTTAATTTACCCTGTTTTCACAAGTTTCCATTTACACAAAAAACTAGTGCACGTTTTGTCCTTTTTAGGCTATTTTACGCTGTAAACGACGAATGCACGTGTGAGATCAAATTACATAGTCTTATAACATTTATGCTTCCGGTCCTGTGGGTACTAAGTTTTAAAACAAGGAAGCTTCGCAAACGCTTTTTTTAGTCGCGTTGATGGATGAGCTTTTTAATTATAAAATTTTAATATTAATTTAAAATAATAAAAACATATTAACACGGCCCATACAAAGCAATCATTAGGTCTGTTGGATCTTTGATTGTTTATAACAAGGCTGTGGGTAAGGTATAAAATCTCATGTGAAGTTTTCATACAAGGCTGTGAGAAAGATCTAAAATCTATATTTTCGTGCTATTTGGGCGGATTCTGACCAAACGGGTGGGGCTACAACGTTTATATTTCACATGGACATTAATGTAAGGGTGATGTATTGACTTTTGAAAGAAAAAGTTGAAAAAGTTAGCCAGAATCTATAGAAATAAAGGTTTTAATATTTAACACCTCAAAAAACTCAAATTAAAACCTTTATTTCTATAGATTCTGGCTAACTTTTTCAACTTTTTCTTCCAAACGTCAATACATCACCATTACCTTAATGTGCATGTGAAATATAAACGTTGTATCCCCACCCGTTTGGTCAGAATCGGCCCAAATGTCACGAAAATATCGCACTAAAAACCGAAAAAAATCGTAAAAGTACGATATTCATGAGAAATATTTCTTCGATTCCGTATCCGTATCCGTATCCGATTCCGATGCCGTATTCGGGTAGAGAGCGAACAAACAGACAGAAAAAAACAAAAAAAAACACACGAGCTAAATTTTTTGGGGGGTCGGTGAAATTGAAGTCTTCGCTTCGCTCATCCAAAAATCGATAATAATAAACACTTCAAAATTCGTTATCATTTCTTATGGCTCATGGGAACGAACAAGGTTTTCGTGCGGGCGTTAGGAGACAGGGCCTAAGAAGACTTTTAGTCTTCTTAGCCCCGCTTCGCAACGTGTAGCACAACCGTCGGTCACAGGGGCTTAGAAGCCAAAAAAAGGTCCGGGGGCTTAGGAGACAGGGCTTAGAAGCGGACACCGTTTGACGCTTAAAGTTACTGACAGTTTTTTTTACTACGTCGAGTAGTTTGTTAGTTTTAAATACAACTGTTTTCCTCCATGAACGTACATGTTACATCATTGAATAAACATGTAGATAATGTGGTCTTGTTTATTTAGCATTGCGGGGACTCTGTCCCTCACGACGGCACACTTGGACATGTTTTCCCAATTTATTTACTCCGTAAGTAGCGTTTACAAATGGCAACGATTTACTTTCCGCATGATTCTTGGACACGTGTCTTAACACCTTAAAAAACCGTTATCTGTAATATCTTTTTTACTTCGAATATCTCCATTTGCCGGTACGAACTCTGTTAAAATACCGGTCGTCGAAAAAGTGAATACTGCTGTTAATGCAAGTAACGATTCTTCAAAGGCGTTGGTTCGCAGAAAACCAGGTTTTTACGTATCATGCAAAACCGTTTGCGTTGAATTATCATTTCATGCTACTTACGGCCAGTGGGCATTGGTGGCACGATATGACCACGTGTCCCGCTCAGAAATAATAACGTTTAGAATTAAGAGTGTTGGTGCCTTCAGACGCTATCTTCTGTAAGGATGATTTCTAAATCATACATTAGTCGTCCCCAAAACGTTCTGGGGCATCACCTGCTATTCGTACGTTCCATTCTTAGTACCATTCAGTCGTGGACATCCATGGTGGCCATTGCAGCTGGAGCTCAGGACGAAAGCGTGTAATTCCAAAGGATGCTGGTTCGAATCCCGAAAAATGCATGGATTTCTGTTATTTTTCTTCATCGGCCAACATCTATTACCATTCATTTGCATAATAGTGACGTTAAACAACAAACTCATTCAATTATGCTACTTTTTGTAAACTTTTCTCGGTCTACCTATTGTGTGCCTTGATTCCATGCATAACTTTTGTCAATTTAATAATCACTATTGTATCTATATTACTTACACTTCGAAATTTTTACCCTTCCTTTCCTCACCTTTTCAATACACCACATTTCGCTTACACCACGCACCAATAGTACATGTACATTACTGCAATCAATGCATTCAAATACTTGCTTTACTATATTATTTATTACTTTATACATTTTTTAAAAATTTATTGGATTAAAACTAGTTTATAAATAGAATCAATGTTTTGGAAAATAAGAAGTTCGTGGATATAATATATATTAAGCAATACACAAAATGTTTCTAATTGCAACGTTTGTATTAATAATTATTATAATTTACGGTGCATTTGATTAGCAATGCATTGCCGCAACACCGAATACATACATTCTTCATTACACTCATTTTAATAATATTACAATTTCTGTCTAAATGCACCTTTATCAAAATGTAAATTCTTGAAAATGAAGGGTAATTTTATTGGACGACGCCACCGCTTTAAGGTAGGAAGATAAACTGTGTGCTATGGTTAGAGATATGCAATTTTTTTTTAAGTTTGAAAATTCGCCCCTTAAAAATAAAAATTCGGGATCATTCGTTATATACCAAAAAACAATTTAATAATGCACTACTAAACAAAAATACTAATAATCTAGTTTTAAATTATAAGTATCACAAATTCCAGGCCAAATTAATGATTAATTACAAAAAAACAACAGCACATGAGAGTAAGGATCAGTTTTAATTTTAAGCTTAATTTCAGCCTTCAGTTTTCAAAGTTTCTGACGATATTAAGATTATTTTTTTATTTTCTTATTTTTTTTATTTAACGTCTATCCTATTCAGTTACAAAAACTGATTTACAAAGGAGGACAACTAAATAAATCTAATTACATAGATGCAGAAACAACAATAAACTACATTTAAGTAAATATTTGAAATCTAGGTGCCCGTTAGGGCGCCGCAGCCAAGCCGCGGTGCGCTACACACTCAAGCACCTTATACATACACCAAGCAGAGTTGGGGTGATTTCGAGGTGTTACCCAGCCGTCATGTAACGTGATGTGAACTTGAAAACTATCACAATCGAGGGGATTTAGGTACCTGACAACACATGCCAAATTTTATTGGGGTACGACCATTCCTTCTTGGTGAAAAAATGGCTTGAAACATGCTCAAAATCACTTTAAGGATGTTAGCTACTGCTACTGCTACTGCTACTGCTACTGCTACTGCTAACATCTAATTCGTCAGTTTCAATCGGCCCGCGATTCTGACCAGACGGGTGGGGCTACAATGTTCATATTTTACATGGACATTAAGGTTATAGTAATATAGTCTCTTTTGAAAAAAAAAGTTGAAAAAGTTTACTGGAAGGCTTCCAAATAAAGGTTTTAAATAAGCCTTATACACTAGGCATACAATCAACAAGTAACTATAGTTACTTGACACTTGTTGAGGTTAAGCAGAGTTTGGGGGAAAAATCGATAGTAAACAAAAAGGGGGCATTTTTTAAATTTTTTCTTCTATGTGTGAAACGAGAAAAGTTGCATAACTCTCATAAAAAAATCAGAAACCATCCCGGGCCCAGGCCCAGATGTAAAAAAAATTTAAAAAACAAAAAGTGTAGGTCTAAAGTTCCCTTAGGCTATAGGACTAGATAAATAAATACTTACACTACATGTTTTAAAGCCCCGGCCCTTTCTTAGCCAACCTTTGGCAAACAACCTTGTTCTGACCCCAAAATCCCTAAAAAAAACTAGTTTTTTATCACTAAAAACTAATGCAGATAAACAATGGTTGTAGTCCTAGGCTATTCCAAAATTTTCGGCAATTAAGCCCCTTTTTTTTTCAATTTAAAAAACTCACGCAATTCCCGTCACTTTTTAAAGAAAATGTAAAACAAAAAAATGGGAAAATTTTCAATATTCTTTTGATTTTCTGATGATTTAATGGCTGTGGATGCGTGAAATAGGTGTAAATTAAAATTAGTTGTGCGTTTGTTGTTCATGGGAAAGTTTTAATTTGGATGTGAGTTGCCTAAACTTAACCAGTCCTTTTACCGTCTTTTTGGCCTACCATGGGTTATACCACCCATACCCAAGATGTACATGATCTCTGAACTTAGAACTGCCAAGAACAAAAAATCGATCGAAAAATTATTTCTCATGAAAATCACAATTTTACGATTTTTTTCGTTTTTCTTTTTTGTTTTTGTTTGTATTTTTGTGTGTTTGTTAACACGATTCCGGCTAAACTGATACTTCAATTGCGATAAAATTTTAAGGAGGCCTTCGAAATCTCGAAACTTAGAACTGCCACGTTTTTGAGCACAATCTAAAAATTATTTCTCATTAAAATTGCAATTTTATGATTTTAATCGATTTAAAAAAAAATCTTAACACACTTCTTGACTTATAACACCTATATCCTTTATTCGATTGTAATTGTTATTTCACAGAACCTTAATTTTATGAATTAATATATTCATGTGAAATTTGAGCGCAATCGAAAATTTATTTCTCATTAAAATCGCAATTTTACGATGTTTTTACGATTTTTTAAAATTGTCTTCATCTTATAACACCTACATGCTTTATTCGATTGTAATGATTTTTATACAGAACATTAAATTTATGAATTAATATATTCGTGTGAAATTTGAGCGTATAATCTAAAAATTATTTCTCATGAAAATCGCAATTTTACGCTTTTTTCAGTTTAAAACAATTTTTTTCGGCTTATAACACCTACATGCTTTATCTGATTGTAATGATTTTTTCACAACAATATAACCAAGCGTGTTCGCAGGCCATTAGCAATGGGAAAATGAAATCAATTTAAATACCATCTGTATAACACATGGCAGCTCAATGCACCAATTACGCTCATCCATCAACGCGGCGGGACTTAAGCGTTTTCCTAGTATCTATATTACTTACACTTAAAAAATGTTACACTACCTTCACCACCATGTTCGTCACCTTTGCAATACATCACATTTCGTTTACACCACGCACAAAAAATAATAGGTACATGTACATTACTGCAATCAATACATTCAAATACTTGCTTTAATATATTATTTATTACTCTATACATTAAAAAAAAATTATTGGATTGAAACTAGTTTACAAATAGAATCAATGTTTGGGAAAATAAGAAGTTCGTGGATATAATATATATTAAGCATTACACAAAATGTTTCTTATTGCAACGTTTGTATTAATAATAATTTATGGTGCATTTGATGAGCAATGCAATGCCGCAACACCGAATACATACATTCTTCATTACACTCTCATTTTAATAATTTTACAATTACCGTCTAAATGCACCTTTATCAAATTGTAAATTCTTGAAAATGAAGGGTAATTTTATTGGATGACGCCACCGCTGAAGATATACCGTGTGCTATGGTTAGAGATGTGCAAACAATTTTTTTTTAGTTTGAAAATTCGCTCAATAAAAGTTAAAATTCGTGATTATTCGTTGGTTACCAAAAAACAATTTAATAATGGACAATTTAATTTTTTAACAAAAAAAAACGCCTAGTTTTTAAATTATTAGTATCACAAATTCCAGGACAATTAATGATTTATTTAAAAGAAAAACAAGCACATAAGACTGAGAATCAGTTTTAATTTCAAGATCAATTTCAGCCTTCAGTTTTCAAAGTTTCTGACAGTTTTTACCAAGATTAATTTCGACTACCCGGCACCTGCACCAAAATTACGAAATTATGCATTTTTTGTGCAACGTCGATATGAAGTATTTTGAGTTTACTCGCGTACAAACGATTATTACGATCTCACAATCGCGTTTTATGACCCGGCACATCCACCATATATACCAGCCAGGATTAATTTAATTTCGACTACCTACCCGGCACCTCCACCAAAACTTAAAAAAATGAAATGTGACCTAATTCGCGTTTAAGACGTAATTTCTAATTTCGCCACTAGTTTGCGAAAATTCCCGAATTGGAAATTAGTACCATTCTATCCCAATTCTGGTGATTCATGTGCAAACTGATTTTGAAGGGATTATTGCAACTTTAAAAAATTGCGAATTTCGTTCTCACCATTTTTACTCATCTCTAGCTATGGTAAGCATCATCGCTGCTCGGCAGTACGGCGTGATTGTCTAACTTCTAAGTACGTTAATAACCGTAACGTTACGCCGGCGTCCGATAACATAGATCCACACGGATCACACATTTATGGGGACAGCTATTCACGCCGCGAACCATGCGTTAACTGTGAGCTAGTCTTGTATAAGAAGACTCGGTGCTGGGTAGTGGCGGTTGAGGGAGAAATGCGATCTGTACACACTTTCATTCAAAATAAAATAGTCTCATGTTCAGACTTCCGAATAGGGAGTCCGTTGTGTATTGATAGGCCTATACATAAATCCTTAAGGATCAAATTGTATCTGTGAGTGAGTGTGCTAAGCATTGGTCCAGGATTTATAGCAATCCCTAGCAAGTCACTATACATTCCGCTCTGGCTATATTAATGAGAATTAATGCAAAGTATAGCCAATATAAATAAATAATTTCCATGTTACTCTTAACGTAATGTGCTATGTAATAATATACCATGCACTTCATGAGAGTGACGGAGACAAAATAATTGTAATTGTAATTGATGATGATTGATGATAATCATAGTGGCTTTAGATGATGATGTATTCCTAGTATGAAAAGTGAATCATCATGCAGACAACTTGAGATAGCAATAGATTATTATAGCGGTTACGATTGGTAGATCTTATGATTTATAGATGACGGAAGACATGACAAGTTTTTCCCGAGTGTGGTTAATTAATATGTCAAATAATCGAGATATTAAAATATATATCGACTATCGATGAATAGTCTAATCCACTATTTTAAGGTAAGGGTTACCACATTACTTATGTTTAAAAAATCAAATTATACTACAAGCTAAAGGAAATTAAATATAAATTCCGGTCGAGCGATATAAAATCATTTCATTTATGCATTGTATGTTATGAATGAGTACGTTCTCATTTTAGTAATCAACGTTAAACTCACATTATATAACACTATTCCTTTTATCAGCGGTACAAATGTGTCTATGTTGTTTCCATAGCGACAGTTACTTTTTCTTTCATGATGATATTGAATTTCCAAATTTGTTACATTTTACTACCGGAACGTATGCGTCTAATAAGTAACGTGTTGATTTATCGACGTGTTGTATTCTATCAACGTCTGATATAAGTGTGCCAACTCCAGCCGTTAGTCTTCGTAAATCTCCTCTAGCAATTGCTTAGGACTCGAGCCTAGGCTATTGATAACAGCCTGAAAGCACCAACCGTTACGTTGGTCTGCCGGGCTTCAGTTCTAGTTCATGGTCGCGATCCCATAGAATGCTTGGCTGAAAACGTCTTAGTAGGGGGTATAAAACCTCTGTCTGCAAGCTCGATTTATCGCATTTCCGGTTACTAATTTATTATGTTGTTTTTTACGAAGTGAATGCAAACAGTTTAGCGTGGGTGTCAGTACCCCTTTGTTCACTAAAAACTAGTGAAATTCATGAGGCGTGCCATTCAAACTGATGTTTTCGTATAGGATACTTACTAAACTAAGGAATATACATTGATCAACCGCGGTTTTCCCTCTTTAAGGTATTAACTTATTAGGACGTTCGATAGTTATGGAGGAACGTTAATAACTGTAAAGTTCCCTATCCCATAAATCAAGTGATGGTTGCGTTCAATGTTGTAGCCTCCATTCATGATACCTATTGGCGGGCATCGAACTGACGGCCACCTGATCGAGAGTCGTCCACTATGATTATAATGATCGCGATGATTCTAAAGGCTCATCCTGTTTTGCTCTCCGAGTTGTGTAGCCAAGAGAGCAAGCTCGGATTCTGCTCCAGGCATGGGATGTCCTCCATACATCATCGCGTTATCGTATCGAGTAGCACACTGCATCGACAGAGACGCGAAACAAATGAAGTGCATACTTGTGCACGTGGTTGAGTGCATACTGCTACTAGCTTAGTACTTCTAATGCAGATTAATACCGCACGCACGTACTTAACAAGCGAGGAATGTACCCATTCGTTTGTTTACGGTCATGTCTACCTCGTTACTGTTATCATTGTTATCGGCTTTGTGTCATTAATTACGTCAACACTATGGTTGTAGTTTATTACTATGTGTTTGGACGTGGATATCATATTTTCATCGTTTACTTGCCGCTTCTGTGCATGTGCTCACTGTTACGCTATTTTACGGTGTATTTGGGATTGTTAACTGTAGCCTACTCAAGCCCCGTCTTTGTTTCTATGTCCCTACTTGTGTTGTGTACCTAGATCCTCCTACTTCGTCAACCAGGACATGGATATAGTGTTGCATCCAACTCAGGAGAAGCTGGACTTCTCAGTGTCAAACTACTTCTGGTGGTTATAGATAGGCCTTCATTACAAAACTTTGAACTTTTAACGTGGGCAATATGAGTTATATCTTAACATTCAGTACGGTTCATAAAATAAGTCGCACGAACTTTCTAGAAATTTCGCAAATTTCGCGATTTGTGTACTCATGAATAAGATGAAATTTGTTTAAAAATAAAAATTAAATTAAAGGAACAAACATCGTGGCGTGAAATTTCGGATGTTTTAAAATTGACATTGCCATTAAATGGCGAGAGTGATTATGATTATACAGCAAGCGAATTTCAACGACCAGTTTTTTAAATGAGTAAGATGTGCAAAATAACATTATTTTTAACAATTAATAATTAATGAAATGAAAATTACTTAAAAAAAGGCCGGTTAATGATCATATTTGCTTAGATTTAGGTTTTTCCATTTTTCAGTACCGGAAAGTACAGAAATGTGGGGTTTTCGAAATCACAAATTAGCCGTTTTTATTAAATACAATTTTTGCCGTGATATCAAAACAAAGCTGGCACTTGATGTCTCGGCCGCCGAAGATGCTAATGCTTGCAACTCTGCATCTGTGTGGGTCTCTATGTCAAGTGTCACCCCGCCAAGTGCATGGGAACCGGCGCGCGTGATGCAAAGGGTACATGATTGCACGTCTCAATGCTAGGGGCGTGCGCTCCCATGCACGGCGTAATATCGTTTCCTATCACTTCCTGCATGCTTCTGGCCCGATCCGTTACGCAACCAGAGAAAAACAAACAGTTTCTTCTACAATACATTGTAACTGTATTGACTCCAGGAATATCGATTCGTGGTGAGGATTGTTGCTTCATTTCCTCTGCATTGTGGCTTTTCCGTCTTCATTTATTCTTTAGTTGAAAAAAACTGGCCTTATATGTTTGTTTGTGTGTGTTTTTTAGACAGCCGTATTATTAGTTCTTAGTTTTTTGTGAATAAATTTAGATTGAATCCTTCAATAAACCGATGCCAGAGATTTGAAATGTCATCACAATAACACATCTCAATATTGGTTTACGGTTATGTTATATTCATGCTCCCACTTGCCCAAATACCTCACCCTAACAATAACCTGACATTTTGTATGCTTTAACAATCAACAAACGGAATTACGTCTTGATGTGAACGAGACTTACATTCTAATTGATGTCAAATGTTGGCATTTAAGTATCTGGGTGTAACATTGATTTTGTTCAGCCTAGTTTTTATTTTTGTCTGTGATCTATTAATCACCGTCTATTATTTGCGAAAAACATTTTAATGTTTGTAACATTTTCTATATCAAAATTGGTACAAAATTGGAAAATTGGAACAGTGTGCAGCTCTCTAACTCACACTTGTATATCTATACAAACTACAATTTTTCCGCAAACGATAATTTATCGCTTAGTGACTTCGTATACTGCAAAAAGCGCAAGTAATGTGTGCAAGTAAGTTCAACATTCTGATAAGTAACAAAAACCATATAGCATAACCTCTTTAATAACGTGACCTCATAAATAATGAAAACGAATCTGTAATGCAATGAAATTGAATCTAAAACCGGGTAATTGATATCGAAACTGAAACCCTGATCACGGAGCTACATGCGGTAGAGCACGCACGCACCGGTGGAACCCACGAGCTGCTTGTAGTTACTAGAGACCATACCCTCGCATGGGGACTGCCTGGACTCACTTTCACAGCATGGCGTGACCTTTGACCGAGACGAAACATGTGTCCGCGACGAGGTTCTTGTGTGGGGTGACCACGAGAAAATACCAGTTCCATCCATCAATTTGCATAGCAGTTGCAGGAAAAGAAGTAGCAAGAAGAGCGTCTATATTTTGTTCGTCTCTAAATTATTTTGGTCGGTGGTCTCTTGAACTTTTAATTAATTAACATAGATCAGTTGGACCGAATTTAAGCCAATAAAAGGGAAATCTTGTCACAAAAGAGTAAAAATGCCATCCTTATTAGTTCTCGTCCATGCATACCATGTCATGATGTGGAACTCGTTATTGTATAAGTAGCTATTTTTGAGATAGTTGTTTGCAGATTTAGAGTCCATCACGTCACCATTCAAGAATAGATCATGTAGATAATTATTCAAAATATCTGCCTACAAAATGAATTGCACATTTGAAAAACATAAATGCAATTAGATGATTGCGCAATCAAGAAACTCTGTTTAGGAGGAAAGCGAAATGCATTGTTAACAAAATTTACTCAGAATGTCGTAGTTAACGAACAACAAAAGTTGTAAAAAACATGAAACGAACATGGAAACTATTTTTAAATTTTATCAGGATCTTGTTGTGACAGAATGGCCGGTCAAGTGCGCTTGAACAGGTGCATGAGTTTTGTACTTCAAGTGTTTGCAAGTACAAGTGTGGTAGAAAGTAATTGAAAATGGTTTTCTGAGAAAGAGCTAGATAAAAGTGAATCTGAGAGATGTTTTGCTGGGAGCAATGATCGTTGCTCTATTGGTCTGCGTTCGTTCAAACATTTGCGTTGTTGTCGGTGCCTCTACAATATACATGCACAAGAAGGGTGTAGATAGAGAGGGCAATATTGAATACTCTGGGAAAAAAAGCTATTTAATAGCTTTGCACGAAAATAACTTCTTAGGTATGAAGAATAGATGATGGGCGCGTGAGAATTTAATTATATCACATTTAATTAACGCTTTTATTTTGAATTGAATAGAATAATTCTGCATTTTCTACCATCTCTATCTACCCCATCTACAAAAACCTGCGCGTGAAATTTGCGCGTATAATGAACATTTAATTAGCAAGATTGACATTACGGCCTAACCTTGGTGTCAGTAACTTAATATTTGGTCGTGTGATGTAATATCATGCATCGTGTTTAACGTCGAAAGAAGTAGATGGAGGCTACTAAGACAGTAGGTGGACCGAAAAGATGAGATTTATTCTGAAATAAATTGTGACCATTGTGATCTGACCCAGTGTTGAGGAGGGGGAAATGCTCTCAGAACGAGAAATGACCGGAGGCGACTGATTTGCGATGTGACCCAACTCTTTACGGAGTACATTCCTGAATATATTTATCGTTATTTGTTTGTTATAGTGTACTTTATAGTTTCGATCTCGAATAAAGTATTAAGGTTAGAATGCTCTAATTTTGTTTACGACATGTCGTAGATCCACAAGCACGTTCGCACACGGTGACTGAGTCAACATGACGTTGATACAAAAGTGGGTGTGAAACCTTAAAAACAGTGATATTTGTCATAGAGAATTAAAAACAAAAGATCCAACTTTGAAAGAACATTGAAATTATTGACGCTATCTTGACATTTCAATATTATCACGTGCCGCAGTCGTCTGCCACTGGGCATCGCTTGCGTCGCGTGACAAGGAAATAGCTCCATTCATCCGTCTTGTCGCTGGCGAATACAGAAATAACATACGTAATTAGGTTCTATAAAATTTAATTAAATGAGCGAAACGAAGAGCCAATTTGACTAACCGCTAACATGTTTTTGTAATGTATGTTTGCTCTCTATACAAACAAACTTCTACTTCAAATTGAATGAAAATCTCGGGTCATTTTTTAAACCTTTAAATTGACCTGCGCTGTGTTAAACTGCTCTGTGTGAAATATACATACTGCTCATGCAATTCACAAGTGTATTGTCTACATATTTTTTTACTTTGAACTAAACTTTTTTTCACGTTTAAAAGAGGACTCGACAAACTATCACGCTCATCCTTCAATCGACCCAAGCTCAATTCATCACGATTAAACATCAAATATAAAACAATTTCTATCATTCGTTCGAAGCTTGGTTTGATTTGTACGTATATCAAGATCTTTTCGTCATTATTTCTAAAACCTATTCATGTGAAAGAACAGTTTATAATAATATGAATTTGTCTGTAGTTTTGTGTTAACAAACTACAAATCGTGACGTAGTTACTGTTCTGGGGAAAAGATTGTGAATGTGTGTTAAAGTACAGTACTTCGCTCCAGAGAAGTGCTAATAGGTGACCCAAAACTTAATATCCGTGCTTTCAGGTGTTTTGCTTTAGAGTTATCTCAATGGCCTCTGTTATTTCAATTACTTCACGAATCTGGGCCTTTGGGTGTGCATCAAAGAGGCTCTTACTTAAGACTCGTGTGAATCAAGCTACTAATAATGAGTGTACTATTCTCTGCTCACTCTTCTTTCTCTTAAGATATTTTGAAGACTTTCTTGGAAGGGCTAATGAAGATACAAACTGCGAACACATCAACCCCAATTAGTGTTTATTTTATATTCCATAAATTGCTTCGTAGATAATTTAAATCGCCTTTTTATACTCCATAAATTAATTCCATTAAATCCCTTTTTTGTGAGAGGGAACCTCGAAATATCTTCTCTAATGAATTGAAGCTTATTATTTGTTTACGTGTTATACATTTTGATTTAATCCGGAATGATGTCGAGTTCTCGTGTGCGTGTGACACCGCTCGTGGTATTGGTCAATGTGTATGTAACGTGTGTTCCTATTGGTCGATCAAGGTCGCGTCATCAGGAGTCTCATTACACAGGTTTATAGTTCTTCTGTCGATGTTCTAGCTATCACTTTCCTCTCGTGGTTGTCAAAACAGACAAGACACGCAGGTGTCGAAATGGTTCAATAAAATGTTAACATGCGTGAGGTTCAAGAGGATATTACAACATTATATCATTGCCCCGTAGCCTCTCAAGTCCTCGTGTCCTGTTATAACATCTTTAGACTATCTGTTGCAGTAGACTTGTGTCCAGAATGCAAGGTGAAAACATTTAAAAAACAATCTTTCATTTTATAAGATAACTTATGGTAATTTAGTTTATAACTGTCATAAAATGGCCATAAATATTTAGGTATTATACAGTATTAAAAATATGGCATATCACATTTACAATCTTTTACAAAACGTAATTCTTGTAGGTACCTATAAATAGTAAGTTTTAGAATTTTTATAAAATAGAGTTAAGAGATAATAGCGAGACTTAGATAGTGCATTCAGACTCTGGACCGATTCTCTCACATCGCTACACGTGATACTCTTGAGTCGGGATGCCATCAGTTCGATCCCAGCTACCGGCAATACTGACCTAACATTTTTACTTGGTTTACTGTTTCTAATAGATTTCCAAGAGCTAATTAAGGTTCACTGAAGTGTGAAGTTGCACACTAGCGTGCTAAGATCCAAGGGCTGAGATATAAACATTATATTTTCTTGTTATCTCTTATTTCTAAATTTCTTAACCCAGCCAATGAGAAGATACCTTTAAGTAATCCGACCAATAGTAGTGAGCGTACTAAAATAGTTATAGACTACCATAAAACTGTGCAGATCAGCCTTCGGGTTAGGAGAAAGACGAGATTTAATCTTATTAAAATCCCTTGGACATAATTTTCTGACTTTCCAAAAATCCCCACAACTCAAGTTATAGTCTTTTAAATAGGTTCACCTTGTAAACTAATATTTCTGCAGCTGGCATTCCTTCGAAAGATGGAGATGTTTTCAATTCATAGACACTACAACTTTGAACTGGTCCATGCGCATGCGAACTGTCATTCGTACAGTCTAACTTAGGCTTTTGATTTCCTCCTTTATCTCTGCCCGTCGATCTCAGGGCAAATATAATGGTGTGTGCCATCAGCCATCATGCCCTATTATTCTCTTTCAGTCTCTTACTCTGTCGGACGCATGACATGTGTAAGTGTGTCTTCCGATGTCTTTCATTTGCCTCCTCTGTCGGTAGCACTCCATCAAGCAAAGAAGTGGCTATCAGATTGCTATGTTTTCCAGCTTCACTCTGTCGGACACATCACAATTGTAGGTGTGTATTTCCGTTCTTTTGTTTCGTCTGTCGGTAGAACGACAGCGAGTAGGAGTAGCTATCAGATTACTATGTCCTCCATAGCTTCACTCTGTCGGACACATTACCATTAGGTGTGTCCTCCGAGGTCCGTTCTTCTGCTTCCTCTGTCGGTGGCACTCCATCAAGTAGAAGTGGCTATCTTTCCTTGATAGCTTCACTCTGTCGGACACATCACAATTGTAGGTGTGTCTTTCCGTTCTCTTGTCTCGTCTGTCGGTAGAACGATAGCGAGTAGGAGTAGGACAGGAGTAGCTATCAGATTACTATGTCCCCGAAGCTGCTGTGCTGTCGGTCACATAACAGGGGGAAGTGTTGGTATTTGCTTGATGGACAATAAAATAACTCACACGAGTCGTAAAACCTAACCGGCCACTCTTGCTTAATGTCCCCGCATTAGATTCTAGTGCATTATTGCAGGGCTTGCGTGTCGATGTCGAAGATAGCCGCGGACCATAAAGAGCCTCCCCGCCGAGAATTCAACTCCTGCCGGTGATGCTATGTGTTTTGCCATGCGGGAATGCATGTCCGATACGAATCACACGATTCGTCCGAGCACAGCTGGCTGTTTTATACTTTTATCTCTTTCTTAATTTAGCACGTTAATTTACCTTCTTTACGAGTCAAGCAGCATATTCCATGTAGTATCGTATAGCATTACGCTACCACTGACCGGTAGGCTAACCTTCCTGTTTTACGCGGTGCACTCTACAATTCACTTCCAGAACGCCGAGGAACAAGTTGAGCCCGTCTGATGGACTCTGATTTTAATTAATTCTGTCCGAACCGAACACGCATATCTGATTATAATAACGATGTATTCGATGAAATCATTTTAATACGAAACAATGTAGCTCTGTATAATCGCGTTGATTGTTTCGGTCCTCCCGGCGCAACCGAAGTCTCCTTCCGAGGTTGCGTGATCAGCTTGGACCGTGCACTCCAGATGATCAAGTCCTGGAACTGAATGTGTAGCAGTGTAGGCTCCAAAGCGCTTGTAGGCGTGTGGACTGTGGAGGTCCACATGGTAAAGCGCACAGCTCACTACTGTGGCAAGACTGATGAAAGTTGTACAGACACGTACTTTCTAAATGAACGTCCTTGCCACCTTCAATATGGGCGTGTTGATTTTTATTTGAGCTTTCTTTACAGATAGCGAACACTCTCGTGTGAATGCACGAGCATATGTAGTCTCACACACACTAAGCCTGAATAGTAGTGGGACGTACTTTTATTTTATTTAGCTAAGTCTAAATGAAACGAATTGAAATTTTCTTGATTGAACACAAACACTTCATACATGTATTTAAAGCACATTTTTTGTTACCGTTGACGGATGCTTTGAGTGTCACTTGCCATTGGTAGATAGAATCGTGATGGATGCACAAATTGTTTGGTCGTTTTGGAAAAGAGTAAACTTATACGTGACTTTTCACTACACTTGTTGGAGGCTACCTCACGAGAAAAACAGTTGAGTTGACATATAGCACGCACGGGTTCCATTACATAAGGAGCGAAGCTACTTAGTCAATAGATCGTCGAAAAACAAACAAATGCAATATCAGTGTGTATCAATATATTTGGTGGAGGTGCCGGGTACGGAGAAAATGCAATTTTTTTAAAACTCCGCCACCTTTACCGCAAGATCCACAAGGGTCACCAAAAACATTCTGTATCATCGTCTTCATTGAAGGACAATGTCAACACCCAAATGACACATTGACGGACAGACAGTCAGAATAGTGATGCTTATATTGGAACGTCGCTCCTAAAAATAAATAAGTACACTTTTGTATAATTTCTTAACTCTAACTGCGGATAATAACAAATCCCCTAATGAAGGTTTGACCAAGCTTTAGCACCTAACGTGGGTACCCAACATAGGGTGAAGCTACTTCGTCAATAGAGTGTAGAAAACCAAACAAATACAATTTCATTGAGCATCAAAATATTTGGTGGAGGTGCCGGGTACGGAAAATGCTAAGTTTAAAAAAATTCTAGCTCAACCACCTTTACCTCAAGGGTCACCAAAAACATTCTGTATCATCGTCCTTATTGAATGACAATGTCAACACTTATGTGACACATATGCAGACGGATAGACAGAATAGTGATGCGAGAGAATTTTTTGAAAATGTTTGAAAATTAAGGCAAGAAAAAGAGTTTTAGGTAATGTAACTGTGTCAAGTGTAAAATCATGTCTGCTCATGAATGTAGTGTCAATACACACATCTACCTACGTATTTGTTGCAAGTGACTTTGCCTCCCTCACCTGTTGACATTGTCAGTCCTCGCGGCTGCGCACCTCACAGTAGTGACCGCGTCTTATGTCTAGCACACCTGTTGAGTGCACTGTTCACGTGGAGACATTGCATGCAACCCTGACGTCAGGGGTTGCATTCGCAGGATGTCATTACTCCAAGCATAGACCTCTTCATATTGCTAGTGCATGCAACCCTGACGTCAGGGGTTGCATTCGCAGGATGTCATTACTCCAAGCATAGACCTCTTCATATTGCTAGTGCATGCAACCCAGACATCAGGGGGTGCATTCGCAGGATGTCATTTCACCAAGCATAGACCTCTTCATATTGCTAGTGCATGCAACCCAGACATCAGGGGTTGCATTCGCAGGATGTCATTACTCCAAGCATAGACCTCTTCATATTGCTAGTGCATGCAACCCAGACATCAGGGGGTGCATTCGCAGGTTATCATTACACCAAGCATAGACATCTTCTTTTAGTGCAAGCACGATTGCGGTTGACTTTTACGAATGGGATATATTTCCTGCAAAACTATTGTTTTGTCATAGTTTTGTAACCATGTATTTATTTTAATCCTTGAAATAAAGTGAATCAAATAGGTTTGAAAAGTAAATACAAACTGACGAAGAATGGAAAGCCTATAGTTTCTGAATATTATTATTCTTTCGCAATACAAGGGATGTTATACTAAATGTTTAAAGGTTTGGTGAGTTGATTTAGAGCGGAATTTTGTATGAAATCAGAAGACATATCATTTGGCTTTGGTAACAGTTTGGTTAAACAAATAATTTATATTAGGGAACATATATTTTGAAATGTATAATTACAACATTTTCACCGTGCAAGAAGCAACATACACATTATATAAAATGTGTTTTCATTTCATTTCATTATTGGCACTGCAATACATTTTTGTTCTATCCGACTTTGCATGTGTCCATCGAAAACTCCTATAGAGCGCTCCATCTTCTCATGTCCACTCTGGCGGCGAACGCTGGAAACGCGCTAGTGAGGATAGAATCTACACATGCTACCCTCGCGCGTAAGAAATTAACTAATTGAGATAAGTATTGTGATGTTCTATCGCGCACACAACAAACAGCACCTACATGGAATCTAGTCTTCAACATCATATTTTAAACAGAAACATAATTCATTCCGTGAAAAAATGCATTGGACACTGAAAACGTAATCAAACGCCGACTGGTAAACCAACTATACCTACTGTTATTTTGTTAGTTACACATTTCGTACGTTGAATATTACCTGTCCACAATCCACCTACCCACTTGCCATTAGAGTGTATATTTGCTGAAGCCACTTATAGGAAGATAAGTGACTCAACACATGCACTGATTCGTTATTTCGTGTAAGGAATCTACAAGAAAATACGGAAACAAAACACATTCCCTCTCACTTAGGTATATTCTGTGAGATCTTAATAAAGAGTGGTCTTCATATTAATACTTTAAATTCATACCTAGTTTATAAGACTAATTCATTTTTGGCTTAAAACAATCAGTAGCCCTAGATTATATGCCCTATCACAATAAATGGGCTAAGTCCAGATTTACAAAACCCAACCTTGGCCGGGGATCGAACCCATGCCTCCCAAATGACCACCGAGACCGCGGTAGTGTATTTGTTGCTGAATTATTGGTGCATTTTGATATTATAATATAATGAATATCAAATTCTTAAGTTATTAAATCACGCACCCGGCCAGAGGGAGACCATGGGTTCAATTCCTGTTTTTGTTTATAGTATTTATATTGGGATTTTCGTTATCACAAACAATCAAATCCCCTCAAGAGTGGGTGAATAAGGTTTAAAAAATTGAAGTATTGCATTTTAATACCTGGGCTACCATGATTCCGAGAAAATTAAGCACAAGACCATGTTGACTTGTTATTCCCAATGTTCTTTTATATTGGTGTTTTGTCCAGTAATTTTTTATTTTGCATTCTAATAATTTAGGAACGCATAATGTTTATTGTTTACTGCTTTATTGTCTTCACTCTTCACAAAGCTTGAGTGGCTTTATTGTTGTTGCTTGAATTGAAACGCTGTGTGCTACTCTAGTATTGCATTACATTCCATATTAGGCCTATTATAGATTATAGAACATAACTAAATATTTTGCTTTGATATTAATAAATGTAGTCATTATATTGATATTATTTCAAAGTATGTTGGACTCTGTAACGTTGTACTCTGGAATAATACTACGCAACAAAAATAAGCGGTTTATATCAATGTCTACGTTCACAGACGCCCGACAGACTATATCCGTAGGCCTAGGTATTTTAATTATAAATGCTGATATAAATCTATATAAATACTAGAAATACTTATAAATAAATAAATACTAGATTTTGAATTCATAATGAGCCACATGATACCTATTCTATTCCCCCAAAACCTTATATATTTACACTGTGCTTGTGTAGGATCATATGGGTGTTTACAAAGGTATCCTCACTCGGCGGCCATGACGGTGCTACGCCCCCGCGACACTAGCGCATTCTCTAGGTGATTTGAGTCCTCTATAAACAACTCAAGACTCTGAAGATGAACTTAGCTTATTTGTTTAGATTATTTATTATCAATATCCTTTACTAAAAACCTACATAAATAAATTAATAAATAATAATATATTTATAAAGGAGGGGGATATTTTGGTATATGTGTGATGGTATGCTTAAAGGAATTCCACCACTTCCTCAGTACTAGATGGTTTATTTAGTGTATTTATAAATATTGCTAAGTTCACATATAACATAGTTTACTTTTCTTACAAATATCGGTTTATTATCCTTGCCTACAATCCCAAAACATTTTAATCCACATCGTAGCCTGCGTCGAAAGCATTAAATACATGATATCCAACTGTTTCGTCTATGTGCTAAACAATTTTCGCGACTCGCATACTACTCTTGTTTTACGAATGCAGTCGCCGTTTGAAATACTAAAATTGCAGGCCAATGAAATGTTATTGCGTATGCGGAAATTAAATTGACAATTTAAATATTGTGAAACAATATTCTAATAATCGTACAAGAACAGCATTTGTAAACGTAAGTTTGTATGCATCAAGCGAATGTATGTTTTGCATGCGCGAATACAGCTTGGTTTTACTTTATTATGCATACACGTAATAACATGCATCAATGTCAGAAGTGACATCCATCAAATGGTAGTTATGTGTGAAACGACCCGTGTTCGTAGCTATACGTGGACCATTATACTCTGCTGTAAAGAAAGGGTGGTTAAGTATAGGGTTAGAGTACTTGACGTCCGTTAAGAATGTAACAGCATTGCCAACTGTCGTATTTGCATCATGTCATTGATTTTGCAATACATGAATCTTAAACTTTATCTTCTATTATCAGTGCCTAGGAATGTATCTTCTTCATGATCTCAGCTTAGTGTTGTGTCCTTGCTGATGTACGTTACATGTTTTTGTTATTACTATTAAATTTTTCTTCTTTACGAATTTCGGTTTTCGGTTTTATTCTTAATGATATTTTAGCGTATGTTTAAAGTGAGGCATGCTCAGTGTTATCGACAGTAAGTCGTATAATAAATAGCATGTAGCAGTGATTGGTGTCTGAATGAATGATTGAGCATAGCTTAAGATGTTGAGAAGTTTGTGGTCTTCAATTCCATTCGGGTTAGTTATTGACTCTAGTGAGATTTAGTATGTTCAATTTGAAGAAACTCATCTTTCGATAGCACATGTTTTAAAAAATCTTCCGGTTTGTGAGTGTACCCCTTACTCAAATCGTTATGAATAGCCTCGATGCAGAAGTGAAACAATGTGAATCCCTAGCGATGCCAATCAATAAATCAATCAGAAGAACACTTAGCGATGACAGAAGGTCATATCCCCATTAGACCGGTTAGCGTCTCAAGCCAGCTATGATTCGCAGAAATGTGAGAAACAAGAGGCATTCCTGCTTTCATTGATTCTGGTTTGAGTGCGCCTGTCAAGGAAACGCCTGTAACTTTCAATTTCCGACGGAGAAGGAAAATGAAAACATTCACGGCTATGCGCTAAGCTCGCTCGTATGGCGGTGGCAGTTGCGTCGACATTACAACACCGATCGAAATACGTTTCACACCTACGCATTTGTTGTTCAAAAGTGAAATCGTCTCGTTCTTAAATTTGCGTATTTGGTATTTCCAGGTTTTGTTTCTAAAGCAACTCGTGAGACGTGTATGTAAATAGTTGCATTGTCAATTGATATTTATGGAATACAGACGATAATTAAATAACCGCTTCGCTTGAATGGTGGTCAAATTTCAATCAATAATCAGCCTGTTCACTTAGAGCCTAAAACTAAAACTTTTACAAAATATATTTTTCGTTTCAACATTGTAACATCATTATATATGAATTTTCTGCTTATCTGCATTATTTTTTTTAAGGTTGAGTTATTCGACATCATAGACTTGAATTCTCCTTTCTTGCAAATCGTAAATGCACCTGATTATATATCTTTATCCTACTAATTAATTCTCTTTCAATGCTGTTTTAATTGTAACTGTTTGAAGATAGGCAGCCATTACCCTTACACCTTCTCGGTTTGAAACTCATGTCGTGAACATCTCAGCAAATTAGTTGCGAATAAAAGCCGAACTATAGACGCCTGATGAGTGGATGAGGAGACGTTTCCCAGGCATTAGATCATTCAACTTGTGAGGGCTTACACACGGTCGACGCTTGCGACTCTTTTCTCTTTAGTGTTCAGTTCAACGGCTTGGACCCTCCGACGCTACTAATGAAGCCCATTGTTTTTTGCGACTTACAAAAGCTTTTCTTCCTTATACCCTCCAAATATTCCTTTCCGTAATTTATTTTCATTGTCGAAGAAGAATTTTGCACCGTGGTTTAAAAAACTGCGGTTGTAAAAACTAGTAAAGCTTGCACAGTGTAATTTGATTAGCTTTAAGTATTCTGCATGTAATGATGGGTCTGTCTGTATACACCTCTCTTTAGAACTGTTTCATACGTATTTGGTCTCTGAAGTAGAACTGGCAACGTAATTCCAAGTTCCATAACACAGTATTAGCACGTCTATAGAAAGCATGTGACCATAGAGTCGTGTTCTCGACTTTGAAGATAATTGCACCTCGTAAATGAAAGGGAGATGCGAGGTGTAGCATAATTACATAGACGCCCATCTTGTGTTTTAGTGCATGCTGCACACATCATTATTAGTTTGTAGGAATGGATAATAATTGCTGTGTCTGTAAGACCGTCTATGGAAAATATATAGTTTCCACAAAGATGAAAAATGTTGGGTACAATTTACATTAGTGTTAATCACATTTTAAGCTTTGTTTTAGTGACTTTACATATTCTCACGTTTCATGTAAAACTTTCAAGTAAACTAAAGTTACCGTTCCCTGCACACGTTAAATTCAACATTAATGTAATATATGGTCATAATCTTATTTTAAATAATATTTTTATTTGAATCAGGTTATTTTGTGTTTTATTATCACTGCACTATGATTCAAGAACTTTTTCACCTGGAAGGTCACAAGCCAATTCAATAATACAACAACAAAAATAATGATACGATTTATCCAGGCAGCAGTAGCATCCTATTTGAAATATTATTTACTTCTTATTAAAAGCTTGTATAGTTTTCATCGTATTTTCTACACGATTTACATTTTTAAACATTCTAATTCCCCGAGCGTTTCCTATTACTAAGACTCTTGGGAGACATGAACGAAGTAATGTTGTCAACGCTTGGCCTCAATCTGAATAGAATCATCTCGTCGTGCTATCTGGTGGTAATGTGTGCTGTCCATCAACATATTCATCCCTCGCTGGTAAAAAGTTGCCTCAGTCGCAGACACCAAGGAATGCAGTTCACTCGGGTAATTGTGACATAATTCACACGTCGCAAAGAAAACGCCGGAGTTTGTAAGTCTTTGAACCCAGCTGCAAGGATATTGTGGCACATTGTAACCGTTTGCGATAACACGATGATGTGAATGAAATACTAGCATATTTGAAAAATGTGTTTTACTTTTGTGGTAGCTTTATTTAAATTTATAGTATGACCTACATCTCATATGTTTATTGTTTCTAGTTTTGGCATTCAAGACACACCCAGCTGAAAAATAAATATGTGAAGGTGTTTTATTAACATATATTAACATACAACATGCACAGATACTGGAGTATCTACAAATAGGGATAGAAGATTTCGTGATTAAGCCTTGTGGTGGAGGTGCCGGGTATAGATTTTTTTTCTCTTATAGGCTAGCCCCGCTTGCGCTTGCCAACCATAAACACGCATGCCAATCGGATCGGAGGTTTTTTCAGTGTTTATAGTGAGACAATTGACACAAGCACAGACGGACGGACAGAAAAGCTATGCATGTAGGGGAGATTCGCTCCCTTATTATTTTATATATAGCGTGTCGAACGATTACGTTTTCTTGTAAATAATTTTTTTTGTTACTTCAATTTCAGTTTATTTGATAATATTTTTTTAAAATGTATCTTAGTTGTAATGTATTAATTTCAAATTTAAGAGTTTCGCGGCCCGGAGTGGTATCATTGAAAGAAATTGTTTGTGACATTTCGTCAAATCGAATATATTTTATTATTTTAATGTTTCAACCCAAACTGTGTGGGTTATCCTTAGAAAACAATCAAATATATTCGACGCGGCAAAATGTCCCGAGCAATTATTTTACGATAATGTATTTTTTTATTATATTTCATTTATTATTATAGTACTTCTGGGCGTTGTTTGGCTAGGTTCAATAGCCATCTATTTTAACCTTGGTATTATGTGTGTATTGCGTTTTATTGGTGAGTGCAACTTCAAAACTATTTTACTAATAGTCAATAAATCGCATTCTTTTCAATAAGCAACGAGAAAATTGTATGTTAATATTGTTTAACATTGTAAATAGGCCCTACCTTATCCACTTTATGAACTCGGCCATCTCTTTACTGCATCTTAATGTATCGCAATAAATATACATTTTTAATTATTTGTTATGATACTCGTGAAAGTTATCCAACTGTCATAAAATAGCTCGTGCAACGTTTACTAGTATTTCATGGCATCATGCACCTTATGGGCACTGGACGCTATAGTGCAGCTATGCAGCCGCGCAAAGTACTTTCCTTGCTGTACCACTTATAGTACAAATAAGAATTAGTAATAAATAACGTTGTTTTATGACTCGGCTGCAGACTGAGATTGAACCTTGTCCATTAACGTATGTCATTAATTAGAAAAATTGTGAGTTGATTAATTCTGATTGCCTGACAAATTAATGCTTGGCAGATTATTAACTACTTAAATACGCAATTAACATACAATACAGGAGTAATCGTTACAACGCATACACTGTGTTCAGGCATGATTAATCATCGTGATTGAATATAAATAATAAACATATTTTTGTAATTGAAAAAAAAAACGAAAACGAAATAAAAATTATAAAATATTTCAAGACATAGTTCAGTATATATTATGTTTCATAATTAATAAATTGGCAAATTATTGCTATTTATTTGAATTTCATTTTCGAGGGAGTTTATATTTAATATAACGATTCATGAATATTTATTTTAAAATTGTATTATTTTGTACTACATAGGCCTACATGTGAATTATCATTAGTTTGTTTTGCATCCATCCGCCAACATAGCACTAGAAAGAGGTTTGCCCAAGGGAAAGTAAAATACCAGCTATATAACAAAGCATTTCTCTACTCAGCCATGGAAGTCAGTCTGGTGGAGTCGGTTCGCTTCCTTTCATCAGAATCACATTATAATTCCTATTGTTCGTGATTGATTTTATTAGGTTGCTGTCGTAATGCTCTCAACCGATGTATCGCTAATGTCTATCCTATAAAATAGTTTATTATTTTACAATCGATTATCAACCGCTATCTTATTGCTCGCAAACTTATCTAAATATGCTATAATCTATAGGTATACTATAAATATATCAATTGATCTTAATTGATCTTAATTGCAATCATGACAACAACACACGGTCACAATCAACATTAACTTTAAAAATTCCCAAACATAAAACCTCCTTATATATTGTAATTCATTTCCTGTTTTTGCTGCCCGAGCATTGAACCTAATTCCTGCAAACATTCGCATTACTAAATCTAAATCAGCCTTTAAAAAAAATGTCATTCATATTTACTTGATCCGTCTTTGTAATCCAACAAATTATAAAAAACAACGTTCATTTTTTTGAAAGATTAAATCATTGTAGGTTTTAATTAGTATTTCATTAATTATTTATTGATTGTATTTTTTATTCTTTTATTGGTGTTTTTTTTATGGTTTTAAGTATTAATGAAATAATTACATATTTTAAGTTTGTTACTTGAACTGTTTATTATCTTCAAACAAATAAGTAATTTTAACCTGCTATTTTACTTGTACTAGTTTTTTTTAAATCATTTTTATATCTTTGTATTGTTCACTAGTGTGGTTAATTTTTACTTGTGTAATAATTGTAATTTGTATTGTGCTTGGTTATATAAAAATATAAAATACAGACTCTTTTATTATTATTATTATTATTATTTATTATTATTATTATTATTATTATTATTATTATTATTATTATTATTATTATTATTATTATTATTATTATTATTATTATTAATTAACACAATTAATTGGTCGGGACATTTCGCCTCGAGAAGAACAGTCGGCGGTTGCTAAACATGCTTGTGAAAATGCTAATAATCCAAGACATGAAATTCTGTTTGATAGTGCCACAATAGTTTGCAAAGAGCCTCGGTTACTACCAAGATTGGTAAGAGAGTCCATTGAAATAGCTGAAACACCAAACAATTTTAACGGTGATGTTGGGTTTAAGCTGAGCGGGTCGTGGGCGCCCATAGTAAAACTGATTCAAGACAACTCCAACGCTGGCCGTATCGCAAATAAATGCATTATCCCCAAGATCTTACTCCCGGTTTCGAATACAGGCCTTCTCGTCCTCCCTGTCCCGGAACTGGATCAGCCCCAAGAAAGTGGAGTTCGACGGAGTGTTCGGATACGCACCAGAAATTCTCAAATGTGATGTTGATCTGGTTGTGGAGGAGACCTCATAAGAATGTAATGCAATTTTATAGAAGGCGGGGCCTGGTCATAGTAACTGTTTGTTTTGTTGTTGTTATTTTGTTTTTCTATGTGAAGCCTTGTCTTGGCTTATATTCTTGTAAGTTTTTAATTTTATTTCTTGTTTTCTGAGGATAGCCCACACAGCTGGGCTGAAACGTCAAAAGCAATAAAAGCAGATTCGACGCGGCGAAATGTCCCAACCAATTAATTGTGTTCATTATTTACCGGGCCGCGAAAGCCTTAAATTTTTTAAAATTATTATTATTATTATTATTATTATTATTATTATTATTATATTATATTATTAATATTATATATTATATATATATTATATATATATATATATATTATTATTATTATTATATTAATAAAAAATTTCATTAATAAAGAATAGAGTAAAATCGCACTACCTGAACAACCTTCCTTCATGCTCGATTTAAGTCATTTTCAGTCCTATTTTCTAGATGTTTATGTTGTTGAAAACGAATCTGTGTGGTAGGTAAAGATATTATTAATTTATAATTAGTGATTCTTGTATATTCTATTTTTGTATGTTTTTGTAAAGGGTTGTAGTATTTATGTTTTGTAATTGATTACCTATGTAAGTACCGTATATTCATTTAATAGTTTGAATGTTTTTTTTTATTTTTATTTCATTGTATTAAGCCTGACGCTACGAATGAGATGTAATAGCATTAATAATTATGTAACCCACTGATGAGCCATTTGGCTTAGTGGGAGGAAATGTATGTGAATATTGTTCCAATTTAGTTTTTTGCTTCAATAAATTAAAAAAAAAAAAATTATTATTATTATTATTATTATTATTATTATTATTATTATTATTATTATTATTGATGAAGGATTGAAGACTTTCGCGGACCGTTATATTAATATTAGACGGTTTTCGGGACATTGTACCGCGTTATTAAGAGTGTAATAACACATACCTGTGTTATTGCGCGCTTGACGTTTCGCAGCCTACTGTGAGCCGCATTGTCCAAAGACTGAAGAGATTCCTGCTTTGCTCCTGGTTTGAGCCCTCGTTTTCATCCCATGTGTGCCTGCGGTGGAAGATGATATTGGCCACATTGCCTGTTGTGTGTGTGGGGTGGAGGGGGCGGGGGATGGCGCAACGATGGTCTGTCTGTCCGACTCTGGTTGCTGTTTTACTATTCCACTCTTCGTACGTTCCAGTGTCGGACCCCAAGATGGACTTAATTTGAATCCATCTCCTCCATTGAAATTATTGTCGTTTTTTCGGATTTCCACCGCCTCCCTGATGTATCTCGGCAAAAAGTTGGTATTGGAGTTGAGGACTCGTGTGTTATCAAACTGAATTTGGTAGCCTGGGTTTGAAATATTCTCCTGAGCGACAGCAGAGTTGATTGAGTCGCCTTTCCTGCAGAAGGCCGTGTGTTCGATTATTTTTGATCTAATTGTTCGGCCCGTCTGTCCGATGTACACTTTACCACACTCACAGGGAACTTCGTACACTCCCGAGACCATTAGAGGAATATGGTCTTTGACTGAGTTTAGTGACGCTTGGAGTTTTTATGAGGGGAGTAAACAGGGTGTATGTCATGCTTCTTTTTATTATTTATTTATTATTATTATATTATTATTATATATATATATATTATATTATATTATTTATTATTATTATTATTATTATTATTATTATTATTATTATTATTATTATTATTATTATTATTATTATTATTATTATTATTATTTCAAATTTAAAACTTTCGCGGCCCGGTAAATAATTAACACAATTTATTGGTCGGGACATTTCGCCGCGTCGAATCTGCTTTAATTGCTTTTGACGTTTCAGCCCAACTGTGTGGGCTATCCTCAGAAAAACAAGATATTAATTCTAAAAACTTACAAAAATAAAAGCCCAGACAAGGCGTTACATAGAAAAACAAAATCACAAAACAAACAGTTACCATGACCAGGCCCCGCCTTCTATAAACATGCGTTACATTCTTATGAAGACCAAAATATCACATTTGAGAGTTTCTGGTACGTATACGATCACTTCGTCGGACTCCACTTTCTTGGGGCTGATCCAGTTCTGGGACAGGGAGGACGAGAAGGTCTGTATTCGAAACCGGAAGTAAGATGTCGGGGATAATGCAACTATTTTTGATACGGCCAGCGTTGGAGTTGTCTTGAGTCCTGCCTTACGTGAAGTACACGACGGACAGAATCGGTCGCATTTTAGCTAAAAAAGAGATCAAAACTGTTTATACTCCATGGAAAAAGGTAGCCAATTTGATGAAGCCAGTCAAAGATATCATTCCACTGCAAGAGAGTGGTGTTTTACCAAATTCCTTGCAAGTGTGGGTTGGTTTATATAGGCCAAACATGCAGGACAGTGGGAACAAGACTTAAAGAACATAAAGCTCATTGTAGGCATGCTCGAGAAGAACAGTCAGCGGTGGCTAAACATGCTTGTGAAAATGTTAACAATCCAAGACATGAAATTCTGTTTGAGAGTGCCACAATAGTTTGCAAAGAGCCTCGTTTACTTCCAAGATTGGTTAGAGAGTCCATTGAAATTGCTAAAACACCAAACAATTTTAATGGTGATGTTGGGTTTAAGCTGAGCGGGTCGTGGGCGC
The DNA here is from genome assembly GCA_024449915.1 of Sweltsa coloradensis. NCBI lineage: Eukaryota > Metazoa > Arthropoda > Insecta > Plecoptera > Chloroperlidae > Sweltsa > Sweltsa coloradensis. The sequence continues at coordinate 266,735 of JAMZAV010000059.1, forward strand.
CTATATTGAAAAGGATTCAAGACAACTCCAACGCTGGCCGTATCAAAAATAGTTGCATTATCCCCGACATCTTACTTCCGGTTTCGAATACAGACCTTCTCGTCCTCCCTGTCCCAGAACTGATCAGCCCCAAGAAAGTAGAGTCCGACGAAGTGATCGTATACGTACCAGAAACTCTCAAATGTGATATTTTGGTCTTCATAAGAATGTAACGCATGTTTATAGAAGGCGGGGCCTGGTCATGGTAACTGTTTGTTTTGTGATTTTGTTTTCTATGTAACGCCTTGTCTGGGCTTTTATTTTTGTAAGTTTTTAGAATTAATATCTTGTTTTTCTGAGGATAGCCCACACAGTTGGGCTGAAACGTCAAAAGCAATTAAAGCAGATTCGACGCGGCGAAATGTCCCGACCAATAAATTGTGTTAATTATTATTATTATTATTATTATTATTATTATTATTGAAGAGAAATTATAACATTGACGGGATGTTTCGTCGCGTCGTGATGGTGAATAACTTACATTATTCTTGATTTCCCGACGTAGCGTCCTCACTGTGGAAGACATTTTCAAGGGATTCTTTCAAGGGATGTCTTCCACAGTGAGGACGCTACGTCGGGAAATCAAGAATAATGTAAGTTATTCACCACCACGACGCGACGAAACATCCCGTCAATGTTATAATTTCTCTTCAATTATATCGGGTCGCGAAAGCATAACTTGTGAATTATTATTATTATTATTATTATTATTATTATTATTATTATTATTATTATTATTATTATTATTATTATTATTATTATTATTATATTATTATTATTTTAAGGAGTGTAATGGGAGTTACGAAGATTGATAAGATGAGGAGCACGAAGATAAGGAAAGAACTAGGAGTAGAGAGTTTAAACTTTAAGCTAGGGAAAGAAAGGCTGAGGTGGTTTGGACACATGAAGAGGATGCAGAAGGACAGGATCTCGAAGATACAGTGTGAACAAGACGCAGGAAACATCAGAGAAAAAGAGGGAGACCCAGACTGAGATGGGAAGAAGTTATAGCAATGGATTTGAAAAGGAGAAATGCAGCTTGGGAAAGGATTAACCAGGAAAGATGTTGGGAAGAACGAAAAATATGGAAAAAAACTGGTGAAGGTCCCTGAGGAAGAAGACAGAGGAGAGGAAGAAAGTGAAGTTGATGACGCAGAGGAAGAAAAAGATGATGTGGGAGATGCGTCAGGCATGGCTTTGATAACCCAGGGGAGCCAAGAATGTGGTGGGAACCTCCCACCCTCTACCCGACTTAGTTGGAAATAGGGTTCGATATTAATTAATTAATTATTTTTATTATTATTATTATTATTATTTATTATTATTATTATTATTATTATTATTATTATTAATTATTAAATGTAATTTATTTATTGTACGTGCTAATTGCAATATAAAGGTAACCAGCTTTATTAACTTATAATGTATTGCAAAGAGTATTTTTTACATCGTTTGTACAGTATAAAATATAGTAAGAGAAGTTCTACCACTGTATAACTGCAAATCGGATTAACTTCAGTGTAGATACGAAGTTTTTAAGATAATTTTAACATTGTCATTAATGAGATCTTAACATATAAATTGAGTAAATCGATTATCATCGTAACGTTGAATGTGGTTGCTTCACTCTCAAATTAATGTACAACCTCTTTTAAAATTATTTGTATGTCGTTACATATTAGGTAGTATTCTCTTTTGCAGTGGTATACGTACGTTCACTCTTTATAGTGCTATTAATTTTGTATTAATTATTTATTTGTTATTTATTTATAATAATTATATTATTATTTATATTATGTTTTATATTTACCCGTCAGCTTACTCCCTTTCCTTCTGGAATATATTTCTTTAAATCATTGGTTTTAATAGTTGTATTTCATACTATAGATACACAGAAATTTTTTCAGTGTGTGTAGAAAACAGTTTACATAGTTGCACAATGTCTCCAATTTACTCCCACATATCTTCTAATCTTACGAGCTTCTGTCTTAGCAATGCCCATGCTTGATTGGCCATCCCGTTATGTTCTTAAATATTTCAATTAATGAGTAATCACCAACAGCAAAACACAGTAGTGATGTCCCTTGGTTACACGAGCAGGCGAACTTTGTTTTGTCTTGCGATTGTACCAACACAGCAACAACAAACTCATACACAATTCATCTCACTGCAAGATAGACAGCCAACTATAAATCAACGCTCAGTCGTAAACACGGGAATCTATCACAGATCCAAACTAAACGAACATTTGCACATAAACTATAAATCATTGATGTTAGTTTTAGTAATAGGGAGATTGAGCCTGGAAAACTCCTGCCATGTAATGTAATGTTGATATGACGGTATGCGTCCGAGAAACAAATATTTCAGATTGATCGGTGCCCGTGTTGGAAGGTGGAGATTGGCATGTTATTTAAATCGTAGCCAATCCCAGGTTGGAAATGCGATATATATCAAATCAAATTTAAAACACACGTTAAAGATTCTTTAGGCTCGGAGAAATAGTAAATAGTGGAGGATGGATTGGTTGAAATCTTATACATGTAACATGGATTTCAGTTACTATTTATTATATTTTTGTTTGTGCATTTTTTTTATTGTAACAATGCAGATGTATTACATATAGAGATAATAAAAAGACTAATTACAGAAAAATGTATATAAAGAAGATGGGATTGTTACAGTCCTTAGAAGGGCGGGAGATGTTTTTTTAATATTATTTTTGTGTGTTTGGCACCTCCACCAAAACTCCTAATGATTAATAAGATTATATTTGTGTGTTTTTCTTTTACAATCTGTTTCGAAATTAGCAATGCTCCTTACATTGGGTGCTCCCGTTCCAGTACTAAAGTTTAATGAAGGTATACCAGTATGCACGTCCAAAGTATGTTAATATATAATCTAAGCATACCTACGGGACCAACCGTAGCGCACGTTTGTTTACTTCTATTGAATTAATTTTGCAGTTTGTACGGAAGTAATTCCCTATCGCTGCAGTTTTTCTTCATGCATCTCTCATATTAATCTTCCCATCTCCGTTTACACCTAAGATTAAGTTTCCATGGTAATTACCGCTGGCCGGAACTACTGCCCACACAGACACCGACGCGCTCGCACTTACCTAGAGTGTGACGGCTAATAACCGTCGCTGACCGGTGCACGCGCACGCGCACGCGCACACGCACACAACACAAACACAAACACAAACACAAACACAAACACAAACACAAACACAAACACACAGACACCAACGCGCTCGCACTTACCTAGAGTGTGACGGCTAATAACCGTCGCTGACCGGTGCACACGCACGCGCACGCGCACGCGCACACGCACACGCACACGCACACGCACACGCACACGCACAAACACAAACACAAACACAAACACAAACACAAACACAAACACAAACACAAACACAAACACAAACACAAACACAAACACAAACACAAACACAAACACAAACACACACACACCGACGCGCTCGCACTTACCTAGAGTGTGACGGCTAATAACCGTCGCTGACCGGTGCACGCGCACACGCACACGCACACGCACACACACCACACGCACAAACACAAACACAAACACACACGCACACAAACACAAACACAAACACAAACACAAACACAAACACAACACAAACACAAACACAGACACCAACGCGCTCGCACTTACCTAGAGTGTGACGGCTAATAACCGTCGCTGACCGGTGCACACGCACGCGCACACGCACACGCACAAACACAAACACAAACACAAGCACAAACACGCACATTTAATGTGTGTCAACTAATAACTGGCACTGACTGTAGCCGTCAAAGTCACATTAGAGCATGTATAATTCAATAAGACTCACGATTAAAATTTCGCAGCAAATGTCCAATAAGTTGGTGGGCTGTTAAGACTATTATAGGTTCTTCCGACGGTGGTTGTCACTTATTTTTTTTATTTTTAATTTACCTACCAGTCCAGTTTATTCTACTATTATATAGGAGAATAATAATTATTATAGTTAGATTAATTCTTGCTATGCAACTTTCAACCCATTCTAAAAACAATTTCTGTTTCGAGGTGCAAAAAAAAGCTTACAATTTTTAAACTAGTTTGTGTATTAGACCAAAAGTACGTTAATAATACAAAATATGTTTCATATACAACGCTTCTTCATAGATGTTATTTCTTGCTTTCGAATGTCTACACATAATAATAATGTATTCCATCTGTGGCGCTACCTACATATTATTATGTTTCCGGTGTCAAGAAGCTTTCAACTCACAGATTTCTGAGTACAGCATTATTTTAATACGCTTTGCAACCATCATTATTTTAATTTCCATAATTTATTTTTCATTTTTATTTTTACTTCATACTAATAAGCGTGCCATTGTAATTTGTTTGCGCTGTTGCACATGAGCTGGTAGTATTGTAAACTGACCACTTAGCGTAGACGCAGCTACCAGGGCACGCAATGAAACAATTTACACTTCTGTTATATACTTGCTGCTTATGTAGAGCAGTGTTGATATTACTTGACGTAATTTTTCTGATTGTTTAAACATTAAAAACGTCTGTTTGATCTTGCTCTCTGTCTGCGTTGAGCCGCGGTCGCTTAGCCGGTTCCCACTCGAACACCGAAGTTAAGCAACTTTCGGGCGTGGTCAGGGGTAGAGTGGGTGAACGCTCTGCCTTGAAACACACGTATAAACCGCTGGTTGGAGCCGATGGAGGGTTCGAGAGCTAGTGTAACGGCTTCGATCTCCCCGACGTCTGCTCTGCAGTCCGGTTAATGGAGGAACCTATATGACTGTCGAAGGTTACACCGTTCTTTAGGATGGGACGTAAAGCCGTTGGTCCCGTTGGTACTTTTCGAAAGGAGTAGTCTACGTGCCACTGATGTCTCGAATAGCCTTAGTGCATTAATATGAGACGTTAAGCAATACAAATCAATCAATCAATCTGCTGTTATCAACATTAATCAATCCTTGAAATGGCTGCAACAGTCTTTCTATAAAAAGAATGTGTAACTTCGACATCGTGTATGGGTGGCACCGCCCGAACAGAGGCAGACAGTGGATGTGAGATGTCGTAAACTTTGCATAAAACATGACATGTCAGAACAGCTGATATAGCATTGAACAGACTCACAAAACATCATTGAAACATTGGAGACGTTTTATATCTTCTATATTCCCGCTCTTTACTCCCGTGACAAGCCTGACACGGAAGATTACACCTACCCTACTTTGCCTTATTTCAGAATATATTGAGCTATAAATGTGTACGTATATAAAACGAAATGGAAGGGCTTTGATGTTATTTAGATGACGTACAGTTCGAGACGAAAAAACACGTTCTACTTTTCAAATTGCATTTGCTTTCAGAGAACCCACTGTTCGTTTTATAGTGTATCTTCATGTTATTTGGTATTTACACAGATATCTGAAGCACTTCAAGAGTTAGTTAGCTGAACTTTGAAAGTAAGTTCTTTGTCTTAGATATTATGTCTCCAGAGTCTGTTCCTAAAAGGACGACAAACAAGTGTTGAACACAGTGTTTTGTTGGTCTGTTTGAATGAGCTTAGTGCGTAGTGGGCGTTAGTGAAGCGAATCATTCCTCGTCCGGTCGCACCCGGTCACAATCAAAGAAATATTTCTCTTGAAACATATTATGCTTGTTTCGTTTGTGATTCTAATTTGTTTCGCACTGTGCACACCCGTCTACTCCGATTTTAATTAAATGTTTCGGGAACATTTTAAATCTCTCAACCTAGACTTGCCATAGCAATGAAACAAATATTTGTCACGAAAATGTTACGTTGTGAACATCTTTCTACCCGACTATTGACCGGTGTAAATCATTTAAAGATTCGCGTTAAAACCCCATTTAACATTTGAGTATAACTCGGGTCTATGCACTCTGTCGATTTTATCTAGCTTAAATTGTGTCGAGGCTGTTGCGTCGTTGTTTTTGTTGGCATTTTGTAGAACTAATCCATTTATGCCACAATTAACACAATTAGTGACGTAGTAGACGAATATGTAGTTTGCAGGAAAATTATTAGGCGACTAGTATAAAACCCCATTCAAACAAAATTAAAGAGTAATCGGCCTGTTGATCTGCGTATTCGGTTCGACTGTCATCATGATTGCTATATTCTAGTTAAAATATCGATCTTGTTGGTACGCTCACTCGTCGATTGTGTCGGGGCCTGCATGTTGTAGTACGCTATTCATTTAAGCCACCAATAAATCATATTAGACTGAGTGGCGATAGTACTTTAAATAAAAATTATTACAATTTAAAAATAAAAAAAATTAAATTATTTTATTATTTACCAAAGAAACAGAAAGCGTGTTTATACTGAATCTCTCTTGCGCATACACAATTCGATTTGTGTGTGAGGGCCCATTTTGTGTGCATCGTTCATCCTCTACAATGGGATAATAATCTATTCCCATTTTACTTGAGTTTGAACACCCAAAAGATATATTACTTTGCATGGAAGCGATATTAACACTACTTTTGATATCACGAGCATTCCAATTATCTTCAACATTATTTATCTTATGAATTATCTTCTCACAAATATTTGGCTAATAATATGGTGTGAACTGCGATGGACGTTGGAAAACAACGGAACATTAATGAGATTTTTAAATAATCATACGCCACAAAATAATTACATTTTCTTGAAGATTTATTGGTCGGTAGAGCCTGATCGGGCAAAGAAGCCATTTATTGGAGGAACTCTGATTATACCAATGCTATGCAGTGTTACATGTCTCGGCACAAACTTTTATCGGTAGCCCAAGCGCCACTCCTTAACTTTGTATTATGGATCCTCAATTGAATCTGTATCGCACCATTTGGTAAGACTGCAGTTCGAGTCTTTTGGAAAGTAATTGTTTTTTTACTCGTAATAATTCCAATGCTTTGTCTACTGACAATCTTGTGTTCCAGAATTGATTGTAATGTAAATTTTTAAAACTGCTTTTTCTGTTGTTTTTGTTCATTTTTAACAGTGGTTTTTTCCAACTTATGATTCGTCGAACGCAAAGTGTGACGATCATCAGTCATGGACCAACTTTTCAATTAATCCTTGTACGCATAATGTATACGTTGGGAATAAAACTTGATATATATGAGTGAAAATCGACACACAAATCAACCTGAAATAAGGTGACAAGTTAAATAAAGTAATCACATTCTGGAAATAAGATCAAATTAATAGTAATTTAGTATGTGTGCGTTCCATCTTTTCTAGAATCGAAATATACTGTGCTCAAGCAAACTTAAGTATTCATGCGAATCGTCTGAATTTATTAGTAGGTCGTTGTAATGTCTTTATATTATGTCTCGATCACTGTTTAGTGTTCGGTGTTTATCCCTATGTATGTGTACAGCAATTCAAGAAAGGTGATTGTGCAAAATAATAAACTTGAACAAGAACAATGTTTGTATTAAAACAACTTGTTAATCTCGTTCGTGCTAAGCGTCCTTTGGTCAAATCCGATATCGAAGAGGATAAACGCTCAATTTCATGCAGAATTTTACACGACTTGCTAACAATTCCATAATCGATCTCGTTTTTATCAACAAACCAACGTTTTTTGTCCCAAGCTTGTTTGTGTTTGTTTAGCAACACTGTATGGGAATCCATGCTGTTTACCTAGACATTCTTTCCAGCACGAAACCGTTTATATACGCCATTCGTAGCTCGGTTGTGCGTGAAATCCTCCGAGTAATAAGGGCACAAGGCACGGAAACACACCTTGACACCGAGGAATTTGTCTTTGAATGTCCGTGTATTTCATCATGAGGTTGAAGCATTGTTTTTGTTTGCGGATTGACCACTAACTTACGCGATCTGTGTTATTCTCAACCATATAGCTGTGCGTTGCGTGTTGTAAACGCAGTTTCACGTTATAAAGTGCATCCGTGCTAGGAGAATAAATGCATTTTGATTTAACGAAGCGTTAAATGCAAAAACCCTGTTCTAATGGCTTTTGTTCATTCACTGCTCAATAAATGCTTTGCGGTTCATTTGTAGTTGATAGGCAAAGGATTCAGTACATTAGGTGTAACGTCAAAATACCGCCACATAAATCGATTACGCCAGCGAATACGTTTACATTTTAATTAGCTTATTAATTAATCCGAAATAATTAATTATAACGTGTTTCTAGCAAGTCTCGAGTAACCGTAATTTTATCTTATAATACAACTTTTTCTGAGTGTTTATTCCTTCACACTGCTGCATGCAAAATTTACACAACATTACATTGAACTAAATGCTATTTCAATTTAGTCGTACATTTTTAAGTACATAACTAACCCTTATTGAAATGTGTAAAAAAAAAAAAAACGAAGGCCTTTTAGTAAAAGCATGTATCATCTTATAATATTGCTTTCAAGTTATAAAAAAACACTACGAGCACAGAGAGCTAAATAATTAGTTTTGTGTGTTACATCGTCGCATTTATAATATATCTTATATTTTTATTTTAAGCATCTCTAACCTTTTCGTATACGTTATTCGATACGATGAGTGGCATGTTAGGGACTTGGTTGGGATGGTGTGTGATTTATTATTGTAATGTACATTAATGATTTAGTTTCAACTGAACAACCTGAGAGGTGTCAGAGTGTATAAGATGCGAAGTCAGTTAGGTTCTCTGGGCGTGTCTCTTGGTGTCGCTGCCTATTTATAAACCGTGCAGAATCGACCTTCACGAGACCGCGGGCAGTGTGTCGAAGACATTGATGATGAGGTAGTCTTCAGAGTGATTATCATTTTCAGAAAACAGTTATTGCCGAGTGAAAAGATGGTAGTCCCTTGTAGCACGGGCATACTAATGTGCCAGGTCATGCCGACTAAATCATCTCGAGGAGGTCACTTGAGTACTCGGTATTTCGACAAGCCCCAGGTAGTGTCTGCTGCTGTATTGTCTCACGCCACTGAGGCGGTCTTTGATAGTGGCGACTACTGAAGCTCCTTCCGCCACTGTACGGTTTAGGGAAAGGAACGGTACTAAGGCCCTCTGTGGAGTGATAATAAAGACTCAATGTTTCTCAAACACTACTCTACACATCCATCTATGTATTCCTCAGACTTAAATTTATCTGTTATTTCTCATATACAAAGTTAGCATTCATATTTTAAATTGGCAACGTATTTAATTTAATGAGTACACCGTGTTCAACCATGAAGGCTAAATAGGGTTAAGACCTGTCCATAACCCAACACTTGCCGACCTTTCCCGTACAGCCCCCTGACTTATGTTCGAGCCGAGAGGACCCCCTACAACCTCTCCAAGCCACTGTCGAGCCTCCAGCCCCCTTACACTTCTGTTCGAGACACCCTCTCCAAGCCACTGGTCGAGCCTACAGCTTCCTGCAGCCACCGACCTGTCCCGTACAGCCCCCTTACACTTCTGTTCGAGCCGAGAGGACCCCCTACAGCCTCTCCAAGCCACTGGTCGAGCCTACAGCTTCCTGCAGCCACCGACCGAGTAGAGGTGTTGATAGCCGCACGAGTGAATATCACACCCGACGTAAACCGCTGAAACTAAGATTCGTTATAGGCCATTGAACTACCCGATTCCTAAACACGACCACCTCTTGTTCAATTCACAAGGCCGTGACTCCCCGTCTTTGCACCTCGAGCATGTTCCGAACAATCCGTTACTATCCAACAACGAGACTGTCTACGTCATTCCCGCAAGTTCAATGCTATTTTTTATAAACTTTTATTTTTATGTGTGGTCTTCTCCCGGGATATTTGCTATTAAATATCGACGATTTTAATTTATTTTTTGTTTTTAATTTTTTGGTAGGGGGATCTAGACTAGTATTTCTCACTTACTCCCTGATTTTCGTAATTCCTCTTACATCCTGTGTAGAGCTCAATAATCGCGTGGACTCGAGGAATGATCTGCCCAAATGCAATCTAACCGGACGAATTAGAAAACAGCGTTGCCAATCTTTGATGACGGAGTTCCCGCAGGTGTAATAACTTAATCCTGCAAAATTACTTTTTGATAGTGTTGTATACCTGTGAAGATTTATAATCGAATTGTCAATTTGTATTTGCTTCACACATTTCACGAAGAAGTAAAGACGCTAATACCATTGCCATTGTCTGCATTTTTTGGTAACAAAAGACCTCGTTTAATATAGTTCATTACTCTGAACTGTCAACGACCCTTGTGAATAGGTTGCGTATACTAATAGCTTACCCTCAGGCGCAAATAAATACGCATGTTCTGGTGACTGCAAAGAGTCGACCTCTTTCAAACTTTTTATTTCAAAATTTTTGTTTAAACCTTAACGCCCTCATACCGCGTATTCATGTTCACATTTGGATTACGCCCGATAGTTATTCATTGCAAACATTGAACATTAATTAGACAATTCCAACTATCTTAACCGTAATTGTTTGCACTTTGTTGCCAATACATGCAATTTATTATATACACATGGTTAGTATCGTCTTAGATATAGTCCAGATATTGAGCCAATATGTAAACAATTCATATAGACCACCATATGTAGCATATATATAGGACCATATGTTGACTAATTGCTCATTTCACATTTTATTATGTAGTATGGTAGTAACATTTCATCCTACGACACTGAATGTAATATCATCTGTTTGATTTTATCTTCATGATGTAGATCACTTCCACGCGTATCTGACTGACACCTGTTTACGCTATCTATCTCATGCTTCAGCCACGTGGCTACATGCATCAAGGGTTATTTATTTCGTTAAAAGTTTCAACAAGGAACTGACTTTGGTCTTTAAAATTCGTATTTCAGATATTTATTTATTTAATATTTACCCTTTTTATTTATAAAATCTCTTTGCAGTTACCAAATCAAGTAAATATATTCTATTATCGGTATTCCCTTCTTTTAAATGGACTAAATGTATTCAGGCGCGATGCCATGAGCTAGTTGAAATGTTAAAACTTTTCCCTCCTGTTTCCAGTTCTAACATATTAGAATAGTTATAACTGGTTCTATCTTATAGTAGATTCATTGCTAGTTTAGATCATGCTCTGGTAATTGTTATATGATAGAAGTGGAAGATAAATGGGATTAATTAATTATATTACATGGGGGTCTTATAACAACATCACGCAATACGTATTGAAATTAGAGTAAATTGCTTTTCTGAAGCGCATACATTTTATAATATGATACTGCCAACAATAAATCCCAGTATTTTTGTCAGGGCGGTTACATTGTAAGTCAGTCTCAAAACTAAGAATACAACCACTCTGATTGGCATTCTCGTGTATTATATCCGTGGCTGTGAAGACTTAGTTATAACCTTAGTAAAATAAATGGAAGCCTCACAAACTTAAACATTGGGTCACATCTACTTCGTCATATTTATATTATACTATGTACACACGTCTGGGCCACAAAACCAGTATAAAACTCAATTCTGCCACTCGGTTGTGACGTGGCCAATTAATCACTACCGGCATAAAAGTCTCTGGTATTAGAGAACCAGCCGTATACTTAAATTGCTTTTCCTGGCTTTACTTTGAAGAGTGATAGGGTCAATTATATCTCATGAATTACTTTAAACTTTGTAAGTATCCCGTGTGCGATTAGAGGGAGGGAAGTTTAACACAGGTGAATTGCAATAAAACGTCTTTAGTTAGAAAATAAAGTGCTCAATTTTTAGGCCCCTACTCATTATACTCTCTTCTTTCGACTATGCTAGCTCTTTAGTTACTGTAATTATAGATAATTAAGCGTAAATAAGACATTATAACACGTTTATAAACATATTAGTAAATGATGAGGAATCTATTACGATAAAGAGTTTACAATACATATTGGTTGTTTTTTACTTGTACGTGTGGCTATAGCTGGCGCATAGAAGACGTGCTTGCATGCATCGTTTTAGCTATTATACAAATTTATGCGTAAAACCCTGTCATAAATATTAACGTATTTGCTAAGTTTAACAGTCTAGAATTTGTTCCCTACAACCTAATTTTAGTATCCAGTGGCAATTAAAATGACGTCTGCCAGTTGCAACAATCGCCAGCCGTCTGACTTTATAACGTCACACATCTCACGTTGTGGTCACACAACACAACACACAACCAAAATGGCCGTTAATCTTTTAATATTGTTTCAATTACAATCGTATATTTTCTATTGCTTAGTGAATACAATAGTTTCAATAGCTAGTCAAAATTTATGTTTCCATGCTATCCGCTGTATTGAATAAATTCTGCTATTTTGCTTTTATTTTATCATTGTTAACTTTGTGATCATTGGAACTAGCAGCATCTCTGTCTCTATGTTATAATTTAAATGTCATGGCGCTTCATTAATTTTAGGTGAAATCCACTAATTTGGTCACAATTTCCTATTTCAAACGCGGATTTGTTGGGCATTGTTCGTGCAGCGTTGATGACATCGGCGCCGACAGGGTAGGCTCGACTAATAATTACAAAAATAATACTTATGTTGTGTGTATTATTTATTTCAACAGCTGATACGTCAAGCCCGTATCTGTTCGTTTATAGTTTGTTTTTTGTTTACCCACTTTGAGTTTTGGAACCGATCACTTGACCCGATGACAGCTTTACCAATGAGGACCACTCTTGTTCAAACACTCACACCATGACGCAAGCAAAGAAAAGATTGAGACATCTGAAAAGTTGGTGGCGTGACCAACTAGTGTCCATATTTACATGGTATGAAATTGATTTTCCGCGTGCCGCTACGTATCGGTATGTCGTACTCGAGTGTCAACGGGGTTTTCTATTACCAAGGTAGGAAATGCATTGTGGTTGACAGCTAGGAGATGACCGTTAAATACAAACCAACACTGACGACAATCAAATACTTGACAAGTTTATTTCACGCTCCAAATCTCAAAGACACCTTGCAACACACGAAGGTGTGGAATGCATGCTTTGGTATGCCTATGGTGGCTATGTTGTGGCAGAATAGAACACAAACGCTTCCTTATTGGCCGAAATGAGATTGCGCCCTTTCAAGGGAATGAGGTGCACAAAGCATATTGCATTATGTGGGCATATTGATTGAATGACTGTATTCACCTTATTATGCAATAATAAAAAATAACTTTTCTCTGCTGGAGTCATTCTGACTGAAATGTTATACAATATCCTCATCAAATTGCCCTTAATATAATCTAGACCCTAGAGTTAGGTCACAATCTAAAGTGGGTGACGTCAATTCCTTCATTGGTTGCTACACCCATTAGGAAGGCGCTAACCAGAACTCAAATAACAAATCCCGTCCCGATAACAGTTTGTTCTTAGTGACACAGCTGTTCCCTTCCATCATCGTTAAGAATTTTGCCATCAATATTCACCGCTTTGTCCAATTCAAATTAAGTCCACAATGTTGTGACCGATTTAAATAATGCGCACACCAAACCCCCTTCATAGGCATAGTACATCGGTTAATATCCTAACTGCACCAAAAAGTCCACTTTGTACAGTTATGTTTCAGGAATGAAGCAAATATCAGCCCGTATTCTTGTTCGTGTTATGCCGTGCTTCATGTCTCGTCGGCTATGTACACAAATACCAGCACTGGTGAAATATGTAGGCCTAATGTCCATCCGTCCATGATATAATCACGAACCCGACCTTTACAGAGGATCGCCACCATGAAATACACTTTTAATCGTACAAAATTAATTCCTCCTCTATAGATAAGACATCGGAAGTGTGTCCGAACTTCCGGTTTATTCCGGTTTGTTACTTTTAATTTCGTTTCCGAGAAACAACCGAGAAAGAAAATCAGAAAAATACGGAAACAGTCCGTGTTCCCTAGTATTGGCAAAACTACCGATCAGTAAATTACATAGAATTCAACATTGTAATTGAACGATTCAATTTGACAGTCAGAAATGCGGCCTGAAATTGGCTTAATTAACACATTAGCACATTACGGGTCATAAGTCCGGATGGCTTATTCCTGCGTTTAATTATCGGCCAGAGAATAATGTGTTTCGGTGTTTATTTGATAAATTAATTCGATCCTTAACACGTAAACTGTGGTTTTGTATCGTTTTATGGGCCTATACTTGCGATCGTACGTCATTTTAAAACACATTTTGACATTTTCATTGACAACTTATATAATTTAAAGCATTACAATTTAATGCAATGCACTTCTAGTTGTTCGATTACACGAATCCATAATCCTAATGTATCTTGGCTTCAATGTCTGTACCGATGATTTGCTTGAATATTTTGATTTAGATCGTAGCCTATATTTCCAGTATTTATTTCACTATGTGGATCATGAAAACATGAATAGTTATTTTCCCCTTTGTATTAATATTACTTCACATGAATGTAACATGTTATTTTTTCTTCGTTATAAATATTCTCAATTAACAATGGTGTTTGCCGTGTGCACTCCCATGCATGCGATGCCCCAGTGCACTGCAGCCAGCCAGATGATCTAATGCACTTGTGATCACCCCCGCTCATGACCCGCAGTTAAATTGGATCACGGTTTCGGTACGAGGTCGCTGAGTTCCCAGGGGTCCACCACGCGACAAGACGAGATCAGATTCGTTACATCGTAACGGTTCATCAGAGATCTATATTGGCGATGGCTGGTTGTGGGTCTTGAGCTTTGGCTCAACTGTATTGGTGCTACGGTAGGTGCTATACGGTGCCCGAACGCTGGAGCTTTTTTATGACATGAATATGTACCTACGTACACTAAATACCTTAAGTCAATATTTCAAATATTTTTTGTTTGTCGCGACACTTGTGTTAAATGTTGTGATTGAGACCCCATTCGGTTTCGTCTCTTTACATTTGGGTAAGTCACCGGTGAGTGGGGTCTACGTGTCGTACCGGGGTCCTCTAACGCCCAGGGTCATGTGGTACCGGCGGGAGATTTGGTCGCGTGTAGCGAGTCATTCATGCCTGTGTTGTGTTCGCATTACAGTTGGTTCCTCCGTATCATGGATCTCGGCTTTTTTCGGTTGTCACATAGTTATTTAGTGGTGGTTCTCGAAATGATTTGCTGTGTGTTATAGTGTTATGTTGGTTGGTTAGAACGAAGAGTTACACATTTTGCATTAACATTAAATTTGTTACTGACACACAGTCTTGTATCAACGATTAGAGATTATTCATAATTTGGTTTTAGATACATTTCATCATCAGTTTAGGAATACGATTATGCGCGAACTTGGGCCGAAATAAATTAAGGGACCCAATACCCGCGTAATAAGAATTCGTGTTGACGTGTTGTCATCCTAGATTCCATTCATGTTCTCGGGTAGCATTAACTAACTGCACTTTGAATCAATATCATTCATTGCTTGCTTTCGTTTAGATTTTCATTCCAAGATTGAATTTGATCACGTGTGTATTCTAGTTTGCTGAGAGAAAACTTGTAGTACTATTTGTTGCCGGTTAGATTATCTTCCATGTTATCTTAGCGGTACTTAACGTCATAAACATTTATTGAATGCACGGTCAATCATAATACACAGTTACTAAACGCTTTTATAGAATGTAGTTCAAAAGTGCCAATTGCAGTTTATCTAAAGCAATTTTCTTCTGGCTTGGTGTAAAATAAACTGCGTGCATATTGATTAGTACATGTACATAATATGCACTTAATGATTTACTGTTTCCTTTTCCCACTAAGCTGCAATACATTTTGAACCCTCACCTGTTCATTCCGATTACGTCAATAGTAAATCGATTGACATTTTGGTTTAAGTAAGAAAATAATCTGACTGATCGAGTTACAAAATGAACAATTTATCAACTCATCCTTTCCATGGTGAAATTGTAGGTACGTTTTAACTATTAAGTATTTTATTTTTCGTCTCTTCGAAGTGCAAGTATTACAATATTGTTTGGAACGACCTTGTATATCTAAAAAGCTAATTTCTCAAGCTTGTGTAACAAGAAACACTTTATTTTGGAAGTCTCGTGCGTTCAAAACTAAGATTAATCTGTAAGTTCTTAAAATCAATTATCTTAAAAAATGCCGGAATACGCCGAGCTCTAGGACTAGCTGGTAATGAACTCATCACTCTGACAGAGGCGGTTGGGCGGAGCTAAACGACTCGTGTTGGGCTGTCACTCGCGCAGAGTAACTGTCCGCTCACTTGAGGCGACACTTAGACGAGCCCTGACTAAGGATTGGCGTAACTATTTTATAGTTTTTCTGTGGTGTCATCATCGTGCAGTTATTTATTGGTTTTCGGAAATTGTCATCTTGTTAGTTGACTTGAATTCCCATGTATGGTTTTATTTCTATTTTGCGTTTCCTTTTAAGACATTATATATTTTGATTTTACCTTGTTTTTTTTGTTGTTTTTACGTATATCTCTGGTATTGCATTACCGTTATGAAAAACGAAAAGATATAGTATGATATAGCTCATCAACAAAAATGAAAGCCTTTCGCGGGATTCTAACCCACGCTCTTAGCAAATATTTAATTAATACGCATAGGTCCTTCCAAATAGCCTTAATTTGAAAGTATTTATTTAATTAATTTTAATATGCTGTACTTCATTTTCTCGTCTTTATTATTCAAATCTTCTAATAATTAATGTATATAACCTGTTTTATTTATTGGCAATTATTGAATTAACTGTTCGCTCATGTTGTATCATTGTTTCGCTCTAACGGACTCATAAATTTTTATTCCTCTCATTTCCTTCCATTTCTTTTATCACGTTGACTTTTGTATACATTAAAGACAAGTGTATGCTCCTTAGTTACAAATCCTAGTCAGGTAGATCACAATTAATGTAAAAACGCCTTTACTAATTATTTTATGATTTTAGTTTCCTGTTATAACATTATACAACATGTTATTTATGTAAATTTTTACAATCAATACAGTACATTCATTGACTGGCATATCGTACGTGCGTGTCATACGTAATTACAAATATCGCAATAGAATCAGACGTACAAGTTATCAACGTCACTCTAGTTTCTACCATTGATATGTATCCCCGGCTGATGTTTTTCGACTAGGAAGTCGTTAAGCGCGAAGTCTCCCTCCATGTTGGGGCGAGGACAAGACGTCGTGACGCGGTGATTGTTTATCGGCGGCTGTCAGCGTCCGAGGTGGACCGCATCACTCAGAGTCCATGTGATCGACATCGGCTTTTTGTCTGTCGCGATTGTGTTTGTAATGTGTGACGCAGCACTCACTCTGCGGGACTTCGCACGGGAGCCGACTGACGATTCCCGTACTTTATTCATGTACATATCTGGGTATAGACGTATTTATTTGTGTTTAACGATTTCATACAGTTTACACTGTTTAAGTTCACTCGAACACCGAAGTTACGCGAATCGGCGTGGTCATATTAAATGTGACCGCTACTAAATCACACTCACCTGTTTAACATGGAAGGTTCGAGATGTTTTTAGAAGTCGTTAAGCGCAATCTCCTCGCAGTTCGGGCGAGGACAAGACGTCTGACGCAAGTATTTATATCCGCGGTGCACGTCCAGTGGACCGCTCCTAGATCCTTGGATCGACTCGGCTTTTTGTCCGCGCGATTGTTTCCTTATGTGATCTCAGTCCTCACTCACCTCTGCGGTTCGCGGGAGCCAAGTGAAATATCCGTACTTATGCTAATATCTGGGTATAGACTTATTTTATGTCATGTTAGGCTTGATGTAAAGTAGTCGGATTATGTCAAGATCAATAAAGTAACTATTTTCCGTCTTACTAACGCTCTCACAAGAGTACATTTCGTGACATCGGACAACGTTCCGTTTATGGACCCAAAAATAGCGATCGTTTAGTGACAGGAATGCTCCAGACTTGTCGCTCTTTTCGGCAGGAATGCTCCGGAGTTGTCGCTCTTTTCGGAAGGAATGCTCCGGATTTGTCGCTGTTTTCGACAAGAAGTCTTCGGACTCGTCGCTATTCATGTCAGGAATGTCCAATGTACATATCCAATTTAACTGTTCGAAACTTGTTGGAGTTGTATATTCATTTCTGAAACATTTGTAAATTGCGGCTTTATCTCAATCTCAAATATCATAAAACTATACGTTCGCGCGTTGTTGGATGAGCGTAATTGGTTCATTGAGTGACTAGTGTTACGAATTTACTGTTGCTGTGAAAAGTACATTACAACGTGAACGTTCTGTTTCTAAAAAACGTTAAAAAATTAATGGGGTAGGCACTTTAAAATCTAATTAATCTTTTAATCTTGACTCGTATCGTAATGTTAAAAAAAATCGTTAAATTTGCGATTTTTATAAGAAATATTTCTCGATGTCGCGCATCAAATTTAACACTTTATAAATTAAAATTAAGTTTAAAAATCATTACAATCATAAAATTTTTATAATCAATAATTGTGTTAAAAAAAAATCCGTAAAATTCGATTTTATGATAAAATTTTTTCATTGCGCTAAAATTTCACAAATATCTAAATTCATAAAATAAGGTTCTGTGCAAAATATTAAATCGGATAAAGCATGTAGGTGTTATAAGTCAATGAATTGTTTTAAAAAATAGAAAAAAAATCGTAAAATTGCGATTTTCATGAGAAATAATTTTCCGATTGCGCTCAAAAACGTGGCAGTTCTAAGTTCAGAGATTTCGAAGGCCTCCATAAAATTTCATCTCAATCGGAGTATCGGTTTAGCCGGAATCGTGCGGACAAACAGACAAAAATACAAAAAGAAAAAAAAAAAAAAAAAAGAAAAAAAAAAAACATTCCGGATTTTTTTCTCCAGTGTAGTAGAATGGAATCTTCGCTTCGCTCGCTACGCTCGCTACGCTCATCCAATCATTCAAACTATTACGTTACTTTTCGCACTAACATTACTTTTAGTGTGACTAAGTTGACCACTATACTGCGTGAGTTACATACCAAACACACGCTGTTTTCTATTAAAACGGTAAAAAGAATGGGGGGGGGGGGCACTTTACATCTAATTACGTTCTAAACTGAACTCGAGCGAATAAACATCTTCAGCCGTGGCTAAATGTATATTGTGTTAATTTTTGGTTTCTCATCATTGAAGAATGGTAAAGTACTTATACATATCTGTAGGTCTACAGTAATGTTTTCGTGTATACATGCAGCAAAACAGATACAAAGTGTTGCGGGCTAAACTGTAAATCACGCACTCTGTTAAAAATGGACGGGTTGTTTTACAATTTACCGTTCTTGTTTTGAACATCACTTTCAAAATTGCTGTTAGATTATTTTTCTTTTCTCATAACCTCTTCATCAGAAACAATTGGTTTACACATGTCACAATTAATACGAACACAGAAACATGTGTTGTCCTAGGGCAACCCATGACGAGGCCTCTGAACTGTTCGTGTAGCGAAGTCTTGAACATCATGTTGTCTGATTGGAATTCTCTGGCCGATGTTTCGATATGATTACCTTAAACGCCTAACTGTTAGACCTTGACTTGTGATTACAGCGGAAGTGGTGATAAACCTCAGACTGTAGGACGTTGAGTTGTTGTGCTCCCGAAAACATCATCACAACTGTTAACATCTTGAGGCTTTGGATGACCGTGGAGTTTACTTCAGGAACTACTATAATCGCGTTGAAATTGCTGGTTATTTTCTTATTAAGTGTTCATTTTACTGATGTATGGTAAGTGTTCATTTAATGGTTGGCAATGCCGGTATCACGTAGGACCTACCCATGTGTTTTCACGATTCGCTTGTTTTCAACCTCGTGCGAGAGTTCTTTACGAGATTTCCCTTTAAATTAGTCTGCAAGAGGTCTTGAAAACTCTTCTCTTCAGGGAAACTTCTAAAGTATTGACAAGCGAAGTTTGACCATCGCATTTATCGACGTTAATAAGATTACGTTTCTTGTTTACACGTTTTACTTTCGCTTCGAACAACATCGGACTTGGGAAAAAATCGTAAGTGGTTCATTTTAAAAATCTAGCTGAGATATCGAAAGCAAATTGATGAGCAAGGAAGTTGGTTAAATCGAACAAAAACCGTTTGGGATTAAATTTATCGTTTGCGAATAAAATTAAAAAATACGGTTTTTTTAAGATAAACTACACAGTCAATGAAACTAATTCCCACGCACTGTACAGTGTGAAATTTGACGAACGTTTTGGTTTCAGGGGCCTGTCCAAAAGGAACTCTTCTGTATATGCTCGAAACCGATGCAGATGCTAAATCCCTCGGCTACGCACACTAGCCCTGAGCCACCTCTGTTGCTGTAAGCGGGTTGGAAATGCTCTCGAGTCTAGAGATACGCCATGGTAGTCCCCTACCGTCTATAATCCTTCATCAATCTTGAATTCTGTGATTGTACGAAAATGACAAATTATTTCCGGGCAACTGTTCTCGCCTTGCCTTCCCATTGAAATTGATTACTTTATTTCGCAATGTTTTGAGTTCCGCTGGTTGGTCCGAGCCATCGAGACCGGGCTCCGCAGTCCGCACCTCAGGGGCATCTCTTGACAATGCGCCGGCCGAGATCTAAAACGAATCATAAGTTATTGTTCTGCGGTGAAATGGTGGTTGGTTGGTGGCAATGAACTTCTTTTCGTAAAAATGACACAAAAGATAAACACTGAACTGCTTTTCAAATCGATAATGATACTTAATGTCTATGAGATCGTTGCCTTAGAGTCACTCTCGTCACAACTTCATGTTGTTGGAAGAGTTTATTCATAGATCGCAAGAGATTGAAAATCCCGCCATTGTTACCGATCTATGTCTCCGAAGGTAAATGCTATGTAGATATAATGCACAAAATGGGAAAATTGCAATTTATTAAACCGATTTTTCTGTAGTTGTTAACGGACCACACACATTGGGTGGGGTTGGGTTGACTCCGTCTATAGACACATCACGACAACGACCATCACGATCACAACCGCTATTGCCACGGAAACCATGCAGGTTGCATTCAATTCGGTAGCGTTCCGTAATAAAAAACAACAACAACTACACAATTCCCATCGATTTATCTCATATATCACTGATTTTGATTTGTTTAACGTCACGTTGTTAATTGTTATCGAGTCTCAAATTCGGTTGGTTTTCATTTCATTTCCTCGTCTCTTGTTAGAGCAATCAATTCTCTAGCAATTAGCGTGAAACTTTTAATTAATCGCGGACGCGTTTTGTTCCGCGTGGGACTCGCTCTTTTGACGCATGCGCGTGTTAAACTAATCACCCGTGCACGGTGGCAAATCGCAACTATTAATTGTAACGTGGCTGCATGGCGCGAGCCTTTCAGCGTGTCAATTTCACCACAATGTAACGCGACAAAAACATCCTCGAAACTAGACGTGGCGCTAGGTACATTGTTCCTACGTAGTGGAATTACCGGGAACATTCTGAACATATTGTTTTATGTTCACTGGTATTAATTAAACGAACTAAAATATGATAATTTCACTATTCTTCGTTTTGATTTATCCCCTTCCCCGTTTGGGGTAGAATTTGGCCCAGCTCATGGCTCTGCTAATTGTAAAAGGCGAGGGAAGAGATAAAGTCCATCTCGCAAACATCAGTGTATTACTCTCTAAAATTAGAGGTGAGCTCTGACGGTCCTCGTCGGGGACCTCTCCCCCTACCCTTGACGACCTCCCCGACGACGACGACCATGACAACACGAACGATCACGAAGACAATGACGACCAACGACGTAAGAACCTACACTCCCTTTCGTCCCCTACGCGTACCTGGTTCTGACCAGCATGGGATTTTCCCCCACATCCCTAGGCTAGAGTGGCGCACTATGACCTAACGGTTCACGCGCCCTTGATCCAAGTAAACTCCCAAAAACTCCCCCCCCCCCATACTTTATAATTGAACATAACGCTATTTCTTGTGTCGTGGGAACTACTCGATCACCTTAGCTACCGTAGACGGTAAACGAGGATACCATTTTGTTGACCAGTACGTACGGGATTATCCAAAATAGGAAGCGAAGCTACTTACTAAACAGATTGTCTAACAAGGACACAGAAATATAATAATACGTTCCTTTTGAGCGTTTAAATCTCGAGGTGTCGAGTATAGACAGGGATACTAAAATAAAAGTACATGTTCGGGCATTCAACTCTCGTTGTTGTTGGAGGTGCCGGGAATAAAAAGTGTTAAGTTTGGGTGACGCAAGCCCCGACTCCCGACTTCCATATCTTGCTGCTGCTTGCTCACCAGTCTTCATTTTTTCACATCTCCAGTAATTATTAAGAATTTAGATAGATTGTTTAGCCAACAACACAACTTAACTTTTCAACAGACATTCACAGCTTTCATTCTTCCTGTACCTTGTTTTCTCTCGCATTTTCAACGAACAAATCCTTGGGCTGGATATTCTCTGTCAGGATGGGCGATATGTCTCATACCGCCATCTCTTGAAATAGGTTGAGTAGTAGTATTGGATTGGAATACCTCTATCGGTGAATTTTAAAACTATCGCAGTAGTAACATGAACCACACAATCGCATGGCCACAGTTGCATCTTACACAGTTGAAACATGTCCACGTATAGAAGTGAAGCTCTTAATTACTTTCCGCTTACATTCCGGGAGCCCCACACGTACGTACCTACGTACTCACTGATTGGACTTGCGCAATGGGATTTCAAAACGTCGGGTAGATCGCTGGTTTTAGACGTGGTTCCATATAAGGCTGTATTTTCATTAGGCCCGGGCGACACCTCGTGCTAATGTGAGTGACAGCCGTGGTGCCAGTGACGTCACTATATCCTCGGGGGGCGGAAGGAGTCGCCTCTCTTGCGCGGGGATCGTTGTAATTTACGACATTTTAATTTGTTATCAACATAATTACATGAATTTTCAATCATGGCTATTTAATTACGGCCACACGTATAGCTGCATGGATGAGCCGACTTCATTCTGACCTTAGAGTGGGTATTATATTAGTTTATTTTTACATCATTGCATTATGTTAATAAATAAATTTGTATTTAGAGTCCAACCATACACTTAGTCACGAAATTGATTTTCAGCGGGGGACTTTGTCAATGTACGTATATAAAAAATGTGTTCAATGTTTCTTAGATTATATATGATGATGATGATTTATATATGATAAAAACAAGGATCTTGGGTAAAACCGCGTCGAAAATAAGATGAACCAGGGCAGAACCTGGGCGTCCACCGACGTTTCGTCTGTACTACGTCAGACATTTTCAAGGTTGACTGTGACTCTACGGAGGTTGGAGTCACAGTGGTTGGCAAGCACGCAGCGCCCGCCTTATATAGCCTCGGCTGAAGGTGCGGGGCGGCGAGGTTATATAGAAAATAAGTGCGGGGCGGCGAGGTCATATCGTGAAAAGGTGCGGGGCGGCGATGTCATATCGAAAAAATATATACGGATGGTGGCAATTGAGAAACAAAATAGCACAGCTTACTGTAGTGAAACCTTTTTAGTCCGGCTTCTTGTCATAGGGCCTGATTGGTTGTCTTTTGAAATGTTATTCGTGCTTAGAATTATGGAAACTGAAATTTGCACCACCTCTGAGGGATTTGGCTGAATAGGTCTACGGACTACATTTCGAGGCATGAGTGCAGGTTTCCAAGCAAGAGGGAGGCTCAAATATATATAGCGTTAGATTTTATTCCATTGCCGATGACATGCATAGTTTTATCGTCGATTGTAATTTGCGAACAAATGTATACTTCTGAAGGGCTAAGCATTAATAACAACAATTCAATACCCGGTTCCAACATGAGTAGGGTCGAACTCGAGGATAACAATATTGTTACCCGTTACTTTTTTTACCACATAATTTATAGCATAATACTACACTTAAATGACTTTAAAAAATTAAATCTCGTTACTGTGATTTTACACGAATTTTTCATTTTTTTAAATTAAGAAATTCGCCTAAATGGTCGTTTTGGGAAATTTCTTAAATCGGCTTGAACCTGTTTCTTTTTTGTTCCACATAGATACCTACTGGAGCATCGTACCAATCTAAAATGGCCCTTTATAACATCGTGTCTTGAAACTGTGCACAAATATAGGCCTAGGCCTACTCTCAAACACGCAAAATATGAATTCCAAAATGACACCCCATCTTGGTAATCAGCATATTTTGACCGAACCACTTGCCCAAATTACAAAACAAAATATACAGGATTTACAGAAAAGGCTGTCGAGTACGGCAATAATGGCCACTTTTTGGATCAAAATCCTCCAAGGTTACGGGGCATAAAAAATATCGGCCCCATGTTATTTCTTATGGGAGCTTTTTGCCGATGGGACCTAGCTCGAAAAATACCAAGTTTGAAATTTCTTTCTGGTCATGGTGGGCCCAATATGTTTTCTGTTAATTTCTAAATTCATGACTTGTTAGCCTGAATGAAATATATTTTTTGAGATTAGCGGTGAATAACCCTTTAATCACCTGTTACAACATTGACTTGTTTTTAAATATATTACTCTCGCTAGAAAGTATTTAAAATGTGTTTATAATTTTCATTGAGATAGGGAGAAAATACCGAACTAAAGTAGCTATTTCCACTGTTAGTAAGGAAGAAGTGTATTCCCCGAAACTAAATGGAGGATAATAGCCCAGGGCAGCTCTGACTGTCGTACGAGGAGAGAATTGAATTCAAAACTCTGACGTCATATTTTTTACTTGCCAAGTCCGTAATTAAGAAACAAATATTCCAAATTTGTCTCCCACCACACCCCGCCAGCCTCAGCTCGTCGCCTCCCTCGTACGCTTTACTGCAGACGGCGGTGTTAAAACGCGGACACGGAATCTCCCGTACGCACGCACCTGCAGTTACGAAGACGAGCGTTCGTCCGAAATGGGTCTCCGTGCTGAATTTTTAACGTGTGGTCGAAACAAAGTAGAAAATTACAATGCGAATCTGCGCTTTTGTTTTCGTACTACCCATCATTCGTCTTGTTCGGCCGAGATAAAACCCATGACGCCAGAATCGTTTGAGCCCGCACGATATATAAGACGAGTACGTTGTTATTGTGTGTAAGTAGCCTCCGTGCATAATTCCACCATCATCCCAAATAAGGTGTTTGTGAAAATGGTATTGACCTTAATGGTTTTATTTGACCCGCGAAATGACGGCCTTGCTTGAATCGTGCGAGTTGTGGAAGCTTTTTGGCGTTAAAATAAGGTAATCACATTCCGGCGGGTCAAAGAGAAGCTTGGTCAAGGGCGTATGTTGGGCCTATAGTAAGCGGTTTGTCAATTTAGCGGAACAGGTGAAAGGTCGCTCGGTGTTTTAGCCCGATCGTGATTCGTTTTGTATAAGCAAATTGCATTATTTTATGAACGCTATTAGTTTTGTAAGCAATTTTATGGCCACAGTAAGTTTAGAGGAATCCTATTAGAGCCTGGCTGGCAAATTAAACTCTGGCAATGTTTCTTCATGTGTGAACATAGGCATGCGTCTGTAGCGCCGACTCCCAGGCACTGCATTTGGATACGTGTGAGCACAAAGTACCGCCAAATATCTTAATTTCCTAAACGGAACACCGGTCTACACTTGGTTTTGCCTGTCTGTATTTAAATAAGTTCCCACAATGTTACTTTAAGATCAAATTGTTTTATTTACCGTATCCACGTCTTCTAATCATACATCAAACATAACGCTGGTTCTTCTCAGGCGCTAAGTGGAGCCCGTTTTGTTAGTGGTTAACCTGTCATCATCATGTTTTGAGTTTTATTAGTTTCTACGAATTGCAATCGTGGTTTACGTCTTCTAGTTTCCCCTTTACTTCCTCCTCAATTATCTTATGTTTTATTCTTTCTATGACACTACGATTGACGAGGAATTTTGTGAGAAATAATTGATGGGAATTATGTTACTTGTAGATCCTGTTTTTTTTTTTTTAGAATTTAAAAATGTGTAATTTCAATTTCTACCATGAACCATGTGATCCATCGTTCTCTGTTACTTAAGAGAAATATATACCTTTAAAGTAAAAGTGGACTGTGACGTAGGTGGGTCGACAATATGCGTATTTAATGCAACTTGATAGTTAAGTGAATGTTTTTGTATACTGCGCCTTGTCAATATAGTCTTGAATTTGTAGACCTAAAATTGATTGTGTACAGAAATTACGAAGGAAGTTCAGTCGATAGTTTTGTGAAATATGCTTCAATTCCACTATTTACTTTAGCAGCTTTGTGCATGTGCAACTAGTTTTATTTTCAATGTGTCTCTCTCATCCATAATAACCGCTTTACTATAGAGTCCAAGTATCTAATATTCAGGGCTACGACGTTGCTGCTCTGCAGAGGGTAACTCTTAGACGTGAATCCCCTCATTCAATTAAACTGATGTAAATTGCCGGACACCGAGTTCGTGATCAGTTCTCGAACCCTAAATACTTAGTCTAAATTCGATTTCCCAAGCTTTGCGTTCGTTCTAGCGACAACGTCCAGAACGTTGGCCACACAGAATTACTTTGCATCTCTTGGAGTTCGAGAGCTGGGTAGACCGGGTTCATGGTCAAAGATTACGATTCACTTGACCGGGATAATTTGGACAGAAAAACACTCGGCTTGGCGAATCGAACTTTGTCAATACTCTCGATTGTCACGAAATATCTTTTGAAAGTAAAATCTTCTTTGGCGTGTTCCATGTTAAGGTATTTTAACGAAAAAAATATGTGCTTTCAGTATCCTCCAATCTACGCTCTCTCAAGTTGGCCCATCAAACATAACACAATTCAGATGTATAATGCAGCTACAATTCAGAGATTGAAATGTACCCGTCCTGATGGTCTAGTGGTTAAGACGCTCACCTGGAATGCGGGAGATCCGTGGTTCGATTCCCGGTTGGGGCGGACTTTTTTAATTTCTGAATTGTAGTAAATAATAACAATGATATTAATGGGAATTTCAATACAGACATTAGAGAAGCAACACTATAAACATTTATTTTACTCTATGAGAATGGTGTATTTATTTTAAGTTTATTTTTTAAAGTAGTCTACATTTAAAAAAATCAAAATCATTTTAATTGTGCAGATTATCGGGACATTACCTTTTGCATAATTTTTTACTGAACGATTAAAATATAACAATACGGAAGTTTGAGGCTCACACTCGCGTTTATTTAATATTTATTTATTAAATTTGGACGAGTTATAAGAGAGTTAAAAGTACAAGTCTAAGCATTAGAAGAATCTAGGTCTGAAAACTGTACATTTAATATGTGTTTCGATGAATGAAAGAGTTTGTGAAGTACACAGTATCAAGTACATTTGCCCCCTTACCTACAGCAGTCGCCACGTGCAAAGTATCTCTTTTCGAGAAACTTTGTCGTGCGTTAACGACATAATTAATGATGAACCACGGGACAATAGCTAGACAGACTTTGATGGCCCAATCATCTCATGCTCGAGCCCATTTTACTGCATCAAAGAAGTAACTTAAACGAAACTCCCACGGTTCAACAGCTATCATTATGTGGTGACGTATTCCAGGAATACCTTTTGCAGTACTTAAAAAATAGACGAATGAAACCATCTTCGGGAATTCCGTCGGTGCAACTAAATTATTGCTTGTCTTTCGGCGTCAGACTGCGTGAAACCGGGCCCCAGTGTTTCCGCTTCCTCGATGTCGGTGCGGGTGTATGGTACGCGGCCCAACCTCTCCGACCTAATCGTTTCAACGGAGATGACAGAGCGTGACGACGGAATTACTCGACTAGAAAATTCAATAACTAAAGACGATTATAAAGATTGAATTACCCTATTAGCTCTCTTTATCAGATAGATTGAACTGCGCTGTATACACAAGATGTGGAGATTTTACGAGCGATGTAATCAAGGTATGAGATGTATTGAACCCACATTATGCGCTAAAACACGTTGTTAAGCGGATACTTATCTACTAATCTATAGCTTTCTATAGCTGTATGCGATAGAGACGCATTAGTTACAAAAATATACACACAATTAGGCCTATATATTATCAGGAAAAATATTTTCAAACTCTCCATTTTGAGCCATGGCTCATCTCAAAAAGTATCCCATAGGAAACAACTAAGTAAAGGAGTAAGTCTCGTCAGAAAAATCTGTTATCAACTTATCACTTGTCAATCATCATTATACCTAAAACAACATTAGGATAATAAAATTGTGTAATTTGTGTGTTGTTGTCGCGCAGGGTGTATAAGACGGGGCTGGCATTGGCTGTGATTCACGGGTGGCGCGCGAAAGCCTAGAGTCTCTCAAAATGTAATGAAAATGCTATACCAAAATTCTAGTTTATGGATCAAACTAAAATAAATCATTAAAATTTTAAATGTACATTTTTGCAACAAGTATTTTTAGTGGGTCGTGTTGGATTGGTGTTTGGCTTCTTTAGGCCTATACTAATATGTGAAAAATCCGTTTAATAGCACAATTAATTGCTGTGACACGCGGTGGATACGACTAGCTTTGATCATGTTTAGCGTTACATGTCATCATCATAGGATCCATCTAGTATATGCGCCAATCACCACAATCTGCATGGGGTCCTCATGCTAACCAGCATGGAGTAATCTTGTGTGGGCCTAGGTCGTGCCGTACCCTGGCAGTCCATCCATCTGTCACGGGGCTGCCTAGCGAGCCGCCTCACCTGCAGTAATTGAGGTGGATCTTGTGATCTGATTCGGACATGTTAATTACACCTTGTTTGTTAGTCTGCATTCGAGAACAGGGGTCAGCGCAATCGACCGGAAACATGGGTGAGAAGCTCCCGATCACAGACGAAGACGGGACAGAGAAAAATCGCGCGCGAACGTGTTTTTTGTATTGTTGTTTGTTGTTTTACGATGTAATTGGTGCTGGGTCGTACGACCATATGGTCATATAATTAATAACATGTTTTGTAAGTATACGGGCATTGGAATGATGCATTACGCTGGTGACGGGTAATTTGTTGTGAACATGGGTCAAAAATACGCTTTCATTATGACGTAAAATGGTAACTGTTCATTTAGGTCGGTCCTTCTCAACAGGGGGTGGGGGATTTGTTTGATTTAGTGCGGGGCGGGAGGTCGCTCGTCACACACGCACACGCACACCGGCATCTCGATACCACGCGTTTCGCGATACGCATCGTTCGGAATGAAATACAAGTAATTACCATTGTTTACAATATAACTCGTTGAACCAAGCCAAATAGAAGTGGTGTGACCGTTAGGCGGTGTTAATAATAGATCGCGCCTGGATTTATGCCTCGAAGTGCAGGCCGAGGAGGGTAATTACTTTCCGTACTCTCTCGCTCTCGGTGTGCAGGACTAATAACTATCAATGGGGCACGTTTGTCGTGTAGTTACACCTCGTACATAACCACACATTCAATTACAAGAGCCAGTCTGCTTCTCTTTTCTGGGGCGTGCACGGTCTTTCAGCTCAGATGACGGACCAGTTTCACGCGTCACATCTTGTTATTGAAGGTGGTCTCGTGGATGACGTACAGAGTAGACAATGACTGGAGGTCGACGTGGAATAGCGTCTATTTATTTATAACCCTACAAAGTAACGTCCAGTACTTTTTTCTTAATTTGTACAGGAAGTCAGGAACGTGTCAATTTGTACATAAGTTTACAGAAAAAATACAGAAAACACATTCCACAAGCTTTTTGGAGGCTGGAAAACATCCTAAGTGTTCAATATTAAAAATTATGAAAGTGGTGAAAATATGAAACAAACACGGGACGCAAAGTACCCAAAATAGGAAGCGAACTTAGCATTATGGTTCTACACGTCTTCCCAGCCTTCCTAAAGGGTGGAGGTACATGAATATTCAAACTGTCTAGGGGGATAACCCCGGATAACCCCGTCCCTCGAACCCGCAAGGTCACCATAAAGATTCTGTCTCATCATTGTTGAAGGTCAATATCATCACAAAAACCGTGTGTCAATCGGAAGTCATGTTCTGTTTTTATCGTGAGTCGTGACAGAGGCACATACTGACGGACAGACAGACTGACGGACGGACAGAAAAACTATGCATAAAGGAGAGCTTCGTTCACTAATTAAAAGAGTTAAAAAGTGTTTTTTTTACACACTACGTTCGCCATCTTGTTAGCTGCAACCGAGCCAGTGTCCTCTGCGCGGCATGGCGGCTGATTGATGAACTATCAAAAACTATTTCATAAGAACATGACATGGGGACTATCGATCTTCCATTATCTCGGAGTATCCGTGTCGCCTATTGTAGTCAGCGGTGGCTGATGCCGCTCAATCTACACCGATTAGATTCGCTCGCTAATAAGGGAGTTTCGTTGTTTTCATGCTCGTCACAAGGTCGATTTATAAGTTGTTTCTTGTTTGCCATTATCATCAATCAAGCGGATACCGGTATATAACGTTGCGGGAAGTGGCGGAAACGAAATGTGTCGTCGCCGATCGAGTAGACCGGGTCGGGGCTCGAATACGTCGTGTGCACGGGGACAACCTACACGAGGAGGAAGAGAACGATGCCCATTAATTACCGGCTCTGCGTTTGAGAGCAGCTCATTTCTCATCCCCGCATGCAGCATCTGATGGTAACTGTATCCGAGGCCGATAGGATCTATGGATCGTGATCGCACTATCGATCCCCTCGGCGTCGATGTCGTACGTCAATCACCACACGTTGTCGCCGGTCTGCGAGCTTTGTCCGACTTGACCCCACCTCGCCCCCGCCCCCAACCCTCCGCCCCCCGCGGGGGCAGCGACAAACACTCGGACGCCCGGTTTTCACTGCCTTATTTTGCATTGATGGATATCATCGCAGTGATCCGAGGGCTGGTTTTACCGTCGGACTGACCGATGTAGAGATCGGAGGCTACGGGTTCTTATACGCGTGACCCTCGTTTGTCCACGAGGAAGGGGTCACTCGAGGCTGGTCACTTGGCAATGCATATAAGAGAATATGAACTAGAATATGAACAAAACTAAAACACGTAAGTCACAAAGCGTAATACGTGGTTTGTTTGCCAATATTGTCCACTTTTACCATTTACTATTCACTCACTTTTAAGTTGTAGAACAGCAAGAATAATTATAACTCAACAACTTTGGTCAATTATAAAATCGTGCAACAATTTGTACACATACAAGATATTAACCGACAATGATTAGTGTACATATAATTTCATTGAAAATAAATCTTAGCTAAAGGCAATCCATTTGAAAGGGCAAAACTATAATAGGCTTGATTTCCTCCTCACTTTTTCCATTCATAGGCCTCCAGTTAAACATGAGTCTTTGGTGATTTACTAGCATATGCTTAACTCACTTGGTAAAATCGACGTAGTTCACTGGACAACCAAAACTCGCGTTTGTATTTAGAATTTAGCTCTAGCTTATTGTGCGAGCAGTCATTATAATAAATCATGGCGGTCTTCACGGAATACTACCCCTTTCAAAATTTCTTTGTCTCCTTTTGGCTTTTAGATCGTGATAGCAGCACTTCTATGCCAATTAAAATGCTCATTCCCTGTCACTCGAAAGCTAATGTAAAAACTCTTCAATCGCTTTTATCGTTCAAAAGCTGTTATGAAAAGTACGTGAGTAATCATGCAGGCCTAACCGTGAAAAACTTAGTAGTTTGTTGCCTTGAAATTTAGTCTCAGAGGGCGTGATATTTTTTAAGAAAGTTTCAGACTAAGGACTTGAATAATTAGACCAGTCTAGGTATAGTTAGTCAGTTTATTATACATGTTTTTATGCGCTAATAAACCCAACAATTTAAAGCCGTTTTAGCTTTGCGTTTTTGTTTTTTTTTTATAGCTTACGATATTGGCACTTCGAAACCAGACCCACCAATAATTTTGCCTATACCTATTCCAAAATTTATGTGATTTAAATAAATCACCATTTACTGACTTCCTCTCTTGAGGAGACCAATATTTTACCCTATTTGCCAACTGTCAATAATTTCGAATTAACTGATACGACATATAATAATATATAAATAAACCGAACACAACGTCCGATTGACATGCGTTTTTTGCGATTTCCCTCAACACGCAGTTGAAACAGAATGTCTTGCTGATCGTGGTAAGAAGAGTGCAGCACCCCAAATTTTGAAATTTTTTACGGCCGCCTTCAACATTCATGACAAATAGTTCTCTTGCCCTGTGTAAGGGGAGTGGCTATAGCCCCCAAATTTGAAATTTTTGACCCGCGGCTCCACCAAAATATTTTAACTCACTTCGACTTATTTATTTTGTATTCTTCTTCGACGACCTGTTGATCAAGATGCTTTGCTCCCTGTTTTTGATACACCCGCCCCCGTGCTTGTTAAACCAAGTAATGTCATCTCGTATAACATATCTGACTTATGTTGACTCTACATTGTCATGTACACCGGGTTCTCAGTTAAATGAGTTGTTTGTAGTCCATCATATTATGCCTAAAGCTAAAGTCCGATGTTAATTATTTAATGGGTAAAACATAATTGCTGGGCAACACACGAGGGCGTTTCTTTTCTACAATACGATAATTCATTAGTAAATTGCGTGGGCACATGTCACGTGCAAACTGTAAATGTCAATATCAGTTACTCGTGTACATATTTTTTATATTTTAGACCCTAAAATAGGCCTACATTTGGAGTTTTGATTTTCTGTCAATAATTTTCGTTTTATGTGGGCTTGAGTCAAACACATTTTTTACTTGTTGCTGCTTATAGCGTATTCCCCTTCTCATGTTCTTGTTTTTATGCTAGTTTCTTCCAGAATCTTTCCCCTACATTTTTATCTTCCTGAGTTTTATTCTCACTATACATAACGATTATATTTTTTCAAATATGTCTTTCCACACTTTCATATTCTGTTATTTAAAATTTCATTTGCATTCTTAGTGTATTTATATATTTTTTGCACATAGTATCTCTGGCGTTTGTATGAGTTTTAAATTTTTAATAATTTTTTGTGATATTTTTGTGTTTTCTTATATGAGATATTCGTATATTGTTATTCTGGTTTTATTATTTGAAATGTATTTTGTACATTCATGTTTTTGCAATTGTGTATATTGTCTGGTGGTAAGACACTTTGTGTTTGGGGCTATGTCTAATTTCCTTACCTCCAGCATGTGATTGTATGTGTTGAAAATAAATAATAAAAATTGTTCTTGTACTTGCATTGCGGTATAATATTCTTCTCTCTTTAGCAAATAAATCTGGTGTTATTTTGAAAATATAATACAACGGCACAAGACAAACTTTATCATACTGCCACATTTCATTGAACTTAGAGGGGTCAATAATTTAACCAGCACACGTACATTGAACGGGGAGACTGCGTACACCCGCAAAGCTCACTGTACGTGCCATGTAAGCGCAGTATAGGACCTGCACCATATCGTACAATTATAAGAATAATAGCGAAAAACCCAATCAAAGCAACTCTTTATAAAATATTAAAGCGAAATTAAGTTAATTGCACAGACAATACGCAATTACAATTTTTTGATATGAACATCCTGTGGGAAAGACGTCAGATACTAATGAATATTCTCCCCAAGTCGTAACGTAAGCCCTCTGTAATTAGCTTAGGTCTTTAAAACTTAATTGAAGACTTTGCCCCTAAGAAGCAAACGAACTGGATGAAATCAAGTTTACTATAATAGCTTGTTGCGTCGTACACCACTCGTGCTTGTACGGCAGAGGTGCCCCATGGTAATTGAAAAGGTTTAACCGTTTAGGGTGCAATTATTTCGATGGAAACTTGCTATCGATTTATTGAATGAAGTTAAGAGCAAAGCGAAGATATCAATGCGACTATACTCGTAGACAATATACGCGTGTTTTGCTTGCTCTCTACCAGACGTTCGGCTAAATTAATCTAGACTTATTTGTCAGGAAACTGTCGAAATATCTCTACATGGTGTCAGTGCAATCGAATCAGTATTTCTTAAAAAAATAACACATTTACGAGTACGTTTCTATAATTCTATAACAGAGATGATGTTCATATTCACATTGTTTTATGTAAAACACCGACAAAGTTAAATGAATTGGATAAATGCAGATATTGTGAAAACATTTATTCAGACCACATCCCCTTTACAGCACCGATAATTTCCTGCACATCTGTCCTGTGTTTACGTTATACTAACCAAACGAAATACTAACAATGTTTGTATTGTCTTTAATTTTCGAATCCAATTTGCCATCTTAAATTCTAGTAAACGCGTCCTTGCGCTTTGGTGTTGAAGACTGTTATGTAGAGGAGCCCAATTAAACAATAACAACAACCCATTGAATTTCCAAGACTTGCTATCCCTCTTCCGCGTTAGGATCTCAAACCCCAATAGAATTTTGCGTGCGCATTGCTGTGTTATTCATTCTTATAATCAGACAATTAAAATTACGCTTTAATTCACTATTGCGCTCGGAAAGTGCATTGTACCGCGGTTGTAAAATAATTTCAAATCCGTTACAACTAGGTGATTTGCAATAATTATTGTTATGAACGTAATTCCAATAGTAAAGTGTAGCTTGAAATTCTAATTATGAAATCAAAAGTTACCAGAGAGCGAAGTTAAGCATGCCTCTTATCTCTAATCGAATCCAATTGTAGTGTTCATATTGCTTCCTTTGTCTGTCCATGGACACTCCATACGCATGGAAGGATTTATAGAAGTATATTATCATCTTCATTTAACAATGTTGCTCTTCGTACGCAATCTATACATAAAACTAAGTGTTTAACATACATTGGCATAAATACAGATCCAATCTACAAACAGTAACAACTTACCATTATTACCAGTAATTAATGTGCTAGTGCAATTTTTATATTTAGTTATATGAATGACAAGTCCGGAAATCATTCAACTGTATGAAAATATATTTTTGGTCGATTGATTTTGCGACAATACTCGATTAATAATGTAATAAATATTTAGACTATACACTGCACTTGTAAATAAAGAAAACAACAATTTACAAGTGCATTGTATAGTCTAAATAGTTCATTACATTATTAACCTCACCTGCACTAAAAGTTTCATTATTATATAAATACTCGATTGAGTTCAATAATTGTGATCTCGGAAGATAATATTTATTGTGTATATGTGTTAATTGATTACAGTTTGTATTAAGAATTAAAACTTTAATCACAACAGAATAATACAAACATTTGTAAGTTATTTAATAGCAACATTTTAAAAAAATCGGTAGAATCGAACGAAAAGGACTATGCAGAACACATTTTAAAGAAAATCTGAACATTATTGGATGAGCGAAGCGAAGACTTCAATTTCACCGACCCCCAAAAAAATTTAGCTCGGGTGTTTTTTTTTTTTTTTTTGTTTTTTGTTTGTTTTTTTTGTTTTTTTGTTTTTTTGTCTGTTTGTTAACTCTCTACCAGACAAACGGCTTATCCAATCTTGATGAAAATTTGACAGGACCTTCGAAATCTCTGAACTTAGAGGTGTATTGTTTTTGGGTACAATCGAAGAAATATTTCTCATGAATATCGTACTTTTACGATTTTTTTCGATTTTTAGTGCGATATTTTCGTGACATTTGGGCCAATTCTGACCAAACGGGTGGGGCTACAACGTTCATATTATACATGGACATTAAGGTTATGGTGATGTAGTACCTTTTGAAAGAAAAAGTTGAAAAAGTTAGCCAGAATCCATAGAAATAAAGCTTTTAATATAAGTTTTTTACGGTAAATAATACCAATTGACAAGAAACAAAAGAAACTTGACAACATTCACCTACAATGCGTAGGCAGCAAAACAAAGCACTTGCAAAAGTAAAGATATCCCAAGCAAACTTTAAACTTTAAAAAGCTCATCCATCAACGCGGCGGGACTTTAGCGTTTTCCTAGTTAATATAACTCGTGTTTTAAGTCCCACCACCTGCTATTTGACTACTTTAAATTCTAACAGAAGTGTATTTTATTGTCGCACTCTTGTGTTATCAGCATGCTTCTATCTACCGATAGCTACACTTGCAAATTGTTTTATACTAGGAAAACGCTAAAGTCCCGCCGCGTTGATGGATGAGCTTTTTAAAGTTTTTAGTTTGCGTGGGATATCTTTACTTTTGCAAGTGCTTTGTTTTGTTGCCTACGCATTGTAGTGGTTGTTGTCAAGTTTCTATTGTTTATTGTCAATTTTTATTATTTACCGTAAAAAACTTATATTAAAAGCTTTATTTCTATGAATTCTGGCTAACTTTTTCAACTTTTTCTTTTAAAAGGTAATACATCACCATAACCTTAATGTCCATGTATAATATGAACGTTGTAGCCCCACCCGTTTGGTCAGAATTGGACCAAATGGCACGAAAATATCGCACAAAAAATCAAAAAACTTATATTAAAAGCTTTTTTTCTATAGATTCTGGCTAACTTTTTCAACTTTTTCTTTGAAATGTACTACATCATCATAACCTCAATGTCCATGTATAACATGAACGTTGTAGCCCCACCCGTTTGGTCAGAATTGGCCCAAATGGCACGAAAATATCGCACAAAAAATCGAAAAAAAATCGTAAAAGTACGATATTCATGAGAAATATTTCTTCGATTGTACCCAAAAACAATACACCTCTAAGTTCAGAGATTTCGAAGGTCCTGTCAAATTTTCATCAAGATCGGATATGCCGTTTGCCTGGGAGAGAGCAGAGTCGATAAAGAAGTTTCCCCGTTGGGAGAGGTCCTCCAACTCCCTATACCGCCCTGGGTTAAATAAAAAGTCGGTTTTTGGCGTTGGGAATCTAACGTTCCGCGCGACTCTGTGTGACGATTGATGGAACTACTTCAATAAAAGTACGTCACTTTTCTACTAGTAGTTAACAGTCGATGACGACAAATGGCGGAAACGTCAAAATATTAAATACGATCGAATGTTGGCGAATGTTTTGGCATAAAGCAAACTCTCTTTATTAATGAGGATTTTCTGATGGAGTAGACCTGAGCTTAGGAGCTAGGCCGACAATATGTATTGTTCAAGATTTCGATTTGAGTGCCTAGGGCGTACTTACGTCTGAAAACTGTATTGTGGCCTTGGGCCTAGGCTACACTTACGTCCGTTAGGCTTGAACAAGGCATATCTCAAATTATTTCGCACGAAAATGTCACTGACGCCTGCGCAACACTTTATAGTACAATAATAAATCAAAAGTAAATCGTTTTAAAAGACTAGGGCCCAGGGCTAATATGATTGAAATAAAATTGAAGTTTGACGTTTCGTAGTGTTGTTTGTTGATTTCAGCGTCACTGCACATCGATAATCTACTGACCGTATTTAGCGTGCAGTGCTTTTATTAGTTTCACATTGGAGCCGCTCTCAGCGCGCAGGACGTTAGATTCCGTTTTGACTTGGGAGTAAGGGGACCTCCCCAAAGGGGAAACTTCTTTATCGACTCTGGAGAGATCGTGTAAACAAACAGACAAAAAAACAAAAAAAAAACAAAACAAAAAAACAAAAAAACAAAAAAAAAAAAACACCCGAGCTAAATTTTTTGGGGGGTCAGTGAAATTGAAGTCTTCGCTTCGCTCATCCAACTACGTCTATTAACTAAATGTACTTCCTAATCGTGCATCCCAGTCTCCTCCATCAAATACCGAAGTCGATACCCCTGTAGTGGTAATACCATCTGGTCGGTTCTCGCTGGCCGCTAATGAATTGTCGAACCTCCGAGTGATACCCTCACTTAGTTGTTGCTTTTCAACGCCTTTAGACAGGAAATGTG
This sequence comes from Sweltsa coloradensis, assembly GCA_024449915.1. NCBI lineage: Eukaryota > Metazoa > Arthropoda > Insecta > Plecoptera > Chloroperlidae > Sweltsa > Sweltsa coloradensis. The sequence goes on from JAMZAV010000059.1 coordinate 304,469, forward strand.
TAATAATAGCTGTTTCCAATGTGGCATGCACGCGACGCAGAACCACGTACCTGTGTTTACGTTTTCAAGATTCCATAATTTTACCAAAACACTCGTTTCCTCGATGTTATTTCGTTCCGTGAAGATTTCTCGGTACGAATTATGAGATATTTGACACCCGATAGTAATTAATGTGTAAGGATATTTGTTGTGGGAATGTTTTGAAGATGTAAGTGTTAAAGCTAGCAACGCGCATGCTATATGTTGCGAGCTACGCCCTATAACTATTCTAGAAACATATAGGAAATAGTGCCCGCTCAAAGTGGCATCTTGGATTTCGTTCACACGACTGAAGAGAAGTTTGTCTATTTCGTGTAAACTTTCGAACTGTTTCAGATTTAATTACAACGTATGGCTTGTTAACTCTGTAACTAACATATTGGCTGCCATGAAAACTGGTTCGTACCCTATCTCAGTCCGAACAAGTTACGGTTCAGCTGCGGACATACATTTAAATGAAATAAAAATGAAATCTCAATTTCCATAATGCACATAATCACACACCGACTATCAACCTGTTTTACCGAAAATTTCCAACATCGATACATAAAGCGATTTATTAAATTTTTAAAGCCATATCTGAGTAACTGAATGGTATATAACTAGGAAAACGCTAAAGTCCCGCCGCGTTGATGGATGAGCGGTTTTTTGTAAGTTTTTTGTTTGCGTTTTTTGCGTTTGTTTGCACTTTTCCTTTGCAAGTGCTTTTTGAATGCATTGTAGGTGATTGTTGTCAAGTTTCTATTGTTTTACTTGTTATTGGTATTATAAACCTAAAAAAACTCATATTAAAACCTTTGTTTCTGTGGATTCTGACTAACTTTTTCAACTTTTTCTTTCAAAAGGTACTACATCACCATAACCTTAATGTCCATGTGAAATCTTAACGTTGTAGTCCCACCCGTTTGGTCAGAATCGGTCCAAATGTGACGAAAATATCTCACTAAAAATTAAAAAACTTATATTAAAACCTTGATTTCTATAGATTCTAGCTAACTTTTTCAACTTTTTCTTTAAAAAGGTACTTCAACACCATAATCTTAATGTCCATGTGAAATATGAACGTTGTAGCCCCACCCGTTTGGTCAGAATCGGCCCAAATGTGACGAAAATATCGCACTAAAAATCGAAAAAAATCGTAAAAGTACGATATTCATGAGAAATATTTCTTCGATTGTACCCAAAAACAATACACCTCTAAGTTCAGAGAAAACGAAGGTCCGGTCAAATTTTCATCAAGATCGCATATGCCGTTTGCCCGGAATCGAGCGAACAAACAGACGGAAAAAAAAAAAAAAACACCCGAGCTAAATTTTTTGGGGGGTCAGTGAAATTGAAGTCTTCGCTTCCGCTCGCTACGCTCATCCAATTATTCAAACTGTCAGTTTTCTGCATTATCGTGTATTTTAAAGCTAATTTTAACGAATACAATACAAAAATCAATGTTTAAGTTGTGTGTGATATTGCAGATCATACAAAGGCAGTTGGGATAACATAATCATTATAAAACAATCTATGCAGCTACCCATTCTTACTCTAGTATAGGGATCGCTCTCTTTTCAACGTTTAAGATAACCTTGGTGAAACACTGAGTCTTGTAAAACAGAATCGGTAAATTTTGTGTGTTACCACAACTAGGGTATAAGGTGAACAGTTGGTGATTCGATCCGTGATTTAATTATATAACAGTACTCATTGCATCGGTACCTGCAGCGAATTCAATGTTCCGCATCAATAGCATACAACACCGTCAAAAACTCTTGTGTAATCGCTTGCAGTTCTGAGTGAGATGTGCCGATTCATCACACAGTCATGAAGACAAATCAATGTTTACCCGATGCCTTTGTCTAGACGGGCGTACGCAAAGGATATCTTGGAATGCGGTCCTGCCGAAACCGATGCTGCACCTCACCGAATATTATGCATAATCTCAGTCGCAGTAGGTTCGTGACCCGAGAACACAGTTAGAGAGGCAGGGAGGTCTGGTCCTCAGAGGACAATAACGAAGTTTTATTTGTGCAAATATGACAATTGAATGGTTTTTTGTGAAGTTTCAATAAGGTTCGTCAAGGAAGATTTATAGATCATTAGATACATGATAGATTCACGAGTATTTGTTTTAATGAAGTATTCATGGATAATTTGATGGTTAGATTGATATTTGCAGCTATTGTCGTGCGGATGTAAGTCGTTCGAAAAATAATATTCACAACATACCTAGATTATAAATCATTTTATAAAGATATTAACAGTTTCTTTGTTGTGCATTGGTCAATGTTACTGGTTAGACGTGTACGTTCTAACTTCGACTAACATTTTTAAACTATCAATTAGTTTTTATTGTCATGTGAACTATAGGTTTGGCTTATGTTGTTAAATTAATAGATGATCAAACAATAAAGCAGGTAATGAAAGTATAACTTGCTGTATCTCCTCGTGATCTGGTGTGGCAGGAAACTTGATTATGGAGCCAATCTTGATAAACGATTCCTCCAGACTGTGGCGGGCTTTCTGGAACTCCCCATAATATCAAATCCGACGTTGTTTCCATGAAAAGAGCCAATTACAAACAACACTTTTATCCTCTAGTTCGCTATCAACAGGGGTTGTTTTTAATTTATAGTGGACAGGGGGTTTGGGGTAGTTTTGTCTGTATATTATGCGTTCCATTGAGGCGCTTAAGCTACTCTTAAGAGTTAAAGATTCATATATTAATGCGACTAAATGTTTATTTACATTAATTCTTGTGTAAATGGACGAGCTCGCTGGTACGTGTCAGTAAGAGTATTTTAAAAATTGTCTTAAATTGTTTGAAACTTGTCTTTTGTAATAATTTTAATTCTTACACGTAATATACATACAATAGTGTATCGAACAGCATTTACATCATGCTGTTACTCTTTGAGTATGTTACAAGCTAGAACCTTGTGGTTATCGTTGGACTGTTGATATGGCCTATTTGTTGTTAGAAAATAGAATATGCACCAATACAAAAATGCAATAAGAAAAAAATATTCATAGTCACATTATATCTTGCTTTAAAAAATAGAGGACTTTTGTAGTACGTTTATTCCGGGTCTCGATAAAGCTTTGTTTCGTGTGTTTAGGTTGAAGGAGGAACCTACTTGCCACTCTTGTCTTCAGTACTTGACTCGATGCATTACTGACGGTCGTATTCTTTGTTCCAGCACACCCTGACTGGCCACAGCGGGAAGGTGATGGCCGCCAAGTTCCTGGGGGAACCGTCCAAGGTCGTCACGGGGAGTCACGACCGCACCCTCAAGATCTGGGACCTGCGGAGTAAAGCCTGTGAGTACTACCCTATGACGTCATATGTCTGGCTACAGCACAGTTTCTACACGTGCTACTTCCAAAAACAAGTGCTTGCGATACTTATAGTACTAACAATTCAGTACAAACTATCACTACCAACCATTTTAAGTAGGTATGGTTGCTATATTCGACGACAGGAATAACAGGTTTATATCTGATCACAATATAATTAACTGGATATGAAATGCGCCATAAGATTATTCGTATTGTAAAAAATAATATTTTCAATCGTTTAATCTCCCTTGCGACTGTCCGTGTATTTTAGTTTTCTTGTTCCCGTCGTCAACTTTTGATTGTACACAAACCAAGAAATGTCTCTTTATTTTCATCAACCCATTTTGGAGATGACTTGTACAATGCAGTGGCATAGTTTTTCATCAATGAAAGCACATACACGCTTTGTTTATAGTCTACGTTTTTGAAGAAACGTTTCTGGAGAGCCGACGTTTTCAACAATCGATTGAAATGCTGCTGCTAAGACTTGTTTGGTTGTTGACACATTTGTGGGGTACACTTTTCTGTTCAACTAAATGACGAACTTTCAAAGACCGAAACTTCCAGCCCAGAGACAGTCTAAAAACTTAAATCCAATTCACGAAATTCGAGAAACTGAGAACGGCGAGCGTCTGTCGTACAACCCACATCCCCTATAAACACAAAATTTCTCAAAAAGAGGCAAACAGTGCGAGTTCCCGATTCGTCGGAATAACATTCTTTCGCGGAAGTAAAGGGAAGAGACGCAATAATAAACATACACAAAGGAAGTTTTTCGTCGATTTTCAATCCGTGTGGTCAGAACTTTAATTTGTATACGGCTTGACCGTGTGGGACGCGTTTGAAATGAGTCGTCCTATACGGGGAACCCTCATTTTGAGTTTCGACATCATTACGACACCACCTGCATCCTCATTTCACTTCGTTATATATTCTGAACTTGTTACAGTATAACCTGTACTTTATTTTGTTTAAGCTTATTGCTCGACCCATGTATAGCCCATCTCATCTGTAAAACGTTGAACTTTTAATCAAAGCAATGTTTCGTTTTGTGTGCCTTATTATAATTGAATTTAGGTTATTTTTTGGCAAGTAAATTGGGTTTTAAATCTTGAAAAGGTCACTAGTAACAAAATTGCATCATCGAAAATGTAAGAGCTACAGTATTTGTCTCACTGTTGTGCATGTTTATTTGTCTCAATAAGATAATATGCTCCTAAAAATGGCTTGGCCATTGAATTTGGCTCATGGCCAAGCAATTTTTTTTATGATTTCGAGTTTAAAATTTTACTTTTTTACCACAAAAATCGTTGGCTTGGCGCTCGTCAACAGGCGAAATGATCTTACTTCTTTTCAAAGCGAAACTAGGGAGAAAGAATGAAAAGCTTGGCTCAACTTCTATATCTCACAGCATTCACAGCCGAAGACTTTTGAAGGAGAGCTTGGCTGCCGTTTTTTTTTTTTTTTTTTTTACAGATTTTTGTATTTGTGGGGATATATCTTTTCTCGTGCTTGACTCCATTTTAAAAGGTTGCAAATCAAGTTTTACGGTCAGATTGCGTTTCTTAAAACTCGTGTGAAACATACTCAACCCAACCCCCTAAGCCCTTCAATGACAAAACTTTGTTCCTCTCCAATGTAACACCCTCTACGAACTCCTTGCTACCGTTATCACTTTGCCTATAGTTCTGACAGATATTACTTCTTCCGCGTTTGCGGCGGGTGTCGGGGTGAAGGAGGGAGGCGGGGGGGGGGAGTTGGGGGGGATGGGTTTTGCGTGTGTTAACGATCTTACATCCTTTGTTCAAACTTTCGTTTTGCTGCGAAACGGGGCCCGATATCGGTAAAATTATTTTGAGTAGCTACAGATTTAAACATCTTGTTTTTGGTACATTTGTATTCTTAAAATCCTCGTTAGCCAAGCGAAACCAAATACCGGCTATCGTCACGCTTGGCTCAATTGGGAAATTCTTTATTTTGTCATATACAATGGTACCTATACTTGTTTGGTTTTAACGGGATTGGGTAACACACCCAATCCGGGAACCTACCTCAGTAAATGGGCTAATAGTTATGACAAGGATCAACGATTTTGAGGATTCAGCCTGTATAATGTAAGTTACTTTATTCATTAGTTTACAAAATATGGGAATTCTTATGTAAGATTGAGATTGTTTAACGTGATTGTTTTTTATAAAAGCACTAGCACGGGAATTACTCGTAAATACGGTGCTAGCATTGACGAATTGTTACACCACACGTGGTTCAGCATTTAATAATGGTGGAGGTGCCGTGTTTGTAAATGTATATACTTTCAGCAGGGCTCCGCAAGGGTCACCAAAAACATTGTCTTCTAACTTGTTGCAGGGCATTGTTAATAAAAGATAACTGCATGTCAGCGAAGGCTGTGTAGCGTAGTATGTCTTTGTAAACTCCGAATCATCACGAATATCTTTGCGGGTGTAGTAAGAAGACCTTAGCGGTAGTGACGCCGCTAAATCGCCTTGTAGAAGATTATTCAAGACATGCGGATGTTTTCTGTGTCGGCTCCCACTGCTACCGCCCGTTATGTACCGTGAAGACCACTCACTACTTTATGACATAGCTTTATTGTAAATTATACGAAACGAGTCACATTGTCGTGATATCTACAACGATGCTACTGCATGGATGGTTATTCCAAACGAATTGTAGCGGAATTCAAGTGCTCGTTGTTGGTACTTGTGAATCCCATTGTGCGATGCAGCGTCGCGATGTATATGATGTCAAGTTAAATACCTCTCAAGGCAGTCGGAGTTGTGGTCGCAAAGAGGGTTATCGAAACGTTAAATGTTAAGAACGAGTTAAACGGATTTAAAAAGGGCCATGGCTACTGATGTTCACGTCGCACGTCGAATTATGACATATTTAGTAATATTTTAAAATGCTTACTTAGTTTTTTCTTTAGTCGACCTCGATTTTTCTTGTTGCCGGGCTTGTAGACAATGGTGCTGTATATCAAACTATTATTGGTCAAAATCGCCCTTCCATTTCATATTATTACAATGTTCGCCCCTTGTTTTTAAGATAGTTTAGTTAATTCGTTCAATGAAATTTTCAACTCTTGCCTATTCGTGATTTATTTATTGTATATTAGGTACTCATATAATAAACACGATTTTCTTTATTTTACATAGAATCTTCATTTCTAACGGATCCTCTTCTAACTAGTAACTTATCGCAAGTCAGATAGTGTTTTTCATACTACTTTTACCAAATTGGGACCTAGAAATACGGAAGGAGTTTGCTGCTTGGAGACTTTTTCTGATAAAATACTGGCAACTTAAAATTATGTTTCAATCCCACTAAGTGGCCCCCGCCCCACACTTACTTTCAGCGTCAAACCACACACGGGTTATTTTTAAGACGGCGTGATGGCTAATATTTTCGTGCTAGAAGATGGCACTTCCTGGCTAAATTATCGAGCCTCACTTGTTACAGCCTCACTTGTTACTTTCTTGTATTCCGCCCAGCGTATGTTTATTCATGATATATTTCAAGTGGTATCGCTCTAACTGTTAATTAATTGTTTGCTTTCGTGCCTTCCCGTTACAGTACTGAAATACCAATGACATTAGCACAATTTGTTACTTTTAAGTAGATCGCCTCATTTGTGATCATACAACGAAATTGAATTGGGTATATTGAGATTTAAAGTAGTTTTCTTTGATATAGCTGAATCATGCTATTATATTATCTCCTTACTTCAGATTTGTGATAAAATCAGTCTTGCTTTCTGACACCGCTACTCATTTGAAAACTACACTGCACATTATGAGCGTGCTTTGGAATGAAACGATTTATTGTTCAGCTTTTGAACTACTGTGCACACAACTATAATGTAAATTGTTAACAATCTCCGCGAGAAAAATAAATAGCTACCAAGTAATTTGTTTGCCTGTATTCAGTTTTTTAATTGTCTTCCAAACAACAAAAACAAAAATAGCAATTTAAAAACGTAACCCTGGAGTTTTACCAAGAATTGGAAGGCATTATCAAAAGTGCAATTATTGCCTCTTTCTTTTAACCTTTATAATTTAGAAAGATTTGTATTACAATGATTATTTTGAAACGTTTACAGAACCTAATTTTGTTTCCGCTTTTACCGGCCTGGCGATGCCCAATGGGATGGAAATATCAAACCGGCTCATAAAAATGTTAAGAAATCATAGTTAGCCATCTTAGTGAATCAATGGGTATTGTTTCTGAAACTTGCCCACGGCAACGTGCTAATATTTGAACTCCAAGCATCCTGTCTAGGCCACTTCTCTCCTTACGAACTGTGCTTTACTGGTATACAACAAATATGAATACTAGTACTAACCGTTTCCTTCTTCTGCCACCCACATTTCAATTAACTGTTTTGTCATTTCCACGAGTTTTATACGAGGTACGTTTTTGACATCATTCTACAAAGGACTAATTATTAAATGTGTTTGAAGTGCCCTTTGTTATTTATTTTATTTGAAATTTGTTTATATGCTTGAAGCTAGCTTCACAGTTCATTTGCGTGGGTTTATTAAAATATTTTAATTAGCTCTAGGTAATAATGTGAATTTTACAGAACTGTAAACTGAACATTGCAAGATAAAAAGAGTAAAAATGTTAAGTATTAGTTATGGAACTATTTGCATATTTCAATGTGTTTCCTTACTCATCAACTAACTTGTAACTTTAGTAAAGTGAATCGTGTTTTATTCATGTACTGTATATTCTATAAAGTTAAATAACTGTTCAACAAAGGTGGACAGTAAACGTGACTGCATATTATTCAAGGAAACGATAACGACACGACACTACAATAATATATGCATGTGTAGCCACAATGAAAACATGTTTATGTCATGCAATGTTATTATTGAAAAAAAAGTATTCAATACAAAATACATGAATCGTTATTTCTGATTCCGTATTAAAGTTTACACAGTTAAATCCCATAAGTTATCTGTGCATTGTTCAGTTCCGATATTTAATTTGTTTTAGAACTAGAATTGGATTTAAAAAATTATAGATGATAATTACTTGGGTGATTACGGATTACGACGACGTTGCTAATAAACGTAGTACGTGCCATCATGAGTTATACACATGAGTGTTTATATACAGTCAATCCCGGGTGTTTCACCAGTGTGCTGTTTCAGTCACCAGGTTTGAACCGCTAGGCACCAATAGACGTCATCAGGAACATATCACGACGCTGCGAAATTCACCCATTTTACATCTCTTTAAATATATTTGATCCGCTTAAATAAATGTTTCGTAAGAACTCTCTTCATAAATTTAAACCAAGGCCAGCCTCTTTTTAACGATGTATGATATATTTACCGATATTTACTCGTGAGATTAGTTAACTTTTACAGTTTTTAATTAAAATCCACACTGACTTACAAACGTATGCAGCGATAACTGTATGTGTTGACGGCCTCGTCAATGAGTTATATTGTCGTAACAAGTGGCAGTTAATGATATATTTTTTACTGAATATATTCAAGGAAAAGGTTTGTGCTTTCTCGATATATTCTTTTGTAACAACCATGTTATCACGGCATTAGTGTACCAGGATATGAATAATATATTGTTTAAAATAATTTACTGAGTATGTTATGTTTAGTATGTTATGTCAAAACTAACGCACCTCTGCGAATGTTGTTAATCTACTTATCTTCATTAATATCATCTCGGAGTTTCAAAGTGAGACACACACAACAACTGTACAATTCGGCACGACGAGAACAAATTGCCTCACTCACGGAGGAACTAGGAAGGTCTGATGAACAACAAACGAACGCTTTTTTCACCTATACCTCGGGCAATTCTTGGTGTGATGTTTCGCACAACAACTGGACACTGTTTTTAGATACTTAAAAAATTGAATTAATTGGAAATGAACATTTCTTCTGCCCAATTGTGTGTACTACATGTTGGCAGAGTAGGCTATATAGCGGGATTTTGAGGTTTGTCGGACTATTTTACAGCGTCTAGGGTAATTGAGATGATGGTGATGATTATTATTTATATTTTTGAGAAATGCACACTCTTTGTACCAGCATGTTACGCCTACTCTATTATCAAGCGAAATAAGTGCTATTCACATTTTCTGCATGTCCTATAAACACGAAGGATGTATCTCCCTAAGATACCAATGAGATCGAAAATATTTTATAAGACATAATATACAACAAATTATGTGTTTATTTGACTCATTGGTCGATTGGTAAACACCCCTGCTTCCAATGCAGAAAGCCTCGAGCTCGATTCTCGTTCCAGTAAGAAGTTGTTTAACTTCTTATAATATGTGCATTAATCCATCCTTTTGATTTAACGGTATAATATGTAAATGGTGACTTTGGAGTGTTGTTTTAGCGACGAAGCACATGATAAACGGCACATAAAGTTGTTCCAAACGTTCTGACGTTGCCCGGGTTCAATCATGACCAACCATTCAACCAGTGAGATAATATTTCTAGCACTGATCGTTGGTTGGACATGTTTCGCTCACTGATGACCCTCACTCTGCTTCAACCTACCCAACTGAAAATCAGTTTTGTAACTGAATCGGTTTACTCTAAATTACCCATTAACGTCTCTTTATTTTGGCCTGACATTTACTTAAAACCAGATCTATTAAATTATTTTTGTATGTTCGAGTTCCAATCTATTGCAATGTGAGAATCATTGTTACCAAATCATGAACACAGCGCTGGTATGAGCTTGGAAATTTGTGTACATCTTTGCCACACCCTCTGCGACTTTTTTAATTTAATACCGGTTCATTATCAACTGAGGTGTCCAGCCCTCTGGCTTGACGACACCGATTCTGTCTGAGCGATTTGAATTCCAGTAAGTTGTATAAACAGCCCTTTGGCCATCAAATAATTATATTCTTTCGCCTCTCCGCGTGTTTTGCTTTTCGATATACGTTTTTGTATTTCCCTTTATTTTTGTGTTTAAATATGTCGGGTGTCACATAAATATAATATTTAAAAAGTAATTAGTAATTCGAACGTGTACCCCCTGAGCATATGTATACAACTCATATCATCATGGCACACACATTAAATTGCCGGGTTCATCAGGGATTCCTATCATCACCGAATGGTAATCTCACCGTACTTTTATTTTTGTTGTGCCGGAAAGTTGCTGTTCCGATTAGTATGCAATACAAGCGCGCGTAGTCATCATCAAATGACTTAATTCATGCTGGAAATGTCGAGATCGCAAATTCACATCGAACAAAAATCGACTACAGGTTTTCAACGGGAATTGCATATTTTTCTCGCTGTTTTGTTTGATTATGTAACCAACACCCTTGAGTTTAATAAATCATCTCACTTCTATTAACCACTTTTACTTTGTGCAACGGAATATCTCTGTATTTAAACTTATTTGAACGCGATTCTACTAACACAGCCAGGTGAATTACCACAAGCGTATCACATACAAAGTACTGTTTGCGTTTTTATATTGGTTTTATTGAATTCATCCATTCTGTTTGTGAGTGCCATGAGATACGATCGAATGTGTTATTTTTTTGGTGTGATATAATATCGAAATATCATTGCATATTGTAATCAAAAATTAAACATGTATACCAACTTGTTATTACTCACAAATACAATTAAAAACAACTCGTGGCCTTCGTGCGCTACGGACAAGCTAAACATGAATTGTAAATTTTGAACACGTCCAAAGATGCCGCATCGAATAAAACATAGCTTTATTTATCAGCTACAGTTTGAAGTTAATTTTGTTCATGGCAAGCTTCATAATTTGGATTGTAAAATTACGACCAGAACGATCGAGAAAATATTAGAAGAATATTAAACACAATTCATAGTCCACCTAAAAAAAAAAAGCGCTTTAAAATATTTTACTGGTGTGGCTCGAATGGCGACGTGCGCTAGTGAGTGAGGTTTTGAAAATGTTGAATGATCTGTGGCTATGCAGTCCACCAAGGCCTGAAGGGTTAATAAAATCGCGGTTTTCCTCTGTCAGGAATCTGAGATATTTCGACTATTCCTCATATCTTGGCGGCTACCGCGTTAAATCTGTTGCCATTTCCGTTGTTGAGAATCCAAACTATTTCGTTCTTGGTTCGCATTTCTGTGGACTCTCATCAAATGAGAACTTTACAGTCCTTATCATACATTTCTGTAACCTTGCATCAAATGCGAAATATTTCACCCTTATCATACATTTCTGTAACCTTGCATCAAATGCGAAATATTCCACCCTTATCATACATTTCTGTAACCTTGCATCAAATGCGAAATATTCCACCCTTACCATACATTTCTGTTACCTTGCATGAAATGCGAATTAACTAGCCTATCATGCATTTATGTGACCTTGCATCAAATGCGAAGTTTTCCACCTCGACTATATTATATTTGTGGCCTTGCAAGAAATGCAAGATTTTCCATCCTTATCATACATTTATGTGAATATATTTTCGGTGATCTCGCGTAAATTGCGAAATATTCAGCCCTCAGTATACATTTTTGTGATCTCGCGACATTTCAGCACTACCTCGTGCACATATCGTCTAGTTGTCTGTAGCTCCACGACGTTCGGTCCCAGTGACCCTGCGTACATAAGTAAGTCGATCCCCTCGCTCACAACACCGACTTTGTTTCCCTCGCCTGCGCGGAATTAGTCTTGCAGTGGAACAATAGAAGTCGTGTCCGCGTGTTCCCGGCCGCCTCGTCATCCACTGCAGGAAACTGATTGAACGAAATTACCAATTAGCCATACGTCTTGAATGTGGTGCGACTGCGAGCTCACTGTCGAATTCCTCGATTTCTTCTGATCGAAGCCTAGGCCTCGTCTAACTATGCGACCCGCCAGCTAGTTTATTTACTTCTCCTCGGCGCACGACTTGAACTCAGAGGTCCCTGGGTTCATACACCAGGTAAAATATGTTGAATTACAACGCCGCGCTAATATAAGTCTTTGTATGTTTGCTCAACATGAACAATATTGATAGGTTTACGCTGTGTGGGTCAGGTTTTATTGGTTTATTTATGCTCCAATGGAGACTTGTTTCAGATAACGTGTTCCGTTTCGGAAAATTATTCCACATTGACTCTGTAACATTAACAGATCACCGAACAAACGTTTTAGGCAAATTCCTGTTTTTATTGCGGATGGACTACAAATTTTCGTATCTGAGCTCGCATGTCATGGAAATTAAATAATTAATTACAAATTCAATTAATGTTTGTATTGGTCTCAGTTTTAGTTGGCACTCTCCAAGGTCAGGCGATTGCATGTACGCCAACATGACAATTTACACACGCACACACACAAGAACACACGACATTTTCCTTTTTTGGTCATGTAATTGTGACATTTCATTATTTCGTTATTTTATGAACATGTATTATAAATAAGGAATGGACAGATTTTTAAACTAACAATTAACTTTAGAAATGCATATCTACATAAACATTGTCTTATTGTTAATTATGTTTTTAAACGCACCTCCTCGTCCAACCTTGACAAATGTTATGTCGATGTTTGGTAGCCTACGCTTCAATATGTAATCCCTAAGATACTTAAGATCAATATTTTAATTTAAAAAAGTGGTGATTATTTTGTAAATATTTGTTTGCTATTCGATGCTCAGTGCGACGGTAAATGTGCTGCGATCCCTCGCTAACTGATACCGCTTATGTTGTGATATTTTTCAAGTAAACTTTAAACAAAATTTAGGGATTTCTACGATTTTGGTTTTGGTATATTTTCAGTTTAATCAACGATTAGTTAATAATTTTCCAAAATGTGCTTACATCCTTACGTGATAACACTTCAAAATTACATTTCAATGCAAAATTGTTCTTGGCTGCCGAATTATGTGTTTGTTAAATGCCAAACGTCTATCTATAGTATATAGGTAGGAGGACTCTGTTCGTTCCTTCGAATCGAATGTCATTTGTAGGATGATGTAAATTTATTTTTAAGTAGGAAAGCGTGTTGTTCGTGTACGGGAACTCGGCGACACTCACGCGAGATAAGATCACGTGCCAATATGTTGCAGGCAAATCATTGGTACACCATCGAGACAATTACACGGAATGTATTAAGCATTCATTGCTTTGTTTTTATAGGTTGTAAATGAAAACACAATTATTTAGTAGGCATGTCAATTTTAATTTAAAATAAATAATATTGTTTTAATATCTGATACCTTCCTCGGCAGTGAGTGTTAAATTTTGTGGTAAGCAAATGAGAATTTGCTTCGTTTCACAATATTGATTCACAATGACTTGATTGTTATTCTTAGTTAAAATTTTCATAATGTTATAGATAAGCTACGAAATATTATTTTGCCCGTGACTTATTGGTTTATCATGTAACATATTTTTAACAAAGAATGACAATAATTAAATACAAAACTGTGACATGTAAAACGTAACTAACAAATTTCAAAGTAATCGGTTATAGGCTACCTGTACATCAATCTGTAAATGTTTGTTAATATATATTATATGCCAACATTTCCCCCCTTGTTTAAAAAAGATACTAAGTGCAGACATATTTTCCATCATTCAAAATAAAATGATCACACCGCCAGCTAAATAAATAAATAAATAAATAAATAAAAATAAATAAGTAAGTAAGTAAGTAAGTAAGTAAGTAAGTAAGTAAGTAAGTAAGTAAGTAAGTAAGTAAGTAAGTAAGTAAGTAAGTAAGTAAATAAATAAATAAATAAATAAATTGTTTTACGCGATTGGTAATCATTTTATCCACAGTTTAACCCCCCCCCCCTCTTATCTCATCCCTACGTTCCATTGGACAATCATAGTAAAACCCTGGATCTATTCTACCCGGGGCCCCTGCAGACTGGTGGCAAGGAGAAGTACTACACTTCAGTCCCGATACTCGAGACCCGTAGCTGTGAACCATGCACTACCAATCGGTCAAGGGCCAGGGGACGTGGACTTTTTTCTCCTTCTGTCGGCTAGTAAAACACAGCACACTAATTGCTGCGTTGAATCACTGCCGGACAGAGTTGACTATACCATCTCTAGCGACAGAAACGGTATTCTATTGACGTTTTAACTATATCTTAAACAGCCATACAAGGTAGTTTCTTTGGAATGGAATTAAAACGTGAACTTGAGGTATAGACAAAAACACATTTTATTGCCGTTACTGCGTCGTCTGCGGAAACTGTGTCGTGACGACCGGCGCAAGCAGAATCTAATTTGATTAGTTTATTTTGATATAAAATGCTGTGTCAGTTGTGGGTTGTACTAGTATTGGCAAAGGCTACATTGCTAATCTTCGGTATTGGTCACCCGTATATAGCAATCGTCGTCGTCAACGCAGTTTTTCTCTTTTTCCCTAAAACCTTATCCTATTTTCTGTAAACTCGATATGTGTACATTGTAAACACTAAAGTTTATGTAATAAAAAAAATAAAAAAAATAAAAAAAATAAAATAAATAAAAACGCACATGACCACCGATTCGGCGAAAGTGCACACCAACGCTCTCCACAACTGTATTCGAAAATAAATACGTCTAAGTTTTTGTAAATTTATGGTATACGAGCTCGTTAATATTATCGTTACATACGTTGGGGTCGATAGAGTAAACGCCGAAAAATTTTAAATTTAAATTACCATCTAGAAATAAAAAATCCTTATATTTAAATGTTTTTATTGTTAACATTCTTCTTTTATCGCTATGGCAATACTCTTTATCATTAAACATAAAAAGAAAAGACGAATAAACTTGGAATTATGTAAATTGACAACGTTGGCGTACCTTCTTTTTCTACTAGTGTTGGCGTATCTATCTCCGATTCTAAAATCTAAACTGACATCACCAAAACGTGTTATTTTAATACATTTACAAAGGGTAATGCTGAATGGTTTTACAACATTCCTGGCAACATTATGTTGCTGTGTCATGTACTTCATTCAGCCCTCAGCCGTTGGTAGTCCTCATTTTATTTACCATGTACGCTACTGGTAGACCTCGCTGGTAAAACTACAAATTGTTGTGTTGAGCCAAATGTAATATCGAAAATTCATCGCTACTAAGCACGCATTTCGCATCGAACATCGGTTGAGTAGAGGGGTTGGGGGGGGGAGCAATATTGGTTATATCGCCCGTACCCTATACTTCAATATCAATTCAGAAATGTGATCTAGTCGCTTTTACGTTTTAATTACACTTTCTTTTATGTACGCTGAAAAAAATATATCAGTATCGCGTCCATGGGAATTAAATTACGGGCGAGTATTTTAGAAAATGCTGGCGTCATCCATCCATATTATTTTGTCAATGTATCAACAAGGGCGCCATTTTGATGAAATCGTGAGCCTATGAGTATAGTTTGTGGCGATATTTTTGTACAAATCATTATCACTTGCTTCATACTGAAATTATTTTTGAATATTTTATTACATTTCTGGATTTACATTTTACTTATTCCTATAACCATACTGAATAGCCATGTATAACAGATTGAGATACAAAATATATAATATTTATTTACTCCCGATAATTTTGTATCGTATTTAAAATATAGATACAAATACGATTAAGGAATACTGATAAATGCAATCGAAAAGTCGTCTTTTAGGCGGAGCAGGGTATATAGTAACCAGTTAATTAATTACATTAATGAATTGTTAATTAATTGTTACTGTTCAGTTAACTGCAAACGATGCAATTTAAAGAGTTGTTGTAGAATACCTGACGACATTCGTCTCGGATAGGAGTGTCCCTTGATGCAGAAACACTTCTATTGACGCATTAAATAACCATTATCTAGTGAAATGTGTACTTATTCCTCTCATAACGGCGCGGTTTACCTAAACGTTGTTTCTACCTAATATCTAGTCATTGGTTGCTCTGCAATATAACCGCGAGTGTGTAGCTTGCATGTGTGCGGTTCCCCCATCATATTCACTTACTAAAAGCGAGCCATAAGACCTGAAGATTATTGGTGAAGGTGGTTTCCGCGGTAATGACTTCGGGGGTCGCGTTTATGATTGCCATAAAGAAGCGCGAGTATTAGGTCCCATGTCTCATGCGGGATTCGAATCCACCCCCTGTCGGCTTCACCCTCCGATCACGCACTGTAGGGGCTGCTCGTAAACCAAGCCCACCCTCGGTGATATCTCAATCTAGGCGCTCTCTACACTACTCGGGCTACAACTTGTCTGCTGGCCACGGCCGCTCCGTCGCTGGGCAGTCTTCTCCGTTACCTCCAGCAGCTTGCTCGCCGAGGCTTGTGGTGAAGAGACCGTAGACTCGCAGGAAATGTGTGGTTTCACTGGTTTGGCTGTTGTAGGAATTCTGTAGCCATCGGTTTTTATTGTTATCAGTTATGAGTTCATGTTATTCTACAACAAAAACAAACATCAGTGGCGACGAAGACCATGAAGACGGCGACTATAACACTGTATGTCTCTCTAAGATGGCGACTATATAATTCTGTTTGCCTTTTTATATGGTTTCATTGCGAAGCGGTCGTCTAGACGCAGTCATGTTGGCCACATCAAAACTCAAACACCAGATCTCGCCTGTATAACGTACATTCATAATCCCAGTCAAAACATCTTTGTGGTGCCTGTTGGCTACTTTTTTTAACCTCCATGTAAAGATCAAATTGGTTTTAGAACGTATTTCTTTAACCGAACGGATTGAGTTAGTGACATTATTTTAGTTCGAGGGAATGCGACTTCGAGTTTGATTCTTGTCATCGGCAATTTAGAATGAAGAGGTTCCCAAAATATTGTTTTTATTAGGCTAGTTCTAGGAAAGCATAGACGCCATTTGCAAAGCCACATTATGCTCGTATTGGTTGCACACAAAGTTTCTGCAGTAGACGTGCTATAAGAGAACGTTGTTTGTATCATGTAACTATCGCCCTGCATCGATCTGACAGAGTTGGTGGATATGAGAAGACGTGTTGTTTCTGAAAACAACGCTCTTTAACGTGTTAAAGGGGCTATTACCCCAAAAAAATATTTTTTACCACATAATCTATAGCATTAAACTACACTTAAATGAATATTTAAAAAATTGTATCTTGTAACTGTGATTTTTCACGATTTTTTCAAAAAAAAAAACAGAAATTTGCGAAAATTGGCGTTTAGGGAAATTTCTTAAATAGGCTTTAAACTGCTTCTTTTTTCTTTCACATAGATACTAGAGCATCGCACCAATCTAAAATGGCAATTTATAACATCCAGTCTTGAAACTGTGCAAAAATATACACTCAAACACACAAAAATATGCATTCCAAAATCCCTTCTTGGTAATAAGCAAATTTTGACTGAACCACTTGCCCAAATTACAAAACAAAATATAGAGGATTTACAGAAAAGGCTGCATAGAGAAAGTCAATAATGGCCAATATTTTTTTGGATCATAATCCTCAAAGGTCACGGGGCATAAAGATCGTCTCCATGTTATTTCTTATGTGAGATTTTTGTCGATAGGACCTAGCTCGAAAAATACCAAGTTTGACAAAACAAAATCGGCTCATGGTGCACCCAATTATTTTTCTGTTAATTTCTAAATTAATAACTAGCCTGAATGAAAAATATTTTTGAGTTTAGCGGATGAATACCCCTTATGTTTATTGGTGAAGTCGTAAATATAGAAAATACTAAGCAAGTTATCAAGAGTTTTGCAGCTTTCTCTACGTTCTTGGTGATCACCAACGTTTAAGAAATTATTGTTTAATACACATTTTATTTTTCGGATTGATTGTCGTCTTAATAAAATTATTTTCAGTCGTATTAAGTTAAATAATCCATTTTGTAAATGAGATAAACAAATTTTTATATAAACGGAGTAGGACACGAAAGTTTGTAAAATATTTGCCGGATACATTTAGTCAAGGGAATTTAAACAATAAGTTTCGAGAGTTGTCAAAAATAGTTTGATAAAGTAAATTAATTGAAAACTAATGCACATGTTGATAAAGCTGGTAAAAGAAAGAGTAAAATGTGTATTTACAAATGAAACTTTTATATAACAAGTATTTATATTTAAAGGGGTATTTAACCGCTTAACTCAAAAAATATATTTCATTCAGGCTAATTAGTAATGAATTTAGTAATCAACAGAAAAATTATTAGGGCCACCATGACCTCCCAAAAAATTGTCAAACATGATATTTTTAGAGCTAGGTCCCATCGGCAAAAATCTCCCATAAGAAATAACATGGGGACGATCTTTATGCCCCGTGACCTTGGAGGATTTTGATCAAAAAAAATATTGGCCATTATTGACGTACTCTACAGCCTTTTCTGTAAATTATCTATATTTTGTTTTGTAATTTGGGCAAGTAGTTCGGTCAAAATATGCTGATTACCAAGATGGGGTGTGATTTTGGAATGCATATTTTTGCGTGTTTGAGGGTATATTTGGGCACAGTTTCTAGACACGATGTTATAAAGGGGCATTTTAGATTGGTACTATGCTCTAGTATCTATGTGGACCAAAAAAGAAGCAGGTTAAAGCCGATTTAAGAAATTTCCCAAAACACCAATTTTCGCAAATTTCTGTATCAAAAAAATTCAAAAATTCGTGTTAAATCACAGTTACAAGATATGATTTTTTAAACGGTCATTTAAGTGTAGTATTGTGCTATAGATCACGTGGTAAAAAATAGATTTTGGGGTTTTTAGCCCCTTTAATAGTTTAAATGAATTTATCACTGTTCTTAAGCTAATTAAATGTCATTTTTTTCGCCCAAGAACAGTCATTGAATCATTTAAACTATTAAAAGTAAAATGTGTGTTTCAAGAAAAGGGAAAAATAATATAAACGTGAAATGAGAAGTGTGAAAGAAACCTGATGAAACAAAGGAGTAAGGAAGTAGTGAAGAGGAATAAGGAACTAAAAAATACAAAACATTCCACTTCATGCAAACTCAAAAGAAAGATTGCAATAAGTTAGAAACGGCAATCGGGTCCAATTATCTCGTATTGATAAAACTGAACGTTAAATCTTCATTCGTCTTGTCATATCTTAACATTGGGATGACCTTAATCTTAAACACCTGTTGCTTGTATTCTTTATAGATACCATCTTCAGGAAACTCATTACGTTAGCTGTACAAAAGAAGCACATCGCCCGTGATTTACGTTACTACGATTGGTGTGAGTGCGATAGTATACTGCTGATACACGTGTCCCTATGCATTCTATCTCAACACAAGCGTAATATGTTTTGTACACGTTTTCTCCTTGCTGTCATGGCATAATTTATATCGTTCTTTCGTTCAATTTAACGTCTGAATTAATTCCCTTTTCTGGCATATAGTTTTGAATACTATAGGAAGCAACTCGATTTCCCCTAATTTTTACCTCGGTACGTGTTAATACAAGTGAGCTGTTATTGTTATGATGTAACCGAGGTTGAAGATTAACGGGACTGTTCTCACGCATTACTATAACACATAACAAAAACTTGTAGAAATACAGCCAAACCTTACACACTCAAAAGAAATGAGATCTTAAAAAAGGGCCAAGCTCATCTGCCCTTCCACATTTGCGCATTCTTAATTCATAAACGTACAGTGTCCCATAACAGCATCCTCGAAAAGCTTGGCAAAATAGAATTTGCGATTATTAATTTAAACGTAATAGTTCAACCAAGTTCTTTTTTTCAATTAATTTAAACGTTATAACATGCAAATTTTATTTTGCCAAGCTTTTCGAGGATGCTGTTATGGGACACTGTACGTTTATGAATTAAGAATGCGCAAATGTGGAAGGGCAGATGAGCTTGGCCCTTTTTTAAGATCTCATTTCTTTTGAGTGTGTAAGGTTTGGCTGTATTTCTACAAGTTTTTGTTATGTGTGTGATCTCATTACTTTTTCAAGTTCCATTGTAAAATTATTTGTTGAAATATAATAAATTTTATCAAAGTTGATTTAATTTCTATGGTATTAGCAATAACAATAGACAAAAGGATGTAAAATATCTAGACCCGGATTCATGTACATCCTGGGTATATGTGGTATAACCATGGTATAACGACGGTATAAGGACTGGACCCCAATTCTTGAGTTCGTGGAGATGAGTTGAAAACGCAATTTGAAAACGAAGTCGTTTTCGTTTTCGAAGAAATTGGTATTCTTGAACGGTATCGTAGAAAACGTCATGGGTTGTGAGTTGAAAGAGTATTGCTGTTATTCACGTGGGGTACGGTTCACGAAATCCAGACACTTTAAAAAGATTTGCGTACCAAAGAGCTCGAAAACGTTCTATATTTATTCTAGATGGCAGTGCCTTCATAAACGCGGGCCAATCGAAAGACGAGTTGCATGAAATGATTTGATTGTTGCAATTATGTAAACAAACAGATGAGCACGCTAATATTCGACACCTCGCTTTGACATTGTGTGTAGCAGCAAGCTGACTTTGATCATGACTATAAATATGGCTAAAAAGAAAAGAATATGTGTATTATTTCCGAACATTTTTGTAAATCCTAGGTGGACAATCATACTATTGGTTATCTGAATTAGGCTTTTAGTAATCAAAACTAGTTATTTGTGCGGGAAGTTTGTCAGAACAATTGGTTGTGCTGGTCTAGGGTTGGCTAGGCTTGTCAAACATGTAATGTAAGTATTTATTTATCTAGTCCTTTAGCCTAATGGAACTTTAGACCTACACTGTTGTATTATAAATAATTTTCTACATCTGGGCCTAGGCCAGGGACGGTTCCTGATTTGTTTTATGAGAGTATAATGACACCTTTTCTCGTTCCACACAAAGAAGAAAAATTTTAATGTCCGCCATTTGTTTACGTATCGCACTTTCCCGCCTAACTCTGCTTGTACCGTCAACAAGTGTCAAGTAACTATGGTTACTTGTTGATTGTATGCCAAGTGTTTAAGGCTTATTTTAAAACCTTTATTTGGAAGCCTTCCAACAAACTTTTTCAACTTTTTTTTTCAAAAGAGACTATATTTCTATAACCTTAATGTCCATGTAAAATATGAGCATTGTAGTCCCACCCGTCTGGTCAGAATCGCGGGCCGACGTATTAGATGTTAGCAGTAGTAGGCAGTAGTAGGCAGTAGTAGGCAGTAGCTAACATCCTTAAAGTGATTTTGAGCATGTTTCAAGCCATTTTTTCACCAAGAAGGAATAATCGTACCCCAATAAAATTTGGCATGTGTTGTCAGGTACCTAAATCCCCTCGATTGTGATAGTTTTCAAGTTCACATCACGTTACATGACGGCTGGGTAACACCTCGAAATCACCCCAACTCTGCTTGGTGTATAAGGTGCTTGAGTGTGTAGCGCACCGCGGCTTGGCTGCGGCGCCCTAACGGGCACCTAGATTCTTACACAAAATGGTGAAAATGATCGATTGTTAAAAAAACACAAATAAATATTAATTTGTATTAGAGTGCACACATAATAATTATTGGGAATACTGTCGCATCTTACGGTAAGTACGTAAATAAAATAAAATAAAATAAAAACGGTTTAAATACGCATACTAAATGTTCAAAATTGTATATTTTCTAGTACTAGGCCTAGACATAATATATTATAAGAGTATGCCAAAACCAAATTGTAAGAGGAGTTATTAGTGAACAGAGCTCCCACTATATGCATCACTTTCTATTTGTATGTTTGTCCTACGACTGCGTGTGTCATCTCACGAGCAGAACCTAACATGGCCTCCGAAGTACATGCGCAGAGGGAGCGAGGCTAGCCCCACTCACAACCCGGCACCTCCACCAACACGAAGAGTTTTCATCACTAGAATAAATTTCTTATCTTCTCTTTCTATTTTGAGTTTGAGACACCTGTGCGTTTAGAAAACAATGCTGTAAAAGTTGGGTACTTTGATGATTTTGTATAGGGCGTGGATATACAAGTTTTTGGCGTTTGCAGTTTGGAGTTTAACTAAACGAAAATCGTGAACGATACGATTCTTTATGAGTGTGATAGCACAATCATGAGACGCTTCACCCTACAGATTCAGGTTGCTTTTTGAGATAAAATTGAGAAACATTATAACATGAAAAATATGCAGTAACATATTTTCGTAGCATTAAAGTATTTCTTGCACATTCCGCTCTGTTTTCAAACAGGCATATTTTCTTTCTTTACTTTAAACTCCCTCGATTCGTAAATTCCCCAATAAATAATCCCCATGCCTGGTTGAAGAAAAGGTTAATGTTTTGTACGGATGCGTTGAGAGATAGTTTATGAGCCGATGCTGCGAGTCATTATTTTTAAGTATACTGTGAAAATACCACGCTGGAAGTTGAAAGGCCGATTTATAGGGGGTCAAAGCTGTGAAACTCCACTTTTGTCGTCAACCCTTGTGGAAAAACCGATGAAAAGTTTATCATGATTGTATCAACGACTTGTTGTCCGAAGTATGTTATTACGTAAGCTGGTTTTTAGTGTAGTTTAAGGCTGTAAGCGCGGCAATGACGTCGTCGGCGACCAGCTGCATCTGAACACGGCGCGGAATATCTTACACGCGAGCTCTTTGGACCCCGGGGACTCGAGGGTTGACGATATCATATAACCAATGAAAACTTGTTATAGCTACAGGCATGGCCTTCATCAACGTTAACTAACTGAACGGTTGGCGAGGTTGGTGGGGGTGTTCTATGGCTTTGTTATCGAACGACAACGTGAATTCCATTTCTCTTCCGCGTCTGAGGCGGACTAGTCGCTGACGTCCCGACGCAAGGCGTGAAGCGTCGATGTGTAGCTTGGCGTTCTGAGCTGTTATCAACATTACATAGCTGCTGCTACTGCGATATATTGTCTTATAATTAACTTTATTGAATCTGCTCATGTCGCTATAAAAGCACATTACTGTAAGCACCCTACTGTTTCTGCACTCAGCTCTTAATGAGTGCACATGCACATATTTATTTAGGTCAATTAGGATGTTAGCTACAAACTCACACTATCGTATTCTGTTTTGTGCATTTTCTGCTCTCGACTAGACGCAACGTCGCAGAGTGGTACACAAAACGGTAATAATTATGAAAATTGGTTCGGTGATGATGATCATGTTTACGCTAATAATTAATTATTAATTAATGTACAAACAAAACATACACGGCTAAATGGTATCATCCGATGTACCGTCAAGCTAAGACCCTACTTGCATGTTATGAGTTTAATTCAATTAAATTTACATTACATTGCTTTACAACAACGGTGATTAAACTGCATACAAGTTATGTTGTATATTAATTAGGAAATGTATTTATTCATTTGAAAATGAATATTTTAGCATTTTAGCATGAATGCGTTAACAATAATAAATACATTATAATTACAATTCGATAAGTATTATTAGAATTCGAAAAAAATAACTCTTGATATACTCGTCATACAAAAGAGATAGGCAATGTTTTCTTCTTATAACTACATTAGGTGTAAGTAAAGCTATTCTATCCACCGCCATACTTATTTCAAAGCAGTTTATGATTTACGATGCAAGATAGTGTTGAAAAAGTATGAAGTCCTTATGTCGAACATGTTCTTTTTAACGGGATTAGGCCGACTAAATATGCATTGTACATATATGGATTCAATAACTAATTTGGAATTTAAATCGCTGTTTTTTTAAATTTAAGTAATCAATCCGTCTGCAGGTCATTAATTAAATAATAACTATCGCTAACACGACATGGAACGTGGTTAGATTGCTCACTGATTCTGCAGCGGCGTGGGGGTCTCCTGGTCGTAATAAAGGGCGGTGTGTAGGGTCAAGGTGGTAGCGCGTGACGACACTGACCATTGCCTCTTGTCCCCGCGGCCGGTCCCTCGTCACACAAGAGAAGTCCATCAGGCGCGGAGGGCGAGGGAGTCCCGCAGAGTAAGATATCGTAGAAGTAGCTCGGTGGATGCACAGAACGCGCTAAGCGTGTTTCTGTATGAAACATCCGAGAACTATAGGTAATAACAAAGATAATACCTTCAATTCATACATATCATCTTAATTTAGGCGGGGAATAGAGACAATCAAGATTTAACTAAGTCTTCTATTCAACCTAAAGTGACGCCAATAAACAGAAATAAGATATAAGATTTTAAATATTTAAATAAATCATTAGTAAGATTCACTCAGATGCAGTTCTCGCAAATAACATATTCGTGATCTGTAGAGGTTTATATATTTTGCACTTGACATGACCATGCTTTTATAAAACTTATCAATGACCTCGACGGAAAAGTTTTAGCTGGCTAGACATTAATCATCGTCGTTGGTGTTGACGCTGGCACGTTATTTTGAAACCGTTTTAATTTAAGTCCACACTCAAAATAATTCATCGTAACTGAGTGGGTATATTGAAAATGATTCTGTTTTTATTTTAATTGTGTTTGTTTGCAACCGGATGCGCACAACACCAATGCTTCAAATAACAGCCCTGTGTCTGACTTTCCATAACTGACTGATTCTTGACAGTTTTACTTCGGTCTCTCATTGCTTATGAGCTGCCATTACTTTGTGAATTTTAATCGCTTAACTGTACAAATTACCGTTCTACTTGGTGGCTTTACCTTTATGGAATTAGCGGACTTCGTGGTTACGCAGATCAACCCTTGAGTTAACAAACCAGTATTCGCTATGGAAACCAACAAAACATGCTCCAGGCGTCTAGGTTAAACAAACGGTTAGGGAAGCTACTTGGTTGTTTGTTGGTTTATTCGCGCATTCAATGATGAAGCTGGCGGGCTCGATTATTATACCCATATAGACTGTTATGATAGTAGGTTTTCACATGGTGGAAGATACTGAAATCCTCCCTAATAATAGCGATGAGGTGGAGCGAATTCTCTTGCTTGTAAATGCGTGTTCTTGTGCTATGAAAAGGTTGCAAGTAACCATGCGATGAATATTTTTTGTAAATAACAACGCGTTTTGATCATCTTTGATGTAGAGTATGAAATATTGTATTGTGTGTTTATTTACTAGGAAAACGCTTAAGTCCCGCCGCGTTGTTGGATGAGCGTAATTGGTGCATTGAGCTGCCATTGTGTTATGCGGATTTTCTGTTGTTCTGTGAAAAATTATTACTAAGTTGAAGATTTTTTTAAAATTAAATTAAATAAAATTAAAAATTTACTTAATTTTTTTATTTATCTTAATTTAAAAAAAAAGAAAAAAATCGTAAAATTGCAATTTTCATAAGAAATAATTATTCGATTGCGCTCAAATTTAACACGAGTACATTAATTCATGAAATTAAGGTTCTGTGAAAAAATCATTACAATAGGATAAAGCATGTAGGTGTTATAAGTCAAAGAATTGTTTTAAAAAATAAAAAAAAACGTAAAATTTCGATTTTCATGAGAATAAATTTTCGATTACGCTCAAATTTCACACGAATATCTTAATTCATAAAATTAAGGTTCTGTGAAAAAATCATTACAATCGGATAAAGCATGTAGGTGTTAGAGGTCGAAGAAATTTTTTAAAAATCGAAAAAAATCGTAAAATTGCGTTTTTTATAAGAAAAAATTTCCCGATTGCGCTCAAAAACGTGGCAGTTCTAAGTTCAGAGATTTCGAAGACCTCCATAAAATTTCATCGCAATCGGAGTATCGGTTTAGCCGGAATCGTGTTAACAGACACACAAAAATACAAAAAAAAAGAAAGAAAAAAAAAAAAAAACATTCCGGATTTTTTTCTCCAGTGTAGTGAAATGGAATCTTCGCTTCGCTCGCTACGCTCGCTACGCTCATCCAATATTGTCTTATACAGTACGGTAGTACCATTGTACAAAGACCCTAACTACATCTAAATAAATATGTGATTAATATCAAACGAGCTGGTTGTGGAATGCTTAAGTCGAAATTATCTCTTGGAATATTTTAAACATTATATATCCAACCGTCAAGAAATATTCTAGCTATGTTATTTAATATGGTATTGTTAATTCTAAAATTGCTGTGTCGTTTTAATTTGTGTGTGGTAAATCAATGTTTTGAAAGCAACCATCTTCTTCCCATCGCACTCACTCTTTCTCTGAGCACTTGAATG
Source organism: Sweltsa coloradensis (assembly GCA_024449915.1). NCBI lineage: Eukaryota > Metazoa > Arthropoda > Insecta > Plecoptera > Chloroperlidae > Sweltsa > Sweltsa coloradensis. Next base: position 330,893 of record JAMZAV010000059.1, read on the forward strand.
CTCTCGCTTAAGAATGCGGGTAAAATAGGGCAAACATTAAAAACCAACTACGATGTTTTTCAGTTATCTTCAGAGATGTAATATTTTCATTATGAACTGAACAATATTTAAGTCAAGAGGAATTGGTTGAGATATTGCATTCCGAACGGTTTTAATGTAAACTTGGAACAATCATATAAAATTTCGCAGAAAAAAGTTTTTTTTTGTATTTAAACGATAATTGTACAGGAAAGTGTTAAAAATCTACATTTAAAAGCATGAAAAATACCGTCTAAAGGTACCTTTAATAGAAAAATTAATGTTAAAAATCAGTATGAATGTTTAGTGCACATGAAAACTTAAATTTATGTGGTAGTCGAAATGGCTGAAGCACTTCCCTCTCACAAAGATGTCAGATAAGCAAAGACTTTTGGATGTTCAAGCGCGAACACTAAATTGTCAGATATCTTTTGATGAACTGATTCTCCCCTGCGTTTTTATGAAACGGAAGCGACTTGGTTAATCAGCCGCCAATCAGGGTGCTAATACGACTTCTCACGAGTTTCTTCTCCGAGACGCATTTCCGACTCTCCACGATGTCATCCGAACTATTTGTAATAACCCGAACTACCTCGTTGTCGCCGGAAGTTGGGGCGCAATGACACAAAACAAGGGTGGGTAGGCGATCGGTTATAATCGCTTGAACACATTTGAAGCCTACACTTTCTCACGTTTGAGATCGCTAGAGCTTAATACTAGCGATTGTCTTAAATATATATATATATATGTTTTTGGATATTTTCGTGGCCGATATGAATTAATGAACTAGGTTTTTCGGTTATAATGCCACGTTTATTCACATTAGGCCAACGTTTCGATGAAATTTCACTCATCTTCTTCAGGGCCAATACAAATTAATATATAAAAAACGAAAAACTACATTACATTGATAAATTCAGAACAAAACTGGGAAAACAAAATACAACAAAATATAAACAATAGAAATCACTGTACATATGGCAAATTAAAACAACTCAAAGAATCACTGCAAAGCTTGACGTTGCTTGACGTCAAAACAGTCTTTAACACTGACAGAAAGATAGGAGAGTTGTTAAGAAGCAGTAAGGACCACATTCACCTAGAAGGTAGTGGCGTGTATGAAATTCCGTGTGGGAATTGTGACAAATGCTATGTGGGTCAAACAGGAAGAAACATGTTTCAACGAAAACAGGAACACAGGCTAGCTGTTGAGCACATGGATAAAACATCAGTCCCTTGCTCAACATTCGAAAGAAAGTGGTCATGTCATCGACTTTGCTGGCATGAAACCCATTGCCACCGTTGAGGAGTTTCTTCCTAGAATGTTACGGGAAGCCATTGAGATTAATAAACGATCTCACAGTCTAAATAAACAGCAAGATAGCCAACGTTTATCTGTAACGTGGAAACCTGCAATTTCAGGGATACATGTACAGCCACATAGGCTGGCTGTGAAACCAATGGACCAACAACCAACGCCCCAGTTAGTTCCTGCAGATGATCTGTTGCAAGTAAATACATCGACAGTCAGAGTGACAAGATCCATGACGAAAAGCAATATGAAGGACATGTAGTGACTTTCTTCTTTCTTTGCAACGTCAAGCTTTGCAGTTATTCTTTGAGTTGTTTTAATTTGCCATATGTGCAGTGATTTCTATTGTTTATATTTTGTTGTATTTTGTTTCCCAGTTTTGTTCTGAATTTATCAATGTAATGTAGTTTTCGTTTTTTATATATTAATTTGTATTGGCCCTGAAGAAGATGAGTGAAATTTCATCGAAACGTTGGCCTAATGTGAATAAACGTGGCATTATAACCGAAAAACCTAGTTCATTAATATATATATATATATAAAGAAAGTTTTAAATTACCATAAATTGAATATATTAGCAAACACAATTAAAATAATGAAATTGACCTAGGTAGTTGTTTTATTCAATATCTTTGCAATAAACAAATCGTTTCGTTTGCGAGAAAAATATTTTGTAGTTAAATTTTTTATCTAGAAACAAAATCTTTTAAAAATTTGCAGCTTAGAGTGAGTAGTAAACTGGATTAAATTGCGAGTATTTCAAAAGAACCGAAATCAAACAAGGATATTGCTGCCAATATAGTGCAACACAACAATTGGATGGTTGGAGACAGCAGGCTTAGCCTGCTTGTCGGATGTCGCGGAAAGTCGAAGGCTATAGCAAGGAAACAATCAGTTGTCACTCAATGGCTGTCCGAATCAAGTCTGTTTTTTTCTCGGTGTGTTTATTGCTTGAACTTTACCTCGAGCAAGATGTGTTTGGCTTACGTAGGCGACAAACACATTTAAAGGGTCTGAATTCGTCTTGATTAGTCTCACAACCATAAACTGAGACATGTGGACGTACATCCTTGATTAAGGGTGTACCGCAAAGCTAGGTTTTTTACTAGTCGACTAGCCTGACTGACCTGAGATCATATCCCGATTCGGAGAAATGTTTTCTACTTTTTAAAACACGCTATAATCCATCAATATAATAGGGTACGCAAACAGTGACATTGAATCCGTACGAGTCCAAAACACATGATACAAGACAGTTTAATTACCCTATACTGTGTGTGTAAGTGAATGGGAATTGGCACTGATAACTCTATTGTTGAGTGCCCTAAAACAACACTAAACTAACTGAATGGTGTTATAATTCAAAAGTTCTAATTGAGATATTTTGTTCCAGGCACGGAAACCAAGTTCGCCGGCTCCAGCTGCAACGACCTCGTGACCTCGGACGGGTCCGGCTCCACCATCATCAGCGGTCACTTCGACAAGAGGATTCGCTTCTGGGACACCCGCTCCGAGACGAGCTCCAATGACATTGTCCTCCAGGGCAAGGTCACCTCGCTCGACCTATCCAGAGGTGAGTTTGGTCGCTTTTAAACTACCCGACTTAAAATCAGAAAGTTACTGATCGAGTACACATTTTTTTTAATTGCAATACAAAATCATAATAATATAAAAAGTACATATTCTGTTAAATCATTGGAGTTTCAATACAACAAATTTTAGCGGTTTATGCGTAGTTTTCAAACAATTAAATTTTTTTTTTAATTGAGCGTGGAAGTACTATTATTGATCGCGAAGATGATTTAATTGTTTGAGACAATTAGTATTTTATAGAATTAAACGTTGAAAATAATATTTAAAAAAATAAAATATAAAAATCATACAAATAAATTGTTACTTCTGAAACGGGAAAAAATTATCTGTGTTATTGTTTTATAAATAATCGAAGTAATCACACTCCCAGTATATGTAACTTAATTCTAGATCAAAGAGTGCATATGTTGTCTATCATTGCAGAGATATTTCAATGTTGGGTTATTATTACTGTGTAATACGAGGTGTAAAGTTTCACATCGCTGCCCGGGACTAAAAGATTTTTCTGTTGTAACGTTTTTGAATGAAATAAATCTTGTTGAAGTATCCGCCTGTACGTCCCTTTGTATGACGTAACACAATGAGGAATTGTGTTGGTGAATACTGTTTTAATTGCGTGCATAAAGGCCGGTAGGTATCGTTTAACAAAGACCAGTCCGTACTTTTGTATGCGGGGAATGAAATATGAGAGGAAATTAATAAGTGATGGATGACTGACACAGAGAGAAACAGAGAGTTGTAGGGTGCTGGCCAGGTGAACTGCGGTGAGTGGGGCTGGGAGGGGGCTGGGGGTGAGGGAGAACGTGTAGAGAGTATGCGCATTTCAGTGTGGTATGTTTTTTTTTAAATATGTTCTTGTGATAATATGATTGTATTATTTCTATTCATTGCAAGAATCGACCTCAAACTTAACAAGAAAAAAAGTTTGTGAAATATATTTAGAAAACATAGATGTAAAACATGCATAATATTACAATAGCAGTGCAACAGTCCAAAACTACAATTCATAATAATCATCACATTACCTGTTAATTTGATTTCTTATTATAGTCATCAGTACTTTCAACCAATATATAGGTGCTATCGACAGACGATGCGAATTGAAATATTGTTTAATCTAGTGCTTATTCGTATACAATTATTATATACATATTATACCAGTCAGCGTTACGTTTTTTAAAGTCGCACTCAGCGAACTGATTGTAGATTGTTTAAAATAAAAATCATCTCTTAAATTTAAATCATTTAAAATCTAGCACCTATACGTTGAGCGATTTAGTTTCGATTTGAACTAAACGAATTTCTTAAATAATCAAATAATAATAATAATCATTATGGTTGTATTAATTACAGCGATAGTAAAAATATGTTATTTCTATTTAAAAAGTATGTTTCTTTTAATAATGTTCTTTGTATAACTATAGACAATTTAGTTTAATTTTTCCTGAGGGTACATTTCAATATCTATATATTTGTTTCAAATTTAAATCTAGCATTTTTATCGAACAACCATGTGACATGTGCTCCACGATATGGCAATAACGTTGTACTTAAATGTGTGTCCGTGTTTAACTATTTCAATCAGATTCATTTGATTCTAAATTACAAACTCTCTACGCCCGTACTCCAATTTACCCTCAAATCCCACCAATTCCCCTGCCTTCTCTTTAGTCATTGAAATTACCTGAGTTTCTAAGTTACTCCATATAACCCCGTGCCGTAATTGTTTGATCCCTTGAGCTCCCCTGTTTGCCCACCGCCCCTGCGTAGGGCGATAACATAATTACTGTGGTTGTCTCGTTACAGACTCCAACTACCTGCTCGCGTGCGTCCGGGACGACACCCTCAAGATGCTGGACCTGAGGATGAACCAAGTCGTCGGCTCGTTTAGGTGAGTCAGGCGATTACAACTGGTGTGAAACAGGGGCCAGTCAGGCGCTCCACCTAATCCGATTGCTCGCCTCTCGTTCCATCTACAGTTTTACGCATTTAAACTGGTGTTCCAGAGAAGATGCAACTAATGTGGTTAGGAAACGAGTAACAAATGTGACATTTATTTTTTTGTTTTTTGCCTCGGGATTAAACCTGTTGCAATGTATGCCCCTTTTCAAATGAACTATGGATGTGACGGTTAGGACAATTGTGAAGGGATATTCGAGGATTGTTTAAGAGGACTCAATTCCTAACGACGGAGGCAAACCTTAGAAAAAACCTTTACTTACGATTGCCGGTTCCGATGGGATTTGAACCCGGGACTTCCCGAATCAAAGTCAAGCGCTTAGCGCTCTAGCTAACATTTCGGTATCAGTGATAGTTGGAACTGTTTAGTAGAGCCAACTACTGGGATATTGGTCTGAATGAGGATACCTCAGATGCGTGCCCGCCTGCGCCATTCTCGTGAAGCATAGCCTTATAGCAACTCATTCTCCTCTACGAAGCGACCTTATCACTATCTCCCCCACGCATCTGACAGTTCAACACCATAGGGTGGCTAATATTCTGGTTTAGTGGATTAATACTCCTTTAAACTCTCGGAGCTGGTTCAGACTTAACGAAATCGTGATTAACGGAAATACCAACGCGGACCCGGCACCTCCACCAACAAGGTGAAAAATTGTTCAAATATATGTTTTTAAACTTGACAGTGGCTATGCACATAAGAAATCGGAGAAAATTATGTTAACAAATTTAATCATGTGTATTTAGTTGTACTAAAGTTTTGACGTTAGTTTTAGTTTTTGAAACCACCCAACTAAATTCTTAATCTAAAACATCATCGTTTTAACATAATATTAATACAAAGTTAAAATATAAATGGGTGTTTTGTTGCCCACTGTGTGATCTATCATCTGCAGCATTATAATATATACCTGATATTCCGTACCGCCTAAACATCACACACTCGCGGCTGTTCAAAGCTTCTGTGTACCATGGCCGTGTGAATATCGTCAGATGGAACACACAAGGTAAACTGGACACAACTCAATGGCCAGGTATTGTAATTACAACTTTTTCTGTTTAGCGATATTAATGCGTTACGGTGACAACGTTATTTCTGATTGATGCCGTAGGGAAGATATAATTAACATATCAAATACATCAAAACCAGTAAGTGTGGTAAATTCGGTGTAATATTGGTTGATTGTTATCAATAGCGTACTCCCCCCCGGGGATAATCCAGTACAATGGCGCTCAGTGAGGCCTAAGCTAGACGCCCACACCGCTGGGCCCTGATTGCAATGTTGGCTACACCTGGTACCAGAAACGAAATTTATAATCTTAAACCGGCTATATCACTACACTGTGTTGTCATTTATTGTATAGAATCCTTCAAAAATTATTTCTTCAAACTGATTCAAGACGTATTTTTAGAATCCTAATGTTGTCGAGATTAGGTTTTAAATATGGTTACACCGCAGAGAACACACTGTTAAACTTGCTCCAACGAAAGAATGCAGATGCTTGGTAGTGGTGGAGGTTGAATGAATAGGCGGTAAATGGAATGTCGCCTTTGTGTATGAAAGAGAAATATATTTTACCAACACAAACAAAATTTATCTGTGCTAGATCACATAGTTCCTCCATGTGCTAGATCCACGCTGAGCTCGCGTGAATAGAGTTTACAAAGTTGTTGTGTTGGGAAAACAATTTCGAGCCATCTGCATTCTTTCGTTGGGGACCACTATAAAACCATACAACGCACTCACCCACCCATGATTTCGCAGCATCTCCTTGAAATAGGTTACTGCTGGTGAAAATTCTTATATGGGCTTTTGATGCTTAATTTGTATTTCACATTATATAATTTTACTATCACACACCAATAACCCAATAATTAATTTTTGGCTTTTAACTGTGGCACAAAAAAGGGTTCTTGATCTCGCAAACATATTATCGTCGAAATTGCACACCTTTAAAATCAGCTAACTACTTTGATACAAACATGTACACAAATCACAAAAATCAAACTTGCTGGGAAACAAGACAAAACGGTCAAAGTATTTTCGTTCTTCATATTATATTTTTATAAGAATCATCCAAGCTAACCTGGCAAAAGGAACATCACTTTGTTTTTTTTTTCTGGATATTTTTCCGGTGTGACATAGTTCGAAAAAGTTTGATTATATTCCAGGGTTCATGATGATCCCATTTTTATGTTATCGATGATTTCATAACTAATGAGCCTTTATAGTTATACAATAAATGTTTTGATATAGTGGGTGAATACACACACCTTGGAAATTATCAGCGGTTAAAAAAATGACACATACCGGCACCTCCACCAAAAACATGAAACTTAGCTTATGACGTTTTTTTTTTTGTAGATATTCCTATTGAAATCAATGTCGTTTACTTTCTTCATAATATCCGCTGTCATATTTATGATATTAAGTTAATAAAAGTTCCAATAACCCCGAATAATAAACTAATTTCAAGAATAGTGAGACACAAATTATATTTTTTCGTTACGACTTGCTTCGATATTTGAAAATATAAGTTAATCTTTAAAAGATTTCCCACATCTATGTATAAAATATGTTTGTTTGTTTGTTTATTTAAGTCTTTGCTTAAAACCTACACTTTCTGTAACTGGGGTCACCTGAAGCAATTGGAGATTCAAATTGGGCGAAATTGCAAATCCAACAAGAGGTATAACTGTCTTACTTTTCCCTAACTTTCTGTAAACATAAGGTTAGGTCAAGCTGTTGACCGTAAAGTTTTTATTTTACTTTCTGTTTGAAGAACTTAGTAACGTGGATACAATTATATAATACTCACTTTTCAAAAATTACCGAAGATTTATGTTTATTTTGGAAATAAACAAAATTTATAAGGTATTCTAGTTTCTCTTTACTGTGGTAATCTTTTTTAATGTTAAAAGGGTATTTTTATTGTTTTTTCCTAAGCATTTGTGTAAAGCGAGATTCATTGTGCTTGAACTATTATTTTGACACATTTTTGACCGCAATGTTCCTCCTTATTTGCCATCAATACAACCTTAAATACCGGTACCCGTAATAGGTTGGCCTCACATATTTTATGCATACTTATTTATAATTGCAATTCCTGTTCCATAGTGCATTCCATTCATGAGCGCGATATGCGTTACATTTTTATATTACCCCATCGCTCAGCTGTAGTACCCCGCTCTGTAAGGACTGACATTAATGAAGTTGGTATTTGCAGCCCACTGCGGATGCGAGGAAGCTTTATAAGCTCTCTGCTGGCCCTTTTTAGCTTTTAGCTTTTTTACACGCCTTTGCCCTCAAGCGGTTTTCATTTAGACATTGGAAAGTTTTAAAAATATAACTTTTTAGTATTTTTTTTTTCAAGAGAAAGCGCTGTGGCGGGGACAATACATGACTTTGAATTACTACAACTAAAGGGACGATATCCTTATTTACTTCGTTCTTAAATAACTACATGAAAAAAGTTTATATAGAATAGGGACAGAAAACGCAATACATTCAATCTATAATGACATAAATTATAATAAATGTATTTTCCACAATACTCAAATATCCTACTTAAATATATTTGAATGAACAGAAGAAATGACCACGAAACTTTACTTGTTTCAATTACTACCTCCTATGTTAGTTTTAGTTTCTTTTGCCTAAAGAAATAAACTGCCTATGAAAAAAAATTCCCCTTCTAAAGTGAGTAAAATTAATTAACTTCTTTTTTAAAAGGGAAAAACTTGACTAAAAAAACAAAAAACACACAAGGACGAGAAAGGCCTTCACGGTAAAACGCTCTCGCTGCTCTGTCGAGCTGAAATTTTAGCACGTTTTTTTAGGAGATATTCACTCTTTTAAAGCAGGCAGTGGGCACGAGAGCCCAAACCACTAACCCCTTGTGGTTTTACCTCAAACGACCTCGTATACGCTACAGGTGAATAGTGGAAGCTAGGTGAGGTATAAAACCACACGTGGTGACTGGTGTATGCATCATTGTCAACTATTGTAAATATATAAATAAACAAATAAATCCGTATTTAAGTCTACCCACTAAGTCACACAACTGATTTTCAGTGGGGGACAGTAAACCAAAGTGACCAAGCCAACCCTGCAGGCCCCGACGCTAAGATCGATATTTTTAATGGAAAATATAATAATCGTGGTATGGACAGTGCGAACACCCGCGGAACAATTTCCAGAATCAACAAAACCGATTCAGAAAAACTTTAAATTTATTATGTGCCTCGTTGCTAGGACGGCTCCAAAGTCACATTTTACCAAATTTCCCAAGACAAGAACTGATGGACTTAAGTCCCCAAAACAGAAGTTAAAAACTAGCTTACTAACTAGAAAACTAATCGAGCCCTGGACCTTCTGCGTTGGAAACAGGTAGGCTAACCACAAGACCAACTAGCCACACTTTTTTATATTTTCTATTCATTAGCATTACTTTATTTATACCCACAAAAATGTTCAACAACTATTTTATTACGCACACATATCCCTATGATTTTATAGCTTGACAGAGATGTCTGATGTCTCGAGTCGCCTGTGACCCAGACTATCTGGTATTGGCTTTCTCCAAGCTGATCACTAACTATTTCCAATGTAATGTACTGCACTTATGTCGCACACTTTTCATCTCAACGTAATGATGGAGTGATTCTTTAAGAGACTGTACACCAACCATTAGGATTAATAAAAAATAAAAAAAAACGTGAAATACCTTAAAATGTGCGGACAATCTTCGGCACCATTTTTGTTTGGTTGTCTTCATACATCTGAAAATATAACATGTTGATTGGCTATTTGTTGTAAGTTGTATTTTTGTGATTATGTTTCATATTATTATGTACCAGTACCACCATGCCAAATTTCATGCTGATAACTCATTCGGTACCTTTATGGTGAATGCTGGAAATCAAGGTAAAAATAATATAAACTATTAGGGATGGGGGTTGAAAAAGTGTTGTTTAGGAAATGAGAATAGGCTTATTGGGTTAAAACACATTAAAACATAATTTACTAATTTGAATAAAAATACAATTTTGGGTTAGAGCTATGAATTATTCCAATTTTAGGGGATGATTTAGGGGATGTTGGGGGTGGAATATCGCTTGCATTGCGACGAATTATTTTTTCATATTAGTATGTAACATCATGCCAAATTCCATGCTGATAACTCATTAGGTGCCTTCAAGGTGAATGCTGGAAATCAAGGTAAAAATAATATAAACTATAAGGGATGGGGGTTGAAAAAATGTGGTTTAGGAAATGAGAATAGGCCGATTGGGTTAAAACACATTAAAACATAATTTTAATAACCACCTAATTTGAATAAAACATCAATTTTAGATTAGAGCTAGAATTATTCCAATTTAAGGGGGTGTTGAGGGTGGAATATCGCTTGCCTCTCGGCGGATTATTTTTCATATTATTATGTACCATAATGACAAATTTCATGATTATAACTCATTAGGTGCCTTCGTGGTGAATGCTGGAAATCAAGATAAAAATAATATAAACTATTAGGGATGGGGGTTGACAAAATGTGGTTTATATAATGAAAATATGCCGATTGGGTTAAAACACATTAAAACATAATTTTAATAACTAATTTTAATAAAAATTCAATTTTAGGTTAGAGATATGAATTATTCCAATTTTAGGGGATTATTTAGGGGGTGTTGGGGGTGGAATTTCGCTTGCTTCTCGGCGAATGATTTTTCATATTAGTATGTAGCATCATGTCAAATTTCATGCTGATAACTCATTAGGTGCCTTCATCCTTCATGGTGAATGCTGGAAATCAAGGTAAAAATAATATAAACTATTAGGGATGGGGGTTGAAAAAATGTGATAAAGGAAATGAGAATAGGCCGATTGGGTTAAAGCACATTAAAACATAATTTAATAACTTGAATAAAAATTAAATTTTGGTTTAGAGTTATCAATTATTCCAATTTTAGGGGATGATTTAGGGGGTGTTGGGGGTGGAATATCGCTTGCCTCTCGGCGAATGATTTTTTATATTAGTATGTACCATCATGCCAAATTTCATGCTGATAACTCATTAGGTGCCTTCATGGTGAATGCTGGAAATCAAGGTTAAAATAATATAAACTATAATGGATGGGGGTTGAAAAAATGTGGTTTAGGAAATGAGAATCGGCCGATTGGGTTAAAACACATTAAAAAATAATTTTAATAACTAATTTGAATAAAACATCAATTTTAGATTAGAACAATGAATTATTCCAGTTTTAGGGGGTGTTGGGGGTGAAATATCGCTTAATTGCCTCTCGGCGGATTATTTTTCATATTATTATGTACCATCATGTCAAATTTCATGATGATAACTCATTAGGTGCCTTCGTGGTGAATGCTGGAAATCAAGGTAAAAATAATATACTCTATTAGGGATGGGGGTTGAAAACATGTGGTTTAAACAATGAAAATAGACCGATTGGGTTAAAACACATTAAAACATAATTTTAATAACTAATTTGAATTGAAATTCAATTTTGGTTAAGAGCTATGAATTATTCTTATTTTAGGGGATGATATTAGGGGGTGTTGGGGGTGGAATATTGAATGTCTCTCGGCGGAAGTTTGTGAGTCTGATGAGCATCTAAGTATGGTCCAAGTTTCATTGTTCTAAGATGTACCGTTTTCTCTGTAGGCTCTTATTCCTCTTTGGCAGAGGCCACTACACACCCCCCCCTCCCAACCAACCAGCCAGCCAGCCGGACGATTATGTCTATTTACGTACTTTTTTAACACAGAACGGGTTATCGGATCGGGCTGATTTTTTTTTTTGGTATGTCATGGACCACATATCAGGTCATATACCGAGTTTCAAGATTGTAAATCTTTCGGGACGGCGTGTGCAGATAGCTGAAAACCCCCCAACTCGGGTAGCTGTAAACAGGGTCGAGTTAGTCATCGCCTTCTAGCAGTCGCGTGCGCTTGGCTGCGGGCGAACGACCGTCGCCCTAGATTTTGGTGATTACATTATATTGTTACAATATTCTTTAACAATGCACGCGGTATTAATACAGCTGGTGAGCGTTAATATTTCCACGTCGATTTGATATCCATAATGCAAACATTTTCTCTGCCATCTTTAGTTGTAAAACCAAAGAAAACTATAACTGGGAAACTATCTTAGCTCTTTTAACGTAATGTTGTTCTCTGAATGTGAGTCAAGCACAGTACCATACACAACACGGGAGCCATGGCACATAGATCGCATTCCTAATTACGTAATTCTCTTTATTTTGTTTGCTCAAGTAGATTTTAACGGTAAGGTAAACTTAAATTATAATATTTTATTGTCATATTTATAACACTGTACTCCGTTGTAGAAATTTAGGGAAGGCACTAAAGCAAATACGACAAATCTTTTAATAGCTTCAAATGAGCGTTAGTTAACTATTACATTTAAACATATTAGTGACGATTTATTTGCATAGGGCGAGCATAATGCCGGTCTTTTGGGACTCACTTTTGAGTTTTTACTGTCCGCGCTCAGCGGGTTAAAGGGCGTTATGTAATTGCATACAGTCGTGTTACTACCGCGACGTTGCATTTTTACCGGCTGACTGCGATGTTAGTCAAGTTGAAAAGTTTTGCAAAACACATTGCGGTTTAGGTATAAATACCGTGGTGTGTACTTTCCGAGTAGGTTACCTTTGATTATCGCTGTGTTTGATTAGTAATTGAAAATCATATCCAAAGCCAACACTATATATTTTTAATCACCTCTCTGCTATGGGGATTTACGTAACGAATAATGGAAACACTAGCAATGGATTCCCTCGTTGACGCCTTTTGGCGGCGAGCTAAAATCTCTATATATATGCGGACATTTTCACGCGTGGACACCAATCCTTTTTTATTCCAGGAACTGACCAAATATTATTTATTTCTGTTTGAGGTGTGACCCATGAGCCGAACTACACCGACCTAACGAGTTTCTAGTTCGCACGGAATTGAAATAAAGTAACATTCAGATTGTGAAATGCGTTCACTAAAGCAGTTTTCTAAATACATGTTGTACTGGTGATGTTTGGCTATCGGTCAGAATCGTTTGTTTATACTTTTGTTAAAAATATATGCATTTTCTACTTATTTCGTTTCAAGAACTTGTTCAGTATGGGACATTTCGTTCCTTTTATTATCTATCTCGTGTTTAGCAGGTTCCACAGTCACATCCTACACATATAACATAATATCTTATATTTCGTACATCAGTTCAAAACTTGCATACATATGCACAATTTTGTATTTGTTAAAATTTAAATTACGCACATAAACCGTACAATATCAAAGCCATGTAACTGTATCATTGTTATAAAACCTCTCAACTGAACTTTAACCTGGGTTACTTCACTGTTATTCACGATATTTCGTCAGGCATGGACGATGCTTGAGAAAGGAGTCGGAGTCTCCAAAATATCGCGAATAAAAGTAAATAACCCAGGTTAAAGTTCAATTGGGTGGTTTTAACCCCGTCTGGGCCCGGGGTAGAATTCGGCCCAGAGCATGGCTCTGCTAATCGTAAAAGGCGATTCAAGAGAAAAAGTCCACCTCGCAAACATCAGCTAGAAAGAACGGAGTATCTTACTCCCCGAACCTAGAGGCGAGCTCTGGCAATCGTCGTCGGGGACCTTGCCCCCTTCCCTTGACGACCCCCCGGCGACGATGACAATGACACAACGAACGATGACAAAGACGATGACGACCGCGACGTGAGAAACCCCCCTTCCTCCCCTTACCCGTGGCTGGTTCTGACCAGCATGGGCCCCTCCTCCCCCCCCCCTTAGGCTAGAGTGGTGCATTATGACCTAACGGTTGACGCGTCCTTAATCCAAATAAACAAACAAAAATATATACCTTTCCGTGTTAATGAGTTGTTGTGATAATGTATCATTGTTGTTGACTTGCCCTCCCAACACCTGGCCTACCTGCTTGTAGTCGGCGGCGCCTCTGCAGTGTTATGTGGGGTTGCCAGGTGGCCTAACAAGCGAACCAGTACGGTGATTGTCGAGTAGTAAATTCAGATGACAGGTGTACACAACACTAGGCATTAAGGGTTTATTACAGCCACCCCTCGTGCCTTGGCCGGCGCCATCTTGGATTCAAGTACTCTCCATTAGCTCGGCTGTGATAACACTACGCAAACATGCATACACGGTCGAGGACTATCAATTACTGGCAACATTACAAGAGCGGGGACGCTCGAGTGTGCTTCCAATATGTTTAGCTCAGCGACCGTTATTGAGCAAACTTTTGCGTTTGAACATTTTCGAACTCTGTTTTTGTTCTGCTGAATTGATAGTAAGGATAATATTACACTTCGATTGATAGAGTGCAGTATAATGTGATTTGATTAATTTTGTAACTTACTTTTTTTATTAAAACCATCATCTTGTTATATTCACAATGTTCTACAATATTTTCTATGTGGGGCTACCTCCAAATAAAAGCTATTATAGATCATTTAAAACTATATTCACTACCATTAACGTTGATACGTAATTACCGTTGACTGATTCTAGGAATTTCTTGTATTTCTTGAACGAGATCTTCTGTCTTTTCATTTGGAATTGATTTATATAATTCTATCAGTGGGGTATAACTAGTTTAAAACTTATGTGCAATGATACTCTTAATTACCTAAGTGAGCTGTAAAAGAGAACCCTTGTCAGTTTGACCCGGCACCTCCACCAAAAGCTTTGGTTGATGCAGAATGTTATTACTGTTATAATCTTAACTTGCCGCTATCGTAGATAGTCTTTGATTATTGATGGTGCGGATACATCTATATTTAACGTGTCTCGTACTTAGAAATTCTCGATTACTAGTTTATTTTCCACATCAATTATTAATAATGTCAGACCTTTGCATTTGCCACGTTCTGGAGCAAATTACCAAGGAACAACCTTCCTCAATGTAAATTTTCAACTTTTAGGATATGTTGAGTAACAACAATAAATTTCTTTATTGTTCACATACAAATGATCGTTTTTACCGTTTTTAACGTATTTCCTACTTATATGATATGTTTTGATTTGCTCACGGACAATTTTAACAACATTCCGAAAAAAAAATCGCAGCAAGTAGGTCTCAACCTTTTGTCACCGTTTTGATATCCAAATAAATGTAACTTTCCGTGTGTATTAGGAAATAATAAATTATTCAATTATGTATGTTGCAATAGTACAATAACAATTTTAACGATGACTCTTTACAGTTAGACGACTTATGTATGATGTGAATTATGATTAACTAGATATCAACTCACTGTCTCGGTTTCCTAAGCGAGTTGGGGTTCTACTTTTTTTTACGGTTTATTCTCCATCGTTTCACATTTCGATGAATTCAATGGAACGATCTTTTGTAACATTTTCAAGTATTCAGTACAATGTTGAACAAATCTAGGACACAATAAGTTTTATTTCTGTGAAAATCCCACTAATTTTTATTTTTCCCTTCTGATAACTTGCAAATGTTTACAATAATAACCTTAATGCTATATTATGAACTTAACAAGTATTTAGTTCATCATCAAACATACATTAGTAATGGGATTTAGAGTCTCTTCCACATAAATGTATTATAGAAGCTCAAAACGTTGAGTCAGCGCCAAGGTATGTGCAAAGGTGAAGGGCGAATTAGTTTTTATCCCCGGTTCAGAATGGCGACGCTTCTTTGATAAGCGCCAGCGTCGTTGTTTCTTGTAGCTAGGAAATGTGTTTAGGAAGTCTCTTTATGAACTACCAGACTCCTTAATCAAATTGTCATCGGCCTTTTGTGCGAGACTAATAGATTTAATAGCGTACAATAAATACTGCGTTCATTCTTTAAGGGGGATGTATTGGTTTTGAAAATGTCAAAAGCCAAAGAAAATAAAAGCCGTGTTATAATACAGTGTAATATCTCATGAACGTTCTTAACAAATCTTAAAAGGTAATTAATAGTCACTATAGTTTCGTTACAACTGTTAACGTCATGCAATTGTCAAATATACTAGTCAGGATAGTTCGCATCAGTAAAAATGTTTTGTCAGCAATGAAATGCATACTGATTACGGCATAAAAAACTTAATTTGTGCAGCCTTCAGCTCTTCTCTAAGTCTACAAGAATGATTTGTAAGTTTTTTGTGCGATTACTAAGTGGGTTAATAAAATAATACTCCAACCGGTGATATCGCACGGTTTTGAGTTTTGAGCATAACCGTCACCCTGAAATGAACGAACTAAAACCTGTCCGCCAAACATACAGAAAAGTGATGTGTCTAGAGAAACTTCGCTCCCTTATAACACGCATTGGATTCCATTGGATTTAGCTTTAAGGTTGATCTATCGGCCTAATTATTATAAAAAAGTGTAACAAAACAACGGACATAGTTTATCAATTATGATCATCTGACAAGCCAAAATATCTTGCACGGTACGAATATTTTCTTCCGCCGATACAATTACTAACTTTGTACCGGGGGAAGAAAAATCGTACCTTGCAAGATATTAACGATAACATTTTCGAAGTATGTTAGTTTGTAGACAGGAGTATGTGTTACAAATAGAAACAAAAATGAGACTTTCAACCCAAAATTTATAAGCAGGAATATATACGGGGTATACGTAATAAATTTCGCAATAATCTTATGCTCAGCCTACTAAAGATAAATAAAAAATATGTTTGTCAATGTCGAATGATGATATTGATGTTGTTTTGATAAACTGATATTTAGGACAATTTTAATTATGCCCATGGATCACCTTCGTATTTATCTATTATGTTCACAGCGTTATGGTTGCTCGTTTAAATCCCCTTTCTATTCCCTTTTCATTAAAAGCGCGTTTGTTTTTTTAATTTAGGTGAAATGTCCCATCGCTCTCTAACAAGTGAAATACTTTCTTCTTTAATAAGTTCAAATTGATTTCTCCTCGACATTTGTTGAAGCTTCTTCCACTTAGTTGGATCTAAGTAATTTGAGTTTAATAGCTCGCAATATCTTTGAATAAATTACTGGAAGGAAAGCGACGTTGAAGTTATTCAATTATTTTGTCAGCGGAACGGCTTCGTTGTCGCCCTGTTAATATTGAGACAAACTTATCATTATGTCGTCGGCGCGGCGTGTTGTGCGTGCGAGAGTGGCGTATGGGGCTTTAAAAGTGGGGCAGATGAGCGTGTCACGCATGATGAGTGGCCTTTCAGTGCGTAGAGGCGAGCCTACGTCACAGTGATAAAGTGACTCGGGTGGTGTGGAAAAGAAATGCAACCATTCTACTTGGCTGTTTTTGTGAATGTGATAATTTATGAGTAGTTGGCATTTAGTATTTGTATCCCACTATATGTTTGCTTTGCATTTTTTCTGTCACGTTCCATTTTTTTTTAAACAAACATATACTTTATTTTCAAAGTAGTAGACATTACACAAAAATAAATAACACAAGAAATATCTGAGGAACACCCCTTTACTTTCTACTTTAAATTAGTGTTACACGAATTGAACTTGATGTAGAGGTACCTAAAATTATTGTAAAAGTAACAGGAAAAAAATGATTAAAAAACTAGCTGAAAAATGAAAAAATATACACTGTAAAACTTGCTACATTTAGAAGCCGGAGATAGTCATCAGCC
Organism: Sweltsa coloradensis; assembly: GCA_024449915.1. NCBI lineage: Eukaryota > Metazoa > Arthropoda > Insecta > Plecoptera > Chloroperlidae > Sweltsa > Sweltsa coloradensis. The sequence goes on from JAMZAV010000059.1 coordinate 348,428, forward strand.
ATTTGCTTAGTTTCACATTTCAAATTCCATTGATGGCCATGTTGTGCTGTTATATTTTACGAGCGTAGTATTTGTGCTTTGATTTGTCATTAAAAAAAATTATGGTAGAGATCATGGGGTCACAAAGGAATAAACGAGGAACTTCTAAATTTGAGCAAAGCACAATTTATAACTTAAGAATCTGTGATGTAAAAATTAACACTTGAAGTAGATTCACCTACTACTCGTCGGTATGTAGGGCTACCAATCAAATGGTTACCTGTTCAATTTATTGTTAAAATTTCAAAGTGTGGTACTTAGGCTTGACCACTTTAAATGGTATGCGATATTTTATAATTCTGTCTGGCAGCTAATGGAAAATAGATTTACATTCGTTGTTTATTTCGAATTTGGAGAACACGTTTGAATAATATGTAGCCAGATTTCGTGGCATAATTCTCCATCACTTTTATGGCCATGGATTTGCCAATTACAATGGAATTACGAGACAATATAAGTTCCCTGGAGTACTATTCTATGTTTGCGACGTAGAACTGTGTTCAATATTCGAATAGATTTTGTAACGGTTCAACTCTCTTTTGGTTCAGATATTTATGTTTAAGATGAAGCAGATTAATATTTACCTCAGCACCTACAATACAAACATATCTCGCCCTGAGAAAACAGCCCCGAGATAAAAGTGGCGCTGTGCAACAAGTATAAACACCGAACTGAATACAAATCGTTGTTATGCATGGACAGGCGGCCAAGTAACGCCCTCGCTCGAAACGCTCAACACTTTAAACCGAAACGTCGACTTATTGTTGTTCAAATGGACGGCCATCTCGATTATACCAGTGCGCCATTACCCTGATTTGTTATCGTCATCACTACTCGAGCGAGCCAAGGAAAGTCGACCTCTTAGCCAATCTCGATCGAGTTCCACTACAACCAGCGCTTTCTCTGGTCGCTTGTTTAACTAAAGCCTTCTGATTTAAATCCCAATCCAACACCCAAGTAGAACTTACATATTTAATAATACTAGTTGTAACTATCGAGTGGATAGTGTAAATGATTTGATGTAGGTAAAAGTGAACTAAATTACGAACTCAACATAATCTAATTTAATTCGTGGCTTTATTTTAGATACACAAAATTTATTTTATTACACGAATGATAAATGTTTTTAATGGACAATTTACAATACTCGATACAAAAACAAGCCGATAGTTTTTAGGGTGACAAGTTTACATGTCAGCATATTTGTTTGGTATTTCGTCCGTTCCTGCGTGTGTCGTTCTCAAATAAAACCGATCCCTGACTGACATGCTGATCTTAGTTGGCATTGCCGTTCAACAAGGATTATCAGAATGTCTTTCGGTGGTGAGGGGGAGTGACTAGCCCATTAACCCTTTAGTTACCACCGTAGCCATAATCGCAACAGAAAGTTAAAAAAAATTGCGGGAAAAGTTTTTGGTGTTAGTTTTTGACACCAAATTTGCTTTAGTTATAAATAAAAATATACATTTTTCCCCCAATTCAATGGCACGAATAGTGCCTTTTTAGAGAAGATAAAAATACACTTCTGCTAGAAAGGCTAAAAACGGAAAAAAATGGTTAGTCTCGAAATTAAATAACTTTCCAGTACTGCTATTATTTGAGATACACAAAATCTAAAATGCTAAAAACACAGAAAAATCTAGTTTTAGAAATGCACTTCAAAATAATAATTTAATTCGTTATACAAAATTTCACGAAAACTGCTTAAAAGTCACGATAAAAAATACCAAAATTCTTAGGAAAAAAATGCGGCATTTTAATTGGTTTATTACAATAACCTTATTAAGACAATTTTAATTCAGGAATGAAAAGGTTTTAAATGACCCGACGCCCGCGAGATGCACGAGCAACGTAGCAACAAGCGACGAGCATTTTATGATGGTACGCGAACCCGGCGCCTCCACCAAAAGTTTAACACGATTAAAATTATTCTATTTTTGTAGTCTTCTTCGACAATCTGGTAACATAGAAGCTTCGCTCCCTCTTTTGGATAATCCCGTACACGTGCTTGTTATTTTTAGTTGTCCCATAACACATTGGATCATATTTATATTCCATGAATTAGACCTCCGTCGCGTGTATTGCAACCCCCACCCTCTCTGTCTACCGCGCCCCCAATCTCCTTGAGTAAGCAGCATAGATCTTCCCCTCCACGTGCAAGGAACAGCCGATAGCAGGGAGTGACGGCTGCCTCTACAGCATCCTAGTGACGCGTGGCTTGATCTTCGGTGATTGCAGCGCCCCAAGGCCTCACAATGTGGGTCAGGAGTACAATCCACCCTCCACGCCTCGTACATAGAGAACCAACGTATAGGTGGAGATGTTTTTACGTGGAGTTGATGAAATGAAGTACAGTTAACTGCATAATAAAATAGTGAGATTTGCGCCAGATGACTCGAAATTATAATTGAGTAATCAATATTTGTTCATATTTCATATCGATTATAACGGTGCCATATTTAATCAATCGGTATAAAAACAATCCACATACTAAATTTCGTAATCTAGGGCGACGGTCGTCGCCCGGCAGACAAGCGCATGCGACTGCTTAGGCGACACGAACTCCAGCCCTATACAGCTACGAGAGTTGGGGGGGTTTCAGCTATCTGCACACACCGCCCCGAAAGAGTTACAATCTTGAAACTCGGGATATGACCTGGTATGTGGTCCATGACATGCCAAAAAAAATCAACCCGATCCGACAACTCGTTCTGTGTTAAAAAAGACTCTCAACATCGTCAAATTCCTTTCGGCTGGCTGGTGGCTGGCTGGTGGCTGGGTGGGTGGGTGGCTGGCTGGCTGGCTCGGAGTTCTCTGCGGAGATTAATTTAGCCTACAGAGAAAACGGTAAATCTTAGAACTATGAAACTTGGACCACACTTAGATGTACTTAAGACGCAGTGACATTTGCTTTCAAAACCAAAATCGGGTAACAGGGACCGGAGAAAATCAAAATTTGGATGATAATCAAAACGCGTAATTACCAAGGCGTCCTATTTTGTACAAACTTGAAATTAAAATGCTATTAACCATTATAAATATCTTGCGTCCAAAACACAAGGGGCTAAATTTGGGGATGACCATGGCCCAAAAATGACAAAAAACATATCTGAAATTTAAGAAAGAATCATTCAAAGAAAACGCTACAACTGAAATGTTTCAAACGTGGAATACATTTTGATATCTCTCATTCTTTATCACTTTTGATAATGGAAAGCAAAATTGGGTAACGGGTACCGGAGAAAATCAAAATTATCAAAAGTAGGTAATTCCGTACTCTTATGAATAATACGCTATACTGAGAAAACGGTTCATCTTAGAACTTTGAAACTTGGGCCACACTCAGATGTACCTCATATAACCAAAACCGGTCAATTGGGACCGGGGAAAATCAAAATCAAAATCAAAACGCGTAATTACTCGGGCGTAGTAATTTGTACAAGCTTGAAATTAAACATGCTCTTAACCATTATAAATATCTAGTGCTTAAAACACAAGGGGTATCTTTGGGGGAACCGTGGGCCCAAAAATGTCAAAAAACATATCTGAACTTTAAGAAATGAATCATTCAAAGAAAAACGCTACAACTGAGATGTTTCAAACGTGGAATACATTTTGATATCTCTCATTCTTTATCACTTTTGAATATGGAAAGCAAAATTGGGTAACGGGTACCGGAGAAAATCAAAATTATCAAAAGTAGGTAATTCCGTACTCTTATGAATAATACGCTATACTGAGAAAACGGTTCATCTTAGAACTTTGAAACTTTGAAATGTATGTATGTATGTATGTATGTATGTATGTATGTGTATGTGTATGTATGTATGATGTATGATGTATGATGTATGTATGTATGTATGTATGTATGTATGTATGTATGTATGTATGTATGTATGTATGTATGTATGTATGTATGTATGTATGTATGTATGTATGTATGTATGTATGTATGTATGTATGTATGTATGTATGTAGTATGTTTGTATGTATGTGTATGTAGTTTATTATTGAATTTTGTATCGAGGACAAAGTTTACGGAAAACATAGCACACTTTGATTATAATAATTTGATTTTCTCGCACAGTTCTGCGCTATTGTGAATTTAACGAAGTTTCATCTGTCTCTCTTAACCTAAAGACTTAAGTTTTCCGTGACATACATAACGAACATTGTTATTCCACACTCGTTTTAAATTCAACTTGCAAGTGCAGCACAGATGCGGTGTATGTGACGTTCTCGGTACAACCTGATGTATATCCATCCCGTGAAGCTGACACGCTGTTAATATGCGCAGTTGCCATTCCGTCATAACTTGTTTTAAAAGTGTTTTAGACGGCTGTGGGCCGGCGGCGGCGCCGCGTCCAATAAGAATGTCTACAAGACGGAATCTCCCCTCGTTTCATCTCGCAACTGGGTCAACTGCGCCGGTAGAATGTGCTTTCAGTGACGTCACTGTAGGGCAGAATGCGGGAGAGATTTCAGCGGTAAATTGAACCACAACCGTATAAAGGTCGACTTTATTTCGATAGCGGTACGAAGAGACTCCCCGCCAGTCACGAAGCCAATTTATTGTAAACGTGGCCTAGTTACAGGATCTGTACCTGACATTCTAACGTTACGCTTCTTTACTTGCGAGAGTCTTGCCTGCTCTCAGTGTAATGAGAATACAAATACTACTTAAGCCAGTTACTTAAGTTCTTCCTTCTTTACTCACCTACTTAATTACTTTATAAACTACTTACTTAGGGAGCTACTTCGTTACTTAATTTATTTATAACTTATCTAAGTGCGTAAGTACTTAATTACTTACACTCACTTCTAATTTAATAGCGATTACTTCATTTCTTACTTATTAACGTATATACTCATCAACACTTATGAAGCAGTAGCCTAGAGTTTTATGGAAACCAAATTTAGGCGCAATCTAATATTTTCAGTTTTTAGTTGGTATTGATTAGTTTGTTACGCTTTCGATCTGAAACCTTTGACACGTCTTGGCCAGTCATTTTTACTGTCATACATTTAATGTTACTATAGTGATTTTTTTTATTTTACAATTTTGTATTTCATTGATATCAAGAAGTACTTCTAAATGTATTGATGTAATGCTAATTGTAACTGAATTATTTTGTAACATTTAGTATGTAGACCGTCGATTTGTCAGTTAATGCCAGGTCAGCTACTTGGCGGTTTACTGAAGCTGTGCACGTAATAGTGTATGATTACTGTAAAAAGTTAACCTGATTCGTCTGCATCATTACACCAAGATCAGCTGTAGTTGCATCAAGTAGGATTTAGAGATGGTAGGGGCCACAACGGTTCCATACGGGCATTTAATATTATTGAATTTTGAGTTAAAGTCCTAGATACTCTGTACGACTACAATGATGATTCTATAACCTAGAAATGAAGGGACATAAAGTACAATATAATGGTTATTATGGGAGTAAAGTGAAGAACAAGTAGTTAAACTATAGTCCGTGACAATCAAGTAAGAGATAGACACAGCTCGATGATAAGTCTCTGTGTTTATGGGTAGTAACTTGTGATACCGCATCAAGTCTCGTTGTTCTAGGGAGTGTTATGATCTTTCATATTTCAACACATTGTCTGCAACACCATGCACTAACAACTATATTAAGGTACTAACCTACATGTGAATTGTGACTTTTGAACCAAAATGTAATATCATCGAGATACATCATACACAATTAAGATACTGGCAGTTCTGGAAACTGAGTAGTTTAGACCTTGGTTTAGACGGTAAATAAAAATGAAGGAAAGAATGAATGAATAAATAAATTATTACAGTGGTTACAATTATTTTTTTATATTGAGAACGAGTACTGACTGCATATTCTTATAATACCGTCACTTTGTCCACTCAATCAAAGCGCTCAAAGTATTCACACTTGGAATACCATGTCGTTTAAGAATAGTTATTCATGCCTCTTAAGCCTAAGCCTTGAACTTGAACATTCTTTTCCGTACCCCCACACTCATATTTCAGAATTCCCATAATTAAAACTTACCATTAACCCCATTTCTCCCTGAACAATGGCTCATTTTCACTCGATGCCCTTCTTTTTAAATCGTCCTTATTCTAATTGCTACGTGAGTTCTATTTGTAATTCCTCATTCCTCTGTATTAACCCACTCTTAGTGGTGACTCATCTAATGGTTGTGTGTGAGGTAGAATCCGGAAGAAAACTCTTGCTAAGCCCCGCGCACAAAAAGAGTTGGAATGGCGCGCTAATATCGCAGCGCCCGCACGGCCGCTAGACTGGCGCCTCCACCAAACACGTATCGCACGTCATTAGACTCGCGATGAGCCGGTTTTTAAGACGTCAACAGAAACTCCAGTTGAAATACTGCTAAGCTGTGAGCGTCGTCCCCTGCCTCAACACTTCATTGTCCATCCGACGTAATCCGTATCACTCGGAGAATTACGTTCATCCAACACTTGCGAGACGAGAGGCGACACTCACAATGTATTTCAGAGTTTTTTGTGGGGAATTTCGTGTTGTGGGTTTTCTATGTTTGTTTTGTGCTTTCTTTTAAAAGAAACATATTTATGTACAATGCTCTACTGTTTATTTTTATTCTTCGACATGTTACTTCACATTGTATACACTGAATGAGGTATATGAATATGTACAGTTTACCATAATAAATCAAAGGGTCTAGTAATTTCTAGTATAATAAATTGTATTTAGAGTCTACCCACTCAGTTATTTAACTGATTAACTTTTACTTTTTTTTATTTTAACTTTTTTAATTGTAATACAACCATTATACCCAGTACTTGATTTTCCTTCTGGCCGAGGGTGTAGATGAAACATTGAGCCTTGTTAGGGCTTGCGTCCTCCACAGGTGGACAGTGACCAATCATTTGGTAGCTATACCTGGTTCTAAATGTCGACCTCTGGTTGGCCATTGTTCTCTCGTCGATGATGTCTGTCCCGAGAAGATTGGCTCAAGCCGCCCACGGAAAATCAGTTATGTGGCGGAATAAGAAGACTGTAAATACGAATTGAATTATTTTGTAGTGTATTTCGTGGTCTCTGCTACGGCGTGCGGAGTCCTCTAAGTAAGATACTACAGTCCAATTATTTACTTTATCCCTGTGGGCATGAGCGCATGTCCTGTACAGTGTACACCCGCGGACGAAAGTACCCCAACCTAAACAACCCAAAGTACTTGGAGATAGACGAGAAAACCAAAAGAAATGTAAGGGTTAATATGTATTCAGTGTAATTGTTCTGTTATTCTGTTTATATTGGTTTACTTCTGTTGACGAGACGAAATACATCACAGTGCAACCCAAAGTGCTTCATATAGTGTTCCAGTACTTGCGCGGACAACTTCAATGCGACTTGTGATTGGTTTTAACCCATACACAGTTATCCAGTAGACACAGAGTCTATATTTTTATGGTAGTTAGCATTGTTGTTCTCTCTGCTACAGCGCGGACGGCTTCAAAGTGGGCTGTGATTGGTCGAGAGCCGGCTTCAGTCCGGACGGCAAGTTCATCGCGGCAGGGACTGTGGACGGCGCCGTCTACGTATGGAGCGTCTCACCAAACAAGGTCGAGAGCGTCCTCAAAGAACATTCGTGAGTACACATTAATATTCATATTTTGTGGCATGCCAACCTGTAAGCTTATTGATTCGGCATCTTGTATAATGTAACATCTCAATTTACTCACAATTACTAACAATGCTTTGCTTGTGCATTTTTTAATTTTTAATATTCTGTAGATTTCTAATATTTTCTTTAATATTAACAATTGCAAACGTAGTACTTTACTCGTTCATTTTGTAATGTTTGAAATCCTTAATGTGTTTTAAACTTTTAGTATAAGCGACACTATTCTTGAACCGCATTCGTTAATTCCAAACAATACTTCAAGACATTCGACTTATATTGTAAATTATTACCGACATGCAGAGAATTTGGGAAAATATATAAATGTATACGTTCGTTGAGTGCGAATTTTGTTTTAAATTATAATAATTTGATATGTGATTTAGTTAATCAACATTGATAATAGTTCTCGGATTTGTTATACATCTGAACATTATTTCACGCACGCTTTAGATTGGGTATATTGTAACTATACCTCTATGCCGTGCTTACATAAATCTATCTACTTGAAATGATGGTGAGTACACATGTACCCTTGGGTGATTACGTTAACTCGATCCAAGCAGCTTAATTAAATCTACGCTAGCGGCGCGACGGTCGCTTGGTTTCAAATCGTATCAGTAGGTAACCGATTGAGATTTTCATTTTAATTAGAGAAATGTTTTCCGTTTACTTTATACTAGTTATCGGTTTTAAAGTTTGTTCACAAAATATTGATTGCATTAGTTTGACGGAGATTACCACGTTTAATCTACACGAGCTTATAAAATAAACGATATTACAAGGAATCCTTTTGTTTCATGATACCGCCATTTAAGATGGGATTTACCCTCTTGAAGCAATGGCCGCCACGCCAGCGTCACCACGTGACTCCTAGAAACTCTCGCTCAGAGTGACGCACCGGTTCCTGACCCGGCTCTAACAATATCGCGTTTACGAACAGTCGGCAGATGGATCCGATCACCCCATCTACCCTTCTAGGCCGGCAGAGTAAATTTGTTGTTTTTATCGTGGCTAGCATGACCCCGGTGCTAAACTATGTAAATGTAATTCGTATGCTCTCTGTTCAGTTTGCGACCCTTGGAGGGAAGGGAACTCGAAAGCAGACGATGTTTATGTATTGCAGGGGGAAGGTGCATGGGTAGGGAGGCGAGTGCTACGAATCAGATGTAAATTGGCTTTACGCCTACTTTTAATTGGGCGATCAAAAGAACGTGGAAGATTTAAGTGGGTGTCGTGATTGTTTTAAATTAAATATAACCAATGACCTAATAGCTTTAACGTCTACTAATTCCTCGAGCAAGTCTGTTGTTCTCTTTTTGTAACGTTCTACAACTTCATTCAGTTTTTGTGTTTTATTTGTTTTTAGGAACACTTTAAAAGTAACCTGTGATTTGCTTAAATGTAGGGCCGGTATATCTCGTTTCAATTTATTGTCAATTAAAACTTTTTTCGATAGTCACAGTTTAATAAGTGTATCATGTAAAGTGTTCACCTTTTTTGGTTTGGCGTCTGTTTCATATTATGATATTCAGCTAATAAACCGGTTTACAAAAGACGATATACAATATAACAAAAGGGAAATATCACTCTCATGGCATGTGTGACGAGCTCTAGGGTGGGTCTGCCTCACGGAGAAATGAATAACTAAGGAGACAGCATGGCGTTATAAAACTTGAAGCCAGATTGAACGTAAATGGTGGTTGGCGATATTGGCGGCACCTATTCATTTAACATGGTAGTCTTCGGACTTGTGGTCGGCGCCATTGGTAGTCTTCCTGAGAGCCTCGAACCCAAAGCAAGGTCAACGGTATCATCAAAGTTCACTTTTAAGCTATGAACATTCCAAAACAAACAAAAACAGCACACATGGACAAAAATATTGTTATTCATTCGAAGCGAGCGTTTCCATTTGACTCTGCCGGAAAAAATAGTCACTGGTTTTGTTTTGTTTGTTTTTTTGTTTGTTTTTTGTATGTCTCGCATAACGTTCGAACGGAGGCTCGGATCGAGTTGAAATTTTCACCATCCGCAAGCTTTGTTCTCGATTGAATGCCATTAGTTTTGTGGCAAAATCGTCCAAACAGTTAAAAAGTTACATTAAAGTTAATCGAAAGTTTTTTTTTCAAACTTCACGGCGACAAAATCTGAGATGGCCAAATCATTTAGAATGTCCGTCCGGTCACGAATATGTTAATTTTATTTTGATCCGATAAGTAGTGTAGATGGAAATTACATTATAACAAAGTACGGTTACCATGGCAACGGAAAGTCGTGCAGCTTTTTGGCTCATGATAGCGGTCGAACGGAGGCTCGGATCGAGTTGAAATTTTCACCATCCGCAAGCTTTGTTCTCGATTGAATGCCATTAGTTTTGTGGCAAAAATCGTTCAAAAAGTTAAAAAGTTACATTAAAGTTAATCGAAAGTTTTTTTTTTCAAACTAAACGGCGACAAAATCTGAGATATGTCCGTCCGGTCACGAATATGTTAATATTATTTTGATCCGATAAGTAGTGTAGATGGAAATTACATTATAACAAAAGTAACGTTGCCATGGCAACGAAAAGACGCGTGGAGTTTCTAATGCACTGCCACCTAGAAGTAATCAAAAGACTTTCGAGAAGTAGCAGAGTCGATAAAGAAGTTTCCCCGTTGGGGAGGTCCTCCAACTCCCTATACCGCCCTGGGTTAAATAAAAAGTCGGTTTTTGGCGTTGGGAATCTAACGTTCCGCGCGACTCTGTGTGACGATTGATGGAACTACTTCAATAAAAGTACGTCACTTTTCTACTAGTAGTTAACAGTCGATGACGACAAATGGCGGAAACGTCAAAATATTAAATACGATCGAATGTTGGCGAATGTTTTGGCATAAAGCAAACTCTCTTTATTAATGAGGATATTTCTGATGGAGTAGACCTAAGCTTAGGAGCTAGGCCGACAATTGTATTGTTCAAGATTTCGATTTGAGTGCCTAGGGCGTACTTACGTCTGAAAACTGTATTGTGGCCTTGGGCCTAGGCTACACTTACGTCCGTTAGGCTTGAACAAGGAATATCTCAAATTATTTCGCACGAAAATGTCACTGACGCACGCGCAGCACTTTATAGTACTATAATAAATCAAAAGTAAATCGTTTTAAAAGACTAGGGCCCAGGGCTAATATGATTGAAATAAAATTGAAGTTTGACGTTTCGTCTGTTGTTTGTTGATTTCAGCGTCACTGCACATCGATAATCTACTGACCGTATTTAGCGTGCAGTGCTTTTATTAGTTTCACATTGGAGCCGCTCTCAGCGCGCAGGACGTTAGATTCCGTTTTGACTTGGGAGTAAGGGGACCTCCCCAAAGGGGAAACTTCTTTATCGACTCTGGAATTGTCACCAAAGAGTTTAAATATTTTTCCCAATGAGTCAAGGTCCTCTAGATGGCGGTGGATTTTAAAGTAAAGATTTAAACACGGGTTTACACAAATACCTTGGCAATAATAAATAATACTGGAAACGCGAACGTCGTAAATTTTTAATTTAAAAAAATGTGCAATGTGGGTCTAGCTATAGCACGTGCTCGCTTATCAACGCGTCCAACTGAGCGTTTCCTAGTTATCAATCTATTAATATAATACCAGCTGTTTCAGTGCCGCCCTTTTAGGCGCCATCAATGTTTTAAACGGTTATACTATTCTTGCCACAGCCACAGATAGCGCATGCTGCCTCCGTATATTATTCATTCCTCCTTGGTCTGCTTCAGTTCTAACTCCGAACTACCAGCGCTGCTGCCTCGTAGTTGTGCAGCACAACCTCGAGAAACTATCGCAAACAAAGAATTCCTATAAAAATGTATCGCGATCATTTGTTGCGACTGATTGTGAATTGAGCGACGCGGAAGACTCTGATTGGTTGTTCGATGCGAGACTAGTCGGTCTAGGAAGCGGATCAACAGTCGGAGGGATTCCCGCGCATTTCAATCAGGCGGCCGTGACGAGAACGTGAGGCGCATGCGCAGGCTTTTACGAGTTTGTTTTTTACGCCAGAGATCTATACTAGGCAGATATAGATACCGTGATGGGCGCAATATCCAAACCCGAGATGTAAATGATAAATTCAACTTTTAACGTCACGGAGAGTATAGGCTAGAACTATGCTCTTGAACGAGCTAAGTTCCAGAAGTTCTATTACGTGTAGTATAAATCCTGGACCTCGTATCTTGATTCTTACAGGTTTGCTTTCTACTTCTAATGACAGTAGCTTTGAGTTTCTATAAATGAGTATACAAATCAATAATAAATATAATGAGAACTGAGAAATAATGTATTCTTTTAAATAACACTTATGATGTTAACAATAATATCAAAAGAACGACAATAAATAAATCAAGAGTTCTCTGGTTTATCGGCATTGGTTGTGAACTGAACTTAATATAGCAATTGATATGATACAAGAAGGAGATGAAATAAAATACAAAAAGCAACATATTATTAATAAGGCTCGGGTGTAGGAAACACTTTTTATAAATCCAGGAATGCGTGAAGAGGTAGATTCGCAAAAATGAAAATATCAACTTGTGTAACGGAAGTGTGAAGTAGGAAGTGGATGGATATGCGCGCGTCGCACAACAAAGGAGCTCGTCACTTGATACGCGAATATAACCAACCACTCTGGCGCATTCCACTCAGATACACCGAGTATCACATTAAATCTAACGCACTGCTGTTGAAGTGAGGCTCGTGTTACAGTAATGTGCTACTACACACGTCCTGTCTTTTGTAAGGATAAGACATGCTTATCGTCAGTCGTCACGGATAACCATAGATACATTAAATTGTAAAACAAAAATACGTTTTGATACACTACAGTTCAATGTGGTGAGAGCTACGGTTAAAACATCATTTTACGATGGATATAATTTAACGATTGTATGCAGAATGTTCATTTGCAGCGGTTTCATGGGTCGAGGGCTGAAAATAACGAGCATGCAATTTGTTTAGTTTTTCGCAATGATGAGTCTCGAGAGGCGTAGGAATCTCTTTTCAGAAGCTAATGATGCCTTGAACCACTTGACCCTTGTACTTTGTATTTGCTTCTCTCTCTCTCTCTCTCTCTCTCTCTCTCTCTCTTTCTCTCTCTCACTTACTCACTCACTCAATCACTCACTCACTCACTCACTCACTCACACACTCACTCACTCACTCACTCACTCTCTCGGGGTGGAATTTGACCAGAGCGTGGCTCTGCTAATCGTAAAAGACGAGGAAAGAGAAAAAGTCCATCTCGCAAATATCAGTTAAAAAGTAGGGGAGTATATTACTCCCCGAAACTAGAGACGAGATCTGGCGGCCGTCGTCCAGGAACTCTCTACCCTTGACGATCTACCCGACGACGACCATGATAACACGAACGATGACAAAGATGGCGACGGCCTTGACGTGAGAATCTTCCCCTTTCTTCCCCCTACCTGTGGTTGGTTCTGTACACCACGGGACTTTCCTCCTCATCCCCTAGCCTCATTATGACCTAACGGTTAAACGCGCCCTTAATCAAAATCACAACTGTCTCTCTCTTTCCTCTCCCACTCTCTCTTTCTTTAGATTGGCTACATTTTTTTATTTAAATAAATATACCTGACTGCTAAGGAATGACACACTTTCAGGATGTGATGGAGAATAGGACTCACTTTCTGACTGCTAAGGGATGACGAACTTACGGTTTGGTAGGATGGTCTACACACATGTATTTTAATTAAACGATTTTTTTATCAAATTTAACAAATTTTCATGCCACATTCCTGATAAAAATAATCTATCAGCTTTAGATATTATTTTTGTTTACTGTCTCAAAACATACGCTAGAAAAGCTGTGCTGTGTTCGAGCAGCCATTGTAGAGTCATGGGTTCATTACGATTGAAGAATGTGAGTTATTTGGGTATAGCCACTAATTTGTTTCACTTTTTGTATCGTAAGGTTACACTAATGCGTCAGTTGCACGTAGTTCAATGTTAAGCTTGTCTTATGCATGTTTTATGTAGCCATAAAAATGATAAATTTTTAAAGTACTTGCAAGTTACGTCTGGCCATATATCTATGTGTACGCTTAAGCAACTGCTTCGAGCTATTCAGTCTTCGTAGCTAGAAAAACGTGCGTTACTTTCAACGTGAGTTGTAGCAAGGGTGTTTTTATATTTACTGCATAAATTTGAAACGTGAAATGTTGTACTCTTGCCAATTACCTCACCATTCAATGGGCAACAGTTTTTCGCAATACTACTGAACTGCAAGGGATAATCTCAATTTATAAACAACAAACAAGGTGTTTAGTTTTCGCTTTTGTTTTTGATTTGATTTTGCTTTCTGAGCACAGCTAAATATAAAGTGCTTATATTTTCTACATAATTGAAATGTGAATTGTACTGAATATTGAACTGTTAAGAGTTAAGACTAATAGACAATCTTACCCCAACTTTAGATTTTCCTCGGCTTTAAAACAAGGCTTAACGTTGTTATTTGAAGATGTGTCTTTCTTAGCTGGTTGGGGATAAGACAGTTTGAAGCTTTTCTTGCTGGTTAAATCGCGTTATTAACGCATGGAAAAATAATATTCATATTTCATTATTTATTTCAATGTTTTAAGAAGTTGTAGCACTCGATTGGGATCGATATAAAAAAACATTTTTTCTGAATACTGAGGCCGAATGATTTGTCCGATTTTTTAAAATTTATTTATTTATTAAATAAGTCATTATTTATTTCATTTATCGTAAGGAATGTCACAACGGGCATTACCTTTACCCGATGGGTGAAAATGTGGACGATAGGCCTAATGATAATAACTATCTAGATTTCGATGTTCGTACTAGAAACAAAGGAGATCAACAGTATCTTGTGAACTACGAAATTTTCCATGCATCTAGTATAGTTTATTGGACATTAATACAATATGAGTTACATATTATGTGTCAGATACAATGACCTGTAAGACATCCATGAGGTTTATTACAAGATAACTCAACTGAAAGAAATTGGTTGTTTTGATTAAATTGAATAGTGCACGTGGACAGCGTTTTCTCTCACATTGGTTCGTAACTGTTAAACGCTGACATTTAACTGTGCAATCGATCTTCCGCGAGCTGCACTTCTTGTGTGATGTCTTACACTAGATTTATTAATCTTGAATCTCGGCTTAGACCACTACAGCGGTTGCATTAAACCGCGAACTTATCGCCGTTCAGAAGCGAGATTAACGGCTAAACATAGTTTTTGTAACGTAGTTTAACACTTAATCTAGGTTATCATCGAGGAGTTGCCGCCGTGTCAAATTACAAGCTATCGCATAAAACAAGCAAACATCGAATTAACTGGAACATCCAAGACCATCATAGATCATCAAACACAAGACATGGCATGGGGTTACTAAGCTATACCTTGTAGCCTAGATTACGATATATAGGGTGAGGGTGTACAAGCAGTGTCATAAACAACGAAATGTCCACGGCAGTTGACATGGGGCCGTAACCTACTTGCACAGTGGGTTGGTTAGGGCTGTATCTTCTCGGCAAGTTTGTATGATTTTATTCGCGGTCTGAATTTCTTAACGTCAAAACAGATTTAAAACTATACCCGTTAAAAAAGTATCAATTCTGTCTAGTCCCGTCACGAAACTTATGCTAGTATTAATTGAAACAAAACTAAAAGACTACAAGGCACGCGAGTACAGGCACACGCAAAACATTGTTGCGCTCGCCACCAGGAGCGCTGAAGTCGTGCGTACTACGTCACTGTTGAACGCCACCTGGCGGCAGGTATTGAAACCTCTTGCGGTACTAGCTCATCGCGTCCCTTGACATGTCTAGTAGTCGTGCAGTACTGTGGTACTACGTCATGTGACGACGGCGCAGGATCTGAATTCGGATCAGGCTACGGTCCCTTGATAGTCTGTGTCTTCTTGTGTACTACACTGTGAACGCACCTTGGTATTGTAAAGGGTGGCTATCGGCGTCACTAAATAGTATATACGTGTGCTCGTGGTTTGTGCACTTTGCGACTGGCGGCAGTATTGAACCCTCTGCGGTTTTAGCTCACTCCGTCCTTGATCATAGTCAATGCTGATAATAGTCTGTGCCAATGCTCCGTTTACTGTACCACCCAAATAAGAAGATAGTGAAAGAGGAGAAACAGTTTTTGGTGCTGTTTTCTTGTACTCACCTGAACGTATTGGTAGTAAAGTTGTATTTGGGCGACATTATACTACGTGGCAGTGTTTGTGATACCTTCTGACTTGTGTCATGTCAAAGCAGTGTTGCATCATATCTTATTTTAAAGATAAATACAGTTTTAACCTTCACTGCGTGTTTATGCTCTAGCAACAATAAATCTAGTTCTAAAAACGTTTTGGCATGTTTTTAGTAATTTTATTAAACCTACAAGTATGGATTATTATGCGGGACTTACCTGCAAAGGCCTTAACACAATACGTTCTTTTGCTGCAAAGATTTTAGAAGTGATTTTTAAAACCTATGTTTTAACAAACTGAAACATTTACATTTTAGTCATTGATAATTACTAATAACTTTTAATAGAGAGGTAAACTAAACCTGTTTCTTAAGGGACTGATGTGCTGTTTAACTAATGAAGAACTTAACATGAATTTAGTCTAAATTTTTATAGTTTTTTAGAGTAAACTCTTTTATTGATTTTTTACTCAAAAGTACTGATTTGCATGTTATGTGACAATAAAAATAAATAAATAAATAAATAAATACAAAAATACATTTATAAGACATAAATAATATTTTGATGAGTCCGGATATCACTCTATATCGTCTCATTTGCCAAAATAACGTCGTAATCAAGTAATATTGGTTAATGAAGTTTGTGAAACCTTTCACTTTCAAACTATTTCGGGTGAGATTTACACACTATGAATAAAGCTCAATACTTGGGTTTAATAGGAGTTCAGTGTCAGGTATGTCTCGTACACTGTCTCCGAAGAAGTTTTAATGGAATTGAAGTTATCCATTACGTATTGCGGGCGAGGAGAAAGTCAATGATTAAATATTTACCATTATGCGGGGTGTTTTTATTCGAATGTATTCTTCTGCACAATAGTTCGAGTAGATTTAAATGTCTAACCGTTAATTATTTCAACTTATCTATTAAAACTGTTTTAGGACATTTACCGTATTTTACTAATAAATATATTTACTAACAGGACTACTTCATTCCAACCCACACACAACATGCTTCTGTGAAAAGGGATTAGATGGAGTGTTAAACATAAACAAACGATATGTACATTTAGTCTATTGATACACTATAGAGTTTAAAGAGTGAAACTCCTTTTACTTCTGCACTGTTTTTACTCAATGAGACTCATGAAGTTTTAGCTATATTTATGGTTTCTTGCAGTCATAACATTGATGGTATTGTGTTCAAATGTATATTGTTGTTGTGAAAATACATTAACATAAATTAAATTAATTAAATAAATAAATAAAATTAAATAAAATAAAATAATTTTAAATTAAATAATATTTGATGAGTCTAAACAATAAAAAAAGCGTCATTTGCAAATTAACTGTCGTATCAAAATAATTTTAGTTGTGAAATTTACACTTTCAACTATTCGGTGAAGATTTAACACTTGAAAAACTTCAATCTACTGTGGTTTATAAGGTTCAGTAGTATGTTTTGAACACGTAACCCGAAAATTTATTATGATAAATATTCATTCATATGGCCAGTCAGAAGAAGTCAATGATTAAATATTTACAATTGTCTGGGGAATTTTATTTCGAATTGTAGTACCTTCTGCAAGTGTTTAGGTAGTTGTTAAATTTAACAATCTGAAGTTAGTTTTACAATTGCGATTTTGGAAAACTTTTTGATGCGCAAAACCGTGATTCTAGAGATTTATGCTCATAAATTTCATCTAAATCAGTACTTTCCGATCTACAAAATCAAAATAAAGAAAGTAGAAGAAGAATTTGAACAAAAAAGACATGTCGGTTTTTTTGCATCCGATGACGAGACGAATTTGACGCCGCTAACCCTAGCCAGTTACATACACCGTAATGCAAAGGTACAAAGGTTCTTAATTAATCTTAATTGTTACAAAACACGAATTAAAATATACATTGTTGTTCCGTAAACGACACGAATGAACTTGAATCGAGACCTTCTTCGTCATGCGCCTTAAGCTTCGTGGTTCAGATGAGCTCATCATGTAGACGTAAATTGTACTTTGTAGGCCTACATAGTTTAAGCCAGCTACACTCAAGCAATATGTTTCCCAAACAGGTTTTGAAAACATTTTTCGTTACATTACATTAACACGGCACCTTACGGAAGTTTCCCAGTTGATGTCACACTAAAACAAATTACCAAAACATGAAATGTGTCTTCAGTGTGTCATCAAATTAGAATGTTTTCAAAACTAGTCTGGGAAACGTTCTGCTCGAGTGTCGCTGGCTTTAGTTAGGGACAAGTATCGCAAAAAGACTGACTGTGGACGTTTGTGTGTGTTCTTCAGAAAACGTTCAGTTCATGCAAAAATTCACATATCAGAATCAAACGAGCTTCCCCAAAGAGACGTACGAGTAGTTCTGCTTCTGACCAAATCCGCTAAATTGGCAAATTTGCACGAACGTTTTTACTCGTGGGGATTAGCCGTAAATTCAAAGTTATTCCAGAAGCGGATCCTAGTGGGCTACGTAAATTTAACACGCTCTCTCTAAAACCATCGTTACTTGGTATACATGTGAAAATAATATGAAAATGTTTTTAAATCCAGAATTATATTTCCATACGTCCAAGATTAATTCAGTTCTGTTCGTAATCATATAATACATTTTACTTGTATTACGCGCCTTTGATGGTACCCACGTTAAACATTTTATAGATAAGTTTACAAATGCTCAATAATAAAATGTTTTAAGACAATTATGTTATATTTAATACAATTCCGCCAACGGGAGTATTTCCAGAATAACCAAATCGAGAATTGATTAATGTAATAGTTAAATATCAGTGCTAGTTTAATAGTTCAACCTGAGAATTTACTTCCCGACATCAACGAGACTGAAAAGTAATTGCGGTTGAACTGTATCACTTTGTATCGTTTTGCCTCTGAGACTGGAGACTTATTCTTATTTATAAAAATAGTTACCGTTAAATATCTGTTTTGTTTGAACTGTTTCCTTTATTACTAATAACTAATATAACATTGTGTGGTTAAAAGGTGTATCATTGTGTAGATATGCATGCTCTTCTAGTAGACAAAGCAAGAGGAGGCCGTCGATTATTGCATTATTTCCTTAAATGTATTTGCTTCTTCTGTGTCTTTCCTTCCTTAATGTTTGATTTGTGTTTTTTAGCTCTTAAACGTAGATAACAACTTGCCTGTTTTTGCTTACCCTTATTTTGCCAGTGTCGGTCGACATCTATAGTTCTGTCATGTCATGTATTGTTTGTTCAGTCACGGTTGTGTGCAAAATGTGAAAAAAATGTTTTTTTTTTTTTTAATTCGCGCCTTAAAAATAAAATTTGCGGTTTTTCGTTATTTACCAAAACAATTAGGTAATACACAACTTAAAAAAGGTTTTAGATTATCAGTATCAAATTCGGGACAATTTATGATTAATTTAAAAGAAAAACAAGCACACGTGAGTGAGAATCAGTTTTAATTTTAAAACTCCATTTCAGCCTTCAGTTTTCAACGTGTCTGAGAGTTTTTACCAGGATTAATTTCGACTACCCGGCACCTCCACCAAAATTATGAAATTATTTTTTTGTATCTTATTTTGATATGAAGTATTTTGAGCTTACTCGCTACAAACGATTATTACTATCTCACAACGCGTATTATGACCCGGCACATTCACCATAATTATGTACCAGCCAGGATTAATTTAATTGCGACTACCTACCCGGCGCCTCCACCAAAACTTTAAAAAAATGAAATTTCGTGACCTAATTAAAGTTTAAAGTTTAAAACAGTTGCTAATTTCCCACTAGTTCGCGGTATTAACTAAAATATCGCGAAAATTCGAGAGTTGGAAATTGATACCATTTATTCACAATTCAGGTGATTCATAGCAAACTGAATTTGAAGGGATTATTGCAACTTTTAAAAAAATCGCGAATTTTGTTCTCACTATTTTTGCACATCTCTAGTTATAGGGCAAGCTAATTTGTGACATGCATCTATACATGTTGTAGAAATATAATTTATTTAAATAAATCTTTGGCTTTGGCTGGCTGGCTGCATTCTTCTGCTTGCTATGTTCTTTTTTCTTCCTTTTCCTTAAAGCTCTGGCCTGTTCTCCGGCAGGTCGGCGGTGACGGCAATCTCGTGGCACGTGTACTGTTCCTCTCTAGCCAGCGTGGACAAGACCAAGCGCGTCATCATATGGGAGTAGCGGCCTCCCTCCCCTGGACCAAACCAACCAAGTCGTCATATGGGAGTGGCACGCTCGCTGGACACACAACAGCTCATTTTACTTTCCTTCCCATCTCCTCTCATCTGTCCATACATGTATCCCCTTTCACTCTCACTCACTGCTTTTTTCCTCCCCTCTTCACTCACGGCCAATGGTAGTGTACACACATGAACCCTAACCCCCACCTCCCCTCCCATCTCGCGAGGCTAAGATTAAGAACGTTTCCAAATACTTCCTAAACGTAGATAGTTCTTGTTCTTGGTTTCAGTTTGACGTCATCAATCGTAGGTGACGTAACACGTGTCATTGAATAGTCGCGCGCCCGATCAAGAACAAGTAATAAGAACAAGAATTGAAAATGCACACTCGTTTTAGTTTAGGTCTAGAATATGGCACACGGACAATATGTGATACATCTAGTAACAAATATCGATAGCAAGACCTAGAACAAGAACGAGAATTACATTCAGACTCGACCCAAAACTAACGTACGTTTTCTGAATTTTATTCTTAACTATTTCTTGTTCTAGTTATGGGCGTTGGTGTGTTGCCTAGGCGAGCAAGTATGATGTGTCCGTTCCTAGATTGGAGTTTTAGGGAATATTACTTTATACTTGAAGTTGACAGTTTGTTATAACATAGCAAAGCTAAAGTTTTTCGTCATTGTCGCCATGTTCTAGACCTAGTGCGTACTTCAATAACTCGTTGTTCTTATTACTCGGGCGCTCCTCTATTTGAACGTTACTTATTACTTCACTTATGATTGATAATGAAAAATAAAGTTCAAGAACAAGAATAATCCATGTTTTGGTAGTATTCGGATACGTCCTAAGCCTAGAGCGTGAGATACCCTCCCAAGATTCTCCCTTCGTTGCTTTCAACTTTTCTCTCCTACAAGGTCATGCACCCCTAACTTCCTGATGGAAGAACCACATCATTTTACAAGTATCTGTTGTCTATGGTGACAAGTGACAACTAGAAAATACTCATCTACGCCATTCTGCATCACGATTAGTTTTATAACAAGTTTACATACATTGCAAAATACTTTAATCCAACACCAAGTAACATAAGCATACCTCAAGAAACATGACCATCGCACTATCTTATCTAGACCATATCTAAACTAGCTATGCTTGTTTATCAGTTATTATTTACTTTATTGGATCACTAAGACAGGTATTACTATGTTCAAAAACTTGATATTTGTCGAAGAAAACCCAAATGCGTTCATCTTAACGTTTCCGTTATGGTTGTCGAAGAATGAATGGCAACTGGGGATAGTATGCCAGTCTAAGTCATCTGTGGCTACAGTAAATACTAAGTTAAATTGAATTGTCTGCACACACGATTACAATAATTGTATTCATTTCAATGCACGCACGTGCTTAGTAGCACTATTGAATATGTTCTATAAGCCATCTGTACCATGTCACTCTCTTCAATTCAGTCAAAATATTCAAGTTACTCTTTGTTTGTTGTACGTATTGTGGCATTTAATAAAACCATCTAGTTTCACATTACACTCATGTATGTACAAAATAATATGCCAAGCTGATATTACTTATTGTATACTAAGTACTTGAGAAACTTGACGCATTTGTTTCTTGTCGTATTTCTTCATCTTGTTTCTCTCGCGGCCAAATGAGAATCACACAGAAATATCTAAAACTAAAAGCATTTATGGCTCTCTCTCTCTTTCTGTTAGGAAGTAGACATTGCACCCTCTAACTATAACACGTCAGCCAGCTAATGTTTACTTATACAATACCAGATGTGCCATGAAATAAAGAGGTTTATCTAAAAAATTGTAACCGTTTTAGCGTTTGTAATGATTTATTGGAGTTA
This sequence comes from Sweltsa coloradensis, assembly GCA_024449915.1. NCBI lineage: Eukaryota > Metazoa > Arthropoda > Insecta > Plecoptera > Chloroperlidae > Sweltsa > Sweltsa coloradensis. The sequence continues at coordinate 370,399 of JAMZAV010000059.1, forward strand.
ATATTTGAACCAGAACATTTGTTAACTAAGAAGACAGGTGCATTATGTTATGTTTCTAGAACTTCAGTAAGTTTCCATTTAATGAAACCGTAATATAAGAACAGCTACATGCTGAATACATGTTTGTTGGAATGACATTACCATTCCACTGTGAGACGCTGAGGTGAACAGATTAAGATTTATTGGATGGTTGTGATTAAATTAAGCACTACGCATTATTAAATCTAGTACATTGCATTGTAAGCAATATGTATTTTTGTATATTCTACTATGATAATATGCCAACATTTCTTTCAAACAATCTGCATGTAATCAGTGTTTTATATATTCTAAGAAAATAAATTGGCTAAGTTAGTTTTTAAGTCTTATCAATCGACGGAGATTTGTGACTTTCTGTGCTTTCATCACTTTGTAAAACCTAGGTTAAGGTAATAAAATTTATTGACAAGAGGATTTTATGAATGAGCTATTTATGATATTGCCATTAAGCAGTTATGCCAGTGATGGTAATAAAATATGTTAATACGAGTACATTAGTTACATTATATTAGACATGTTGGAGAATATAACTTTTTTCAGAATACTTACTACGATGTGGTTAAGGATAAAGCAGAGATTGATAAAGTACGCGAGTTATTACTGCTAGTTAAGAGTTAGTTGAATTATGTAAGACTTTCTGGTAACCATTTGATAACTATGTTATTCGTATGTATCTTCACGAACTTATTCCTAGTGAATGTCCCATAAGTCAAAGGGGTGTAAAATTTTCTCCTCAATTTAACCTTTCTTTACGTTGAGATGAGGAGTATTATACTGCCAAATCAATTGTATGTGTTTATTATTTTATGCAATACGCCCTCTCATGCTTGATATATTGTGTATATATGGAGGATAGTGTTCTTAATTGTTTAAAATTATTTAATCTGAATCTGGCAACAAATTCAGTAGTACGACTTGTAGAATATAGATCGCACTGCATAAACTAAACCGTTTCATTTGAGAATTTAAATGTAACTACAACCAGTTTTCTTAAACCTACGTACATCTTCAAATATAAAAACTGGTAAATGTTATCATTTTATTTATGATCAACATTCTGTCATTTCTTATAAGGGGATGTATTATTACAATCGCACACTATGTAACTGTTTAATCGTCTGGTTAGCACAGACACTCGAAATAATATACAATGAGACTATTCGTCACTTTCCGATGTATTTTAACCTATAAACTATTGCAAGCCTGAGCCCCATTAACCGTTTGCTGCAATTTGTAAGGTCTTTATTTTTATATATGTCACTTTGTAGCCAAACAATAATAATTTATAATCAAAATAAATAATATGAGCCATTAACAACAATGTTGTAATCAATATTCGGCAGTATATAGTCTACTTAATTTTTTAAATGCAGAATATGCTTGAAGTTATGAAGGAAAAAGTGAAAGATTTGTGTGCCTAAATATTTGAATCAGTTAGTCATTACTCAATGCGTATGTGGAGAAATATTTAAGCCTAGTCGTATTGATATTTGGAACTGGACGTGCTTATTGTATTGTGGGTTTGTTCAATATATCTAGTACTTGGCGTGACTATTTTGCTCATTTATTTTACATGTTCTGTTCTTTGTTGGTGTAGTTATTGTTCACTTCCTCTGTGTATCGTTGTTTGTTTGTACCTTAGATTGTTTCCATTTCCTGTATTTTAGTTTTTATATGTCTTGAAACAATAAAATAAAACCATGATATCACTTAACTTCATGTTGTTTTATTCTCACTTCTTGCCATGCTGTTATTCATTTTGCAACACGTATTTTATACCAAACCATAAACGCTGGCATGTGTGCCGCCCGGGCACTGTGGCACCCACCTTTACCATCGTACCAACTGGCTGATATCATGGCGCTACTGCCCGCTGTTGTATACCAGGCGCCACTCAACACACCCAGGCCAAACTACTGCTGGCTTGTATCCGCGGTACAGGCCAGGGGCACCCCACCCTGTCAGGCGCAAACTACCCCACTGCTTGTATACCGGGCGCCGTACTCACCCCAGCTGGCCTGTATACAGGGAGCATAACCTACCCCAGCTGGCTTGTATACCAGGACGACCCAACCTGGATACCTTGCACACATGTACACCAGTGCGCCTCACCTACGCCAGCTAGCGGAACGGTGTACTAAGAAGATTACTGCCGCGCCACAAGCACTCAACTTCCTAGGCGCACGGAACGCCCGCTCGAATCAGGCTTAGAGAGTCCGCTGCCTCCAACACCTAGCTTGGAGTCTCCCCTGAGACAACCACACTCAGACGCTCTTAGAGGACTTACAGGTGATGCTGTAACCTTGGCGAGGTTGAGCAGTGGTCGCATGGCCGCAATGTGTTGTACAGGTTTGTGGCAAACACGAATAGTTATTATGTGGAAATCAATCCAGAAATTAAGAAATGCATCTCTGTTGAGTATCGAACCTAGGTCTCCCGATTGATTGCATTTGGATGTTGTATTTTTAAGCTTCCGTGACTATTAACTTATTAATTTCTGGAATGTTGGTGCATCATAGATCTAAATAGACAATTACACCTATGAGAGTGTTTCCCGATTAATGACATCGAGAAACGAAAATTTATATTTTTACCAAGTTGTTAGATGAGTGAGCGAAGCGAATGAGGATTTATAACGCCACTTGATCGGGTCTCGTTGTGACTGTGTCTGTATGTCCGGTCCCATACGGCCGAACGGCCAAATAGATTGAGCTGAAATTTTAAACAGACATCCGTGACCAGGTAACTTAGAACTGCTAGCAAAATGAGCACAATCCATTTCGATTTAGCCCTAAACCTACAAGAAATAATAAACTGAAAAATAGGCCTCACATGTGTGGGAATTCTTTTAACGACAATGGTTTCATTTTTGAAAAAATCACTGCTTCTTATATGTTACTCGGTTGTGATGGAGGCAGTGGAAAAAATATTTGTAATGCGGTTTTGCAGTGACCAAAGAGTATCGAAATTTGCACGCTCAAGGTATCCCCAAATTCCGCCGGGAGATTGAGTAAACCTTGCAATCTTTACTCGTATTTTGTGCTGGTTATGTTTTCCACAGTATTGTCACAGTTGATGTAGATTTAACTGCGTTATATGCATTTCAAAACATGTTTAATTTTTTTAAAGTACAATCCATAAACCACAAAATCTTATCCGACCAGGGGATTGAACCCAGGTCTCCCACGTTCCGGGTATAAGGGCGCCTTAGCCAACTAGACTAGGGAAACGCCAAAGTCGTTGATAGACGAGTGAGTGAGCCATGTGTTGAATACCCGGTATCATTCCCCATACTGGGCTAGATTCAGTCTTAGGTATAGGGGAGGAAAAGGGATGTTCCCGGGTACTCAACACATGGCTCACTCACTCGTCTATCAACGACTTTGGCGTTTCCCTAGTATGAACTTTAACACTATGTAGAGTTTAAAGCATAGAGCTCCCTTTAAACAACAAAATTTGTGTGTCTACCTACAGGTCCAAATTTCAATATGGCCATCGTTAAGTATTGCAATGTGTTGGGTTCGTTGTTCTTGAGGGTTTTTTCGACTTCAAATATAGAATGTATTTGATTTACTTTCCAGTTCCTAATATCGAGGGTATTTTGGATAGTTGAATACTAATGCCCAGGGGCTAGTATAGGACAAAATCAGGGCAATATCCTACGACTTTGGAAAACATAGGAAATATATTTTTTCTGGCTTGAGGCTCGGGTCTAAAACACGCGTTGAAAGACTTTATAGCTGACATGGCAGTGTTCATAGCAAATTGTGTTTTGTGTTCCGTATTGAAGCAAGTTCATATTTACCTTTCAGGGGTTGTTTTAATTGGGTTTGGGTATGTTCAAAAGTGGACTCGGTTTCTTGTGTGCATGGTACAATCTATTTTATATTAATTGTTAGCTTGCTCAACAAAACTTATAGAGTCGTTTCCAATTATAAACTTATTTTACACCTATTTTCGATAATACTTAACGTAAGTTAACATATCGGTACAATAGGAAAGTTGGCAATTGTAACTCGATTGTCCACTGCAAGCCAACTTTAAATTGCGCCGCGGATAACCACCTCCGTCGCATGAACTCTTTTCCATTGCACAGAGGATATCGTGCTGACAACTTTTATCTCTACTAATGACCTATCTCAAGGATGTCCGGCATCACATTGTGGCTGGTTTTCATCATGCATAGCTACCTTCAAAGCAACTACTCACCGTACTGCCGGTAAAGTCCCGGTTAATTGTGCAAAGTTTCAACCGCAGCTTGTCAATACAAAATACATGTCTCTCTAAATTGAATATTCTCCATCTCGTATTTCTACCCTCAATGTAGAGAGTAACCTGTCTCAATAACAGGTCAACGATCTTGGATATTGTTTTATATTTTATATTAGACATGGATTATATCGCTGTAATAGCCTACGATTCACCTTTAATATGTTGTCAGTAGGTAGAATGAATGGTTGGCCAATACAAGACTGTCCAGACAATTCACCATCTTAAACGACAGCTTGTCGATCGACAGTGACTACTGTCGATAAATAGAGCGACAAATAGAAGCCATGGGCCAACATTTGCTTGAGTGGCACGTACAAATGCACATATCAATTATTAATTACTAGGAAAACGCTAAAGTCCCGCCGCGTTGATGGATGAGCTTTTTAAAGTTTTTAGTTTGCGTGGAATATCTTTACTTTTGCAAGTGCTTTGTTTTGCTGCCTACGCATTGTAGGTGAATGTTGTCAATTTTCTTTTGTTTCTTGTCAATTGGTATTATTTACCGTAAAAAACTTTTATTGAAAGCTTTATTTCTATGGATTCTGGCTAACTTTTTCAACTTTTTCTTTCAAAAGGTACTACATCACCATAACCTTAATGTCCATGTATACTATGAACGTTGTAGCCCCACTGGTTTGGTCAGAATTGACCCAAATGGCACGAAAATATCGCACAAAAAATAAAAAAAAATTATATTAAAAGTTTTATTTCTATGGATTCTGGCTAATTCTTTCAACTTTTTCTTTCAAAAAGCAATACATCACCATTACCTTAATGTCCCTGTGAAATATGAACGTTGTAGCCCCACCCGTTTGGTCAAAATCGACCCGAATGTCACGAAAATATCGCACTAAAAGTCGAAAAAAAATCGTAAAAGTACGATATTCATGAGAAATATTTCTTCGATCGACGAAAACGAAGGTCGTGTCAAATTTTCATCAAGATCGCATATGCCGTTTGCCCGGTAGAGAGCGAACAAACAGACGAAAAAAAAGAAAAAAAACACCCGAGCTAAATTTTTTTGGGGGTCAGTGAAATTGAAGTCTTCGCTTCGCTCATCCAATAAAGTTTTCACTGTCAATCAACAAGTTAAACGTTTCAGCTCGATGAATATATACTATGGTATAATCTAATTTTAAACTAACAAAAGTAGGCTATAAATGATTGACTTATTTTTATTAATTCAACTTTGAAATAATGTACTCCATACTTGCACTTTTTAATCGCGTTTATTGGGTTATACTAAATTAACATGGAAATTCAGTTGTAGATGTGATTTTGATTATGGCAACTCGAAACACATAAGAAACACTATTTTATTGAAAACGATAACATGTATAAATATTCGTTTGATGGAAGGATTTTATTGAAGAAACAATTAAATTTCAAGATGTCATGTTGATCTTCAGAACAACTGTACGTGCTTCTATTTTATTTATAGTAATTTCGTATTTTATTGAATAATATCTATGCGTAAGCGCTATTTTCACTTAAGACGCAACACAATGTCTTCAAAAACAGTATAATTCTACGATTATGATAACATTATGTAGAACTTGCGTTATTCGTTGTCATTGTCCTTCAACAAGAATGATACACAATGTCTTGGTAACCCTAGGAGCAGTATAGATGGGCAAGGCTTCTCCTACCTGAATTTTGAAATGGGATGAACCCGGCACCTCCACCAAAAGTGGAATGAACACTTGAGATCGCTCGCTATTATGGTTACGAAGGTACCCGAGTTTGTTAAAATTACCTTTAAAAATGTGTTTATAAAAAAGAAAAGTGAAATTCACAAAATACATGAAACATAAATAAGTAATCAAAGTTTATGTTACGACATGTGTTCCAGTATAAGTTTGTGCTAGAATGCCTACTATGTCTGTGTTTTTATAGGTGTAATCTCAATTGTGCAAACAATTCACCAGAGGATGTTCGTGTTTGCATAAATCTGGATCGTGGTAGACCCAGCAACTTTACACAGCAGGAATACGTTATTAACTTACGACTACCACATACTATCTAGGGGGCTAGTGCAACAGTGGTATAAGGGGAGTCAAGTGACTATCGCACCAATATACTTCAAGACTCGAAAACTGATCCTTGGGGTCTTTATTCTCATACGAAATGAACATATTATATTATTGTGGATTTTATTTGGGCTTATTTTAGATTTGCCGTCTAATTGTTCTTAATCGCTGTTGAGAGAATTTAGCCATTTTGGCAAATAGATTCTCTTTCAGCCAGAATCATTGATTCATTTGCACCTATGCATAGAAGAATATAGCTTGATATATGGACAACCGTTATACTTTAAAACCCGCTCGACGTTCAGGAAAGAGGTTGGATGGTAAAGTTATACAAAAAGCTATTAGTTACAGGCGTCGCGACGCTTGCCGGTGGTCCTGTGTGCTGTTGTTCTTAGTTCGACGTCTGCCGTTGACCGGGCGACCGCTCAGAATGTGGACGTGGAAGCGTCGAGATATTAGCTACAGGCGTCGCTACGCTGGAGCCATGTAACGTTTATCCTGTTGTAGACGAGAATAGTAATTAGCAAATAAGAAGATCCATAAATTATTTTGATCACAACAAAAAATGGTTGTCAGCGCCATGCATGGCTTGGCGGTGGGGTAAGTGCGGGAGGGAGTTTGCTGCACACTGTAGAATAAATTAGTCCTTGCAGCCGAGGGTTATTCGTATACACGTTGCCCGCTCAATGATGCCTAGGAGAACGCCAGACTGTTGGTGGGAAGAAAGAATATACTGGGTCCTGACATGAACGGGGGACATTCGCAGCAAAGTAATCTCACCCATAAACTTTGAGGTATTATGGAGGAGGTTTATGGCAAAACCAAGATGGAGCCTTCAGGTTTTTTTAATTTGTTTCCCCCAAGATTAAGTAGTTTTAGCGTCTTCTGTTTTAACGAATAAGCCGGTACACGTTTGTGAAACAATTTGGGATCTGAATGTCAAAATGTAAATTGAATAAAAACATTTTTATGATGGGGAATAAAAAATATTTCCCCAAGATATTAACGACAAGTGTTTTTGACATTTGTCGCAATTATTATTTTCTATGCTGTTACATTTAATAAACCTATGAGGAATGAGTGTGGCTCGTTGGTCTTGTTGTTAGCGTATCTGCTTCCAATGCAGAAGGTCCAGGGTTCGATTTCACGCTAAAGTCAGAATTTTTTTAACTTCTGATTTGGACTTAAGTCCATCAGTTTTGTCTTAGAGTTTGTACTGTGACTTTGACGACAAAGCCTATAATTTCAAAGTTGTTTGAACATTGTGATCTGAAAGTTCGCAAGTAATTGAATCATAACATGATTTATATTTATTAAAAAAAAATATTCGCTCTTGTTAATCGACAAGTTTATTTTGCAGTTTGTCGCTTTATTATTTATCCCATGCTGAATCAGTTAATAAACTATGGCAGCTAAAATTTTTATTTATTTAACTTTTATTTACTTATTAGATCTATCGTATTCAGTTATGGAACTAAATGATTTACAAAGGAATAATGTAGACCGTCACGTAAACATAACATTACTGTTTTGTTAAAACCTACTCTTTTCGTGAGTGTTACTTTAGGCAAGGACATTTCAACTTGGTGTTCATGCGAGGCTTATTAATGCTGAGAACACAGCACAGTGTCAAGAAGCGATATGTTGCAGATTCAATTGAGCCCCCTGTACTTCTCAGCTCTCTTGTTTATTATATCCCTGGCAATTATGGTATCTTCTGGCGTGTAGTTCTGTCTTCGTTTCGTCATTTGTTTCAATTACCATTGCTTACCGTTCATTGTATTAGGGGCTCGAGACGACGCAAGTTCCGTAAACATTCGTAAGTGGGGGAACCGTTATTGACGCAGGCGAAAACACCCGAAGTTGGTCTTTGAAATTCTAGCGAATCAAATTAATGATATCTTAACTGTGTTTCGAGCATTTTACCGGGAAATTAAACTTTCCGACGAACAAAATGGAAGAAAAGTAACATCGCTTTCTAGTTTCTAACATAACTTTGTCATTGTCAAAAGAACGTTCTTTTATGTTTGAGCGATAGCAAAGTTGGGTTCATCCAACTGAAGGTATATTTAATTAAAATGCCATCTTTTTTGTGTATGCTAATTTGTTAGGAAGTTTATTGAATCTCCAATAGGTAAATTATACTTACTTATTTTATCCTCTTTTGTGGTTCTATAGAAAACTGTATTTGATTAACTATTTCTCATTCAGTTGAATGGAGACGTTCAAAAAACTACCAAACAGAATTCATTGAATTACAAATTTCTATTACAGTTACAGCATTACTTAAAACGTTGTTCGTTTCCCGTTAGGTGATTTATAGAGAATCGGGCTTATTGATTTATCTTCCCGTACAAACAACTCAATCCACTCTTTGTTTTTGCTCCTTCCTCCGCAACAGTGGAACTCTCTTCGCTTCGAGTGTCCTGATCTTTGCGATTTCACGCGTCAGTTAAGTCAACGTTTTGCTGATTGTTCGCCCATGTTGTGTTTTTGTGACTCGGTTCTCATGACATCTTCGCTTAAATACTTTCTAAACTAAGTGTATTAAATCTTGGTGTTCATCTACACTTGCAAAAACATTAGGTCTCAGAGTTGAAATTTCTTTCAACGCTTTCAAACAATTGAAAGAAACACAGGGATACGCTCAGCTCAAATAATGTTCTTGAAACAACATACATAATTGTTGTTCTTCATTGAACTATTTCTCACCTAATTATCAAACATTTAAAAGTAAAAGTTGCAAATTATAAATAAACGGGAAACAAAATTGAAGTAATTAACACTATTTGAAACAGCACCAAATTACATTGCAGCGGACATTATTTTTTTCTTTTCTTGACACAATCTGAGCACCAAATGTTAATAACGCGCCGACACATATAGAGGAACTTAAGCCGTAACACGTTGAATGCATTGTATTGAATAACATGCTATGATACTAGTAATCAGTAATATATTTCACTTGAAATTTACATTATCAAGTTTCGGAACAAGAAATATCGAAAATTGAACCACAATAGAATAAAACGAACAAGACAAAAGAGTCTCCGAGCCTTATGCGGCCATAGATAGGTGACTCATAAATTACTTGAGCATTCACGCCTTAAATAGAGGTAAGGAGCATATAACTTTATGTGAAACGTAATAGAGGATTAATGATTGAAAATTAAAATACTAATAAGAGCCAAAAAGTTACGAGTAGAGTACAGACAGGCGGACATTTACATTGTTAGGATTGCTTAAGTGTCAAGAAGTTGCATGATGCTTGTTTTGGGAGAAATAAGTAGAGTTCAAGTGCCAAAGTGCTCTGAATAGTCATAAAGTACAACTTGAAATAGTTAGCAAGATTAAGGCAAATAATTCAATTCTTCGGCAACGCCGCGTTTTCACTGTGTGAATGATATTTATTGTTAGCAGATACGTTAATTCGGTTTAGGTTTGTTAAATGTGTTGTGTACTTTTTTAGAGAAATATTATACGTTATTGTACGTTCAACTGTTCTCCTTTAATTGCCCGTGTGTCTTGTTCGTGGACTAACTTGTCCTGAAAATTTAAAAAGTAAATCTTATATTTTTACTCTCATAAGTTAATAAAAGTTAGAATTGTGACGTAACGTTGTCTCTAGTCACTCTACGAACTCAACTTGAAACGTGAACGAGTGATAGAGACTTTTGCCAGTGCCTGTACATGAAAGTACTCTCCCTTCATTTAAAATGTGTGAGGAAATTAGCTTAGATGCTATAACTTGTTTTGGCATAGAGAAATAAAACAACCTCAAAATAAACTTCTTATTATGTAAACTAGATTTCCGGGAACTTTAGGTAAGTTTTAATTGCAAACTTAATTCCATCGTGTTAATAGCACATAGTTTTCTAGCTTGCAGTCTGAGTATTTATAATCTCATTTGCGCTGCAAGTATAATTGTTGTTTTGAATAGTTTCTTATATGGAAGTTAACTTTGGGGCACGAATACAAGTGTTAGTATATTATGTTTGTATCCCACACATCATTGCATTCATCGGTGGATCCATCAGTTTTAAATAAGTTAGAAATGAAGTACCTTTTTACCAATTTTCAAGCTTGTACTCCCAAATGCACAATAGTAGGTCTAAAATGGCGCTATTTTCTCAAAACAAATTTGACCTCTGTTAGCATTTGACCCCAAAAGAGTACTTACCACAATCATTATTACGTTTCAGATTTTTTTAAAATAAAAAAATGGTCGATTTTAGATGAAAAACACAATTTGACCTATTTTGACCTCCACTGACCTGAATAAAATTTGTTTTACAATGTGATTTTTTCCTTAAACAATATAGTTGGTCATGAAATATCGCTAAAATAATAACTAAAAAAATATATATCGTGCAAATATTATTTTTCAATGATTTTTACATTTTGAACTCCAGTGAGAAAATGGGGTCGATTCATCGGTCAGTTCATCAGTTTTCAATAAGTCAGTAATAAAGTACATTTTCACCCATATTCATGCTTGTACCCCCAAATGCACAATAGTGGGTCTAAATGGCGTTATTTTCTTGGACTATGTATTGCAGAAACTACGCGGTCATCAATACAACTTTCTGAGGATAAAACTAATTTTGCACGTGACATTGAACGTGTAATCAGTTCTAATACTTCTGGATGGGCCAAGAAAGCTTTTTTATCTATTCAGATTATAAACAAATAGATTGATAGGACCCTTTTGTGCTCTATTAATGTTGACCTCAACGTTGTGTGCCAGTGTTATAAAGCAATTAATAACAAACTCAATCTTTATTTGACAACTGATCAATTAATATGGGATGACCACGGGGATCCAGTGTACCAATCTCTACGAAGAACTTGTTTACAGAAAGAAAGAAAATTACAAAATATATAACAACAAATGTATGTAACGCATGCAACGTGTATAATGCAGGGAGGCTCTTGGGAGTCAACCCTCAGTGGTCAACGCACCATGCAGATGCCCCACACGAAACCCGGCGTTTAAGAGTGCATAAAAGTATAACATAATGTCTTGCTCGTACTCGCAGCTTAACGTGTCTAAAATAAGTTAGACGGGGCCGCGCGTTTTAATCGCTCCCAGGGGCGCACTCCCCTCATTGAGTAATGCCCACCACCGGTTGGGCCCGGGCGTAATGGAGCGACACATCTACTCGGAGTAATGCACCTACTGCACATTTCAACCCCGGGTGCACGGTCAACGAAAGTGACAGATGGAGAACATACGGTTTTAATGGCGTAATTATGAGACGGTTAAGTAATGGAGTGAGAGAGAGAGCATCATAATGTAGGGAGTTTTGTTTCGTACATTCTTTTTTTTTTAACACTTCACTTTTTTAGTATTGAACTGGGAAATGTGATTCACATTAAAACGAAAAGAAAACGTTGAAATAAAAAATATATCCTCAAATTCCCAGTAGCTTCGCAGAATTGGATATAACGACTCTCTTGAAAAGTGAAGCCCAACCTACGTAATATTCTGTAAAACCTTCCATTCCGAGGAAAACTTTTGATTCATGAAGTACCGAGGACTAAATCCTTTATTCTTTCGAATTACTTTATTGACCCTTAAATAGAGCTTTACATTGAGTTGATATTTAGATACCAAGCCTAGGAATCATTTCACCAATTATCCAAATAGTTATTTTTTTTTAGAAAAAATTATCTTTTTTGGTCAGACGAAGAATCAGTGTTTTGTCAGTGTTAAAACCATGGAAAACTGCAGATATAATTTGTTTAGATTTTGATTAAATGTGGAAGAATACTTTCCAGTTATGTACAGTCGCAGACTGAAGCAAGTCAAAGATCGCAAGTAAACCATCTATAATAAGTTTAGAATATCCTAAGTTTGTTTTCCAACATGAAGTGTTGTTTCTATTGATGTGCAGATTGGGTTTTGAGCCAGAAAATAACAAGATGGTTGATTGATGACATGTGTCCACGGGTGTTCATAGGTGCATATCCCTACCTACTAGAAATACCAGTATTCCAAAGTACTCACATAGTATTCAGAGAAGATGGTCCTATTCAGTTTGTTTCAATCTACAAACTACAGACTTTGAATAATATGATTGTGACTTACTGCTTTGGGAATAAGAATAACTTTCAAGACACACAAATCATACAATACTCACGTTATGTTGAAGTTAACTTATGTAAGTATAATAAAAACATGATATTCAAGTCTGTATCCGTTAAGAGGTAGTTGGCTAGAAAATAAGGTGACTCCAGGCACTCTTATGTCCAAATGTATATGTTATATTTCAAATCCTAAAACTAATTAAGGTGTTAGAAGTTTTGAGCGTAACTATGCGTACTTACAAATTATGAATTATTTATAAATAAATAGTGGTTCTTTACTATGTGGTCTCCTTAACATTGCAGTTAATTGCATTATCAACAAGCTACATTGAGTTGGTTACCCATTTAGCAATCATTACGTTTACAAGGTGTAGAACAAAACAACCAGAGTAAGCATAAAAATATGTAAGTTTAGTCCTGCAACAATAATGATCCACACAATAATGTAATGCATAGGATTTAGGGTTTGAGAAAGTTGGAAAGTAGAAAACATGAACATGTGTTCACAAAACTGTTCTTGTTTAAATACTTAGTTTTACCGTATTTTAAGGTTTACGAAAGTTGCGATATATTCACATTTGTGATAAAATACCGCAATCCGCAGCCACTGATATTCTGCAACGTCATCAGACTGTACACAAGGTTTAACCAATTAGCTCCGACTGTGGTGTTGTACACCGTTTACCGTACCTTTTAAAATCTTGTGTTAGCCAGCTTTACATTAAGTGAAATCTTACCATCCTTCCTTTTAATAATCGTAGACTAAGTGTGAATATGCTAATATGTATAATATATTTGGTGTTTTACCTACCATCAGCATAGTAATAATAGTTGAGTACATAAGTAATAATAGTTGAGTACATAAGTAATAATAGTTGAGTGCATTCTATGTCTTATAAAACAATATCTCAACCGTAGTGTGCAAAAATAAAATTTGATACTGTAAACTTGAAAAAAGCTTCTATGTGAAATTGATATAATGGTAATATTTCCATAATGTTTCGAGTTTCAAAAGTTTAAGATAATTGAAAGTTACACTCTCATCTATCCTTCACGAAAAGTATAAAATAACTCAGCAACTTTAAAAATACGCGACTTCTTTGAGAGATTGGTTTTCAGAAAGGTGTCTATGATTATTTTTGTTTTGTGAATGCGTGGGTATAGGGTACTTACTAAATAAATACGTTATACTAGCTTGATTTTACAGGTAGCAAGATACAAAAACTGGCGAGACGCCATAATATATAAAAAGCGAAGTTGAGACGTCTAGTTGTTACTAATTCATTGAATGGAATAGTAAATAGTATTATAATTAAACAATTCCTTAAGCAGCGTATATGTGACGTTACTTCTTGCTTATGAATTAAACTTACTTTCAACCTCTCTAAAACTTAAATCTTTTTGTAAAAGTAGGCCAACACGTAATTTTTTAATAAGATGTTAAATGTTACCACGTGCACCAAACACACGTCCGTCGAAATAGTAATAGCTATCCAGGAAGTTGACAGCAAATCTTCATTTATTCTCGATCTCCCTAGAGTTTTGAAACAACGTGATACAATGTATTTTCTCCTTTGGTTTGTTTGTATACTTTTTAGTGTGAAAAGAGAAACACCAAGACAAATTTACTGGAACTACTGTGACAAACATGACATTTTGAGGTCATATAGTTCTTCGTCTACCCCAGAGAGTACTAAACTAACATGGTACCTCTATCTCTTTCAATATTGCTATGCTAGAAACACAGGGTATATTGACAGAGTTTATCTAGGACTGAAGCCATGACCAAAGCCACTTCATTGTCACATCATGAACTATGCTCGTCTCGCGGGGTTGAGGGAGCAGAGACTTCTGTGGTCACGACCCACATTATCTAAGATGATCTCGAACCGCCCAGTCTAATTGCATTATGACGAATGAATAAAAATAAATAAACTCGTATTTAGTGTCTACCCAATCAGTTATACAACAGATTTTCAGTGGGGGACAGTAAAACAAAGCGACCAAGCCAACCCTGTAGGCTCGACGCATTCGACGGGTGAGCGATAACCAACCAAAGATTGATATTTTTTAATAGGAAATATAGCAATCAGTGATATGACCAGTGCGAACACCCGCGGATCAACGCCAGAATCAACAAGGCCGATTCAGAACAACTTGTGGTGAATTTATTATGTGCCTCGTTGCTAGGACGGCTTTAAAGTCACCGTTTACTAATTCCTAACCCAAGAACTGATGGACGTAAGTCCAAATCAGAAGTTAAATAAATTCAGCCTATAGCGGTAATCGAACCCTGGAACTTCTGCATTGGAAGCAGAAACGCTAACCACAAGACCAACCAACCAACATGGCGCGGATGTCGAACTCCCGGCGCGGCCCATTCTCTTTGCGGTTTAGAGGTTCTCGGTCTTGTTTTAGTTTATGATTTAGGGGATTAAGGCCCTTTCATATTTTATTACATTCACGCAGTAGTATTAAAATCCCCACGTCAAGGAATAAAGTATTTCACCGTGCTAAGATATCCCACTCCACAATCCATAGTAGTGGAAGAGACAAAACTCTTCACCCCCACCCCCATTACCCTGATTTTCAAAGATGTCTACAGCTACACAACATAATACCATAATCAAAAACAAATAGCTAGTTTGCTGTTTTAATACGCTCACGTACAACGAGCACCATCAGAAGAGGGATGTCATGCCTCGAGTTTTTTGTTTGGTAGTTTAACATAGGTTTTTCTCAATATGTTTACAGCGAATTCAGTGTCTATGATATTCCGTTGAATCTGGCAACACAATTTAAGAATCGTATAAATGTGTGTTAATCAACAACAAAAATCATCACCAACAAAATCACTGATATACATAAAACAAAAGATATCAAGAAACAATTCATTGTCTTTATATTAGCTATCTCATGAACAGTCGTGATAATCAAGAGATCAAAATTAATGAAAGTCATAATCTTAAACGTAATACCTTTAGGAACAAGAACGGGCTTAGGATAGACTTCCGGAAAAAAGAACAAAATAAAATACGGCGTTTTAAAACATTACAATATATTATAATATGTGTGTATTTGAATTGCAAAATTGCTATATCTAAAAAAAAATTCGATGAACTGAGGTGAATGAATAATACCAGTCGATAGGAAGCACACCAAGTGCTTCTATTGATGAGATTCTATGAGATGTTGAATTCTCGTAGAGAAATATCATAACATGGAGAGAACGACTTGTGTATTTCGTCAGCAAAGTCGAGCTGTGTAAGATGAACTTGCAATTCTCTCGGTCTCAGTCATAGCAGCGCTAAAGCGGAATCACACACCCATCCAAGCTTAGCACATCCCATGTGACAAGCAATGAAGTGCTGTTCTCAGAAAGTGCGCCGCGGAGTTAGGGTGTTGGAGGGGGAGAGGGGGGGAGGGGGGGGGGGGATAGAATCGAGATGCTCGGTGCGGGCTATACTCGACTACATTTTGTACCCACTAGAATGTTAGTTCGATTATGTCCAATGCAATGCTGGTGGTTGATTGATTCATACATAGTTCAGATTAGTGGGCAATTAAGAAACTCAAAAGTCAAAACCTCACTCGTATCTAGTGTCACTAGATTTATCGTAGGCAAGCAAGCAAGCAAATTAAAATATATATTCTTCCAAGATAGTGGGATGTGGATCATCCTTAGAATTTTAAATGTACGTTTAGCCACTTTTCAGTGTCACACAAATCCCACAATAAATCATGCCAGTTTCAGCTAGACGTAGGAATAATTGACAATTTTATGGACATACGCAGTAGACGTCTAGGGTTTAGAAGTTTCGTTTACTGTAAAATATGCAGTACATTATGTTACTAGTTTAATTAAGTTTGAACTATAAATCTAAACTTTTAAGAAACTGATGTATATCCTTTCTCACCAGATACAATTACAAAAGAATCTCGCTTAAATTCGTCTCTTTCTTGGTTTGGATTGGTGTAGGGGTTCAGTCTCTATTGAGAAAACCGTTACTTGAATATAATGCAGTGGCATCTAGTCTTTTAGTATGGAAGGAGTTTGGTAACCTCAAATTATACACCCAACCGTAATTGTGTCTAGACAAGACAACATTTATTATTGTTTGAGTTCTCCCCTGTTTTACAAAGTGTTTGCATGGAACCATCAAGTAGCGTATCCTGTTTCATGTGTGTGCGGCTTTGTAGTAATGCGGTCTCGACTGTTTCATTACCCGCGAGTACGTGCGTAAACCGTTTAGATGCGTGCATGCGTGGGTGAATATTCACGCGTTTGTTTAAGTGAGATTTTGTTGTTTTGCGGTCGGATTTAAAATGCTGGCATTCAGTGTAGTAAAAGTAATTGCCTAGATATATATCAACATGATTAGTGTGTAGCAACAGAGTGGCTTCGTCATGTAGCGCGCTCTACTTGCTGTATCAAAGACTAATCACAGCTCTGGGTACACCAAGCCTCATCGCGACATACAGGAATGCCGTGCTGGGTGCAAAAACGCTATTTTAAAGGGGATAGATATAAAGCGTTTCGTAGATTACAAAAGCTCAGTAAAAATAGAGTGCATAGTTAGAAATTTATGGACTGAATGGAAAATGGTTTCGTTAAGCTAAACCATGTTAAATCTTCGATTAATTTTAAGTCATTTTATGCTTATTAGTATTTGAAAATGCGTTGCAATTTCATGCTTTTAATGATGGAGTTAGGATTCACATAATTGATATGTAAATATAATTCTTTTATTTTTTCTTTCCATGTATTTTTATCTTTTTGTGTTTTTCTACATTCCGTTCTCCGAATATGTATTCTGTATATATGGCTATGTAGTGTGGATCGAAAGATTCCCCTTATGGTCACAGCAGATACATGCATGTTGTACAATGTACATTTGTCTCGTCTTACATGTTGTACTCTCTTACATGTTGTACACTGTCTTCCCTGTAAAAGTCGTTTTAATCCTGAAATCGCACGCATTAATCATTTTATCGTGTCCGACGTACTGTGGAGATGTTTTTGACGAATGTGTTCGCCGAACTTGGAAGCGCGACCGCTGTGGTGGAACCCTGCCAGATGTCTGCGGTCGGTTACGAATGAGACCCGGTCCGGTGGTAGAACCGCAAGTTCGGACAGGACCGGGATGTCTGGCCATTAGTTCAGCAGGGATTGACCGTTGCAATTCTACAAGTTCCATTCTGAAAACAACTTCAATATTAAATCCATTAACCAGACTCGAAGATGGTCTGTATCAGGCGACTCTAACATACGAGTTACACAATTATCAGGTACAATATTTAAATCACAAAGTTTTCTTTTTGACTTATCGAAAATATGTATGTAATCGTGATTTTTATTTAAGTTTTATTTTGTTTTAAACAGTATTAAAATTAACATAAGCTTAACCTTAACAATTAAATTTCAAGTAACTAGAACAACGTTACCGATAAACATGTGTACAACGTGCACGCTTGCAATTCTGATATTTTCCATTCAAACGTTCTAAAATACTCGTTTTGACAAGATAATGATTTAGGTGAAATACTTTTTTTTAAGCGTTAGGAATTTGTATATCGCAAAAAATAAACACAATTCGAGGTAATTAGGTATATTGGCAATTTAATTTGGTTGTAATTATTGGACAAATAGATACTTTGATTCAAACATTTATTATGTAACTGACTGACAAATATAATTAACCTATAATTTTAAATCTGTTTTTAATGGTTGTTTATGCCCAGAGTTTATTAATTACTGTGATTGATGATTTTAAATTATGGTCATGTTTGTAGGCCACACCCTTTGGACTGCATGGCTTTGGATCCTAATCAAATATTGCTCTAAATTGATTTGCTAGCAAATTTTGAGTGTTGACTTTTAAAAAAAATCTATATTTGCGTTTTGATAGTGTATAATTTAGTATTTAGAAATGTTCTCTTGTATATAACCCGTCTACGTGATGTCTTTCGCACTCCCGGACGATTTAAACTCCAACTCGTATCCATCAAATAGATTCGAATGTGCAACACTTCAATCTGACAGGTCGTTTGGTTCGAATGTCGCGCCTATCACATGCTAAAGTGCCGTGGTAAAACTTGACCTTTAAGCAATCCCTCGCCGAATGGCACTACAGAAAATCCCTACCTGCGAGACTTCTAAGTCTTTAAAGTACGTCGCACACTTAAGTAGGGATTCCGTTTTGCGAGCACATCATCCTTTCCAATTTTTACTCATTTTGCTCTTTCCATAAAAACCAGCCGCTGCAAGTACGTTCGTGTAATATTCTTCAGTACCTCATGCATAAACTATGTGTGCACGCGCGATAATTATGTATTCACTCGTTCAACTTTTTATGGATAAAGGGTGGCTTAATAAGGTGTTAACTGTTTGTCGGCTCTTCAGGTGTTATGTTCTACGTAGCAGGGGGATTTAACGTTATACACTTAATACGTTGTGAAACATTTACACACCTGGATCCCGGCTTCTCATCTGCTCGTAAGACGCAGCCGAGAGAAAGCAACGTGGGCTAGAGATAAACCTAAAGGTGGCACAGTGCTAGCACGTGGTATTATGATAAGAATGGATTCTCAACATTTGCAAACCTAAATAATCCCCGTTTCGTATGATTTTTTCTGAAAAAACAACTAATTCTATAGTGCAATCTTACAAATATCTGTCATGTATTATATCCTAATTATCAGCATAACCCTAATAGTTACCTAAAAAGAAACACTTTAAAAACATAAATTCATATTCTTACAGTTCAAGTAAAATTAAGAGTGTGGCAATTGTCTTACAAGTTATCTTCTCGCTACCCGAAGAATCAAACAAATAATGCGCTAGCGTCAAATAGCAGACAGACAGAATTTGTCTTTATAACATTAGTTTGGCTATCATCAGAGGCAGGTTTTGGGATGAAAATAAAAGTAAGTTTTCGTTTCTAGTATACACAAAATAGGTGAATTGGTGGTAAAAATAATTCAACATAAGTTAAAGTTCTATATCTCTCTCCTCTTTATTTTTTAATTTTGTGTGGGACCTTGTAAAAGGTTTAGAGAATTAAGAGACAGGTATTTGTGGGTGGAACTTATTTGCATCTTTGGTTTTGACCTGCCCAAAAGCGGTGTTTAAAATGATTTTATAATTGACGGTTTTTTAATCGGTGAAAATTTTGTTTTTACCATAAATACCTGCCTCAGCCTATCATCAACACAATGAGAACATAGTCTCTCTATCGAGCTCATAGGTACCTCCACCGAAGAAGACTTGGCGTCATAGACATGGATCTAGCGTCCTCTGAACTGTCATTCATTTTGTGATAGAGCCTGCAAAATAGATTGCATAGCCAAACAGTCGCTTTCAGTAATTTTTTAGTCCCTATTATATGTGTTATTGCTGCTTGTGTTCCAATGTAACTCGCCAAAAATCGTGGCTTATAAAATATGCTCAATATCTTCGATTTCCGTATGTGACTATTTTTCCGTAGAAACACGAAATAATTTGTGCTGCCTAATTGGCCCATTAACAACTGGGCTTGAGCGTCAATCAAGATTACAAATGTATGTCATAATGAGGATTGATGATGATGCATATATGCCTACATCGTACTAATACATGCGATCGTAAGTGGAAATTAATAAAGGAATGACGGATGAAGGATAGATAGAATATGTGCGTCATATTATTACTGGACGACGGGTGCAGAGGGTGGCCGTCGAGAAATGGTGGTGAATTAGAAACGGACATGGACTAATGGACGATGTAATGACATTACAACTAGAAGTAATGAAAACACCTCGGGACATGTAAACATCTATTCCGAATATTTTCATGTCAGAATTCATGTTAATTCATGTCAGAATCCAGTACATGACGTGTCGTACAAACTATGGATTCGAATGTTTTTGATTTTGAAAAAAATAATGTGGTGTTCAATAGCTATTTATTTGGGGTGTCATGATAAAAAACACAAAGCAGAATAACACTAAACTAAAATTCCCCCACTAAAAAAAAATCAGTTATATAACTGAGTGGGTAGACTGCGTAAATATTTAGATGTTGTTTGATTTTTATAGATTTTTTTTTGTGCTTAGATAAGTTAATTGTGAGTAATGCCTATCGGGATTTGTGAGTAACTCTGCTGTGGTGGCAAAAAATTAAATAATACAATTTATTTATAATTATTTTATTATTTAAATATCAATATGTTGCGGTAGCCGAAGTCGGTCGGTGGTCGGTATTTGGTTCGACCGATGTCAAGATGTACCCGATTTTCGATAACGAAAATTTTTTAGGGGATGGTCGAGGTGCCGGTCAAGATTACAAGATTTTTGTGGAGTGCGGTCCAGACAATTTTTATTTATTGCATGTATACAAAATGCCTTTCAATGAAAATCCAGTCGATAGAAAATTAATTTTCAGAAAACTATATCAGACTGCACATGTAAAATAATTGATCCTTTGAAACCCCGACCCGAAAACCTGAAGCAGTTATGTACCGAACCCTAACCGGACCCGCACACTTCTAATCACTTCATTTATAAAAGTTTCATTTACTATTTTGAACAAAGAATTTAATATTTTTTAAATGTTCATTCATATTTTGCACGGTTGTAAGAAGTTAGAAACCAGGCACGTAGAAATTAGCACGAGAACGCAACAAATCATGGCGTGTACATTTCACATCGATAAAGACGAATGTTTTTGTGTATTCTCAGAAAGGGGATGCCTAACACAAACATTCATAACAAAATGGGGAAAACATCAATGTTTGGTTGCTGCAGAATTCTATGATCTACCATACAATATTTTTTTCAGATAAATTGAATTCCAGCTTGGGAAAGCAAAAACTGAATTTCGTGTCATGTCAAGATCTGTGACAGCGTAGCACTATTGATACCTGCAAAACTATATTGTTGTTACCGTGTTCCAAAACATTTGAGTGAAACATTCTATGTCTGTAAGAGACTTTTCTATAACAATCTATTCCACCATTCAGGCAGGAAATAAAATTGTTTTATACACTATTTTGATAACGAGGAAATGGTAGGCAATTTCTGAAACGTTGTTTTTATATTAAGCTACCCACTAAACTGTTTTTAAACATTAACCGTGAACTTTTCTAACTACAACACTCGAACTAAGAGCTGTGTTTGAGTATAGTTTGGATTGGCTCTGAGAAGATGTGAATGATTGTAAAATGATTGAATTCCAACGTGTGGATAAGTGTTGATAAGGCGATTACTGAGCCAGGATATTATCTCGAAATTGTAACCTATCCAGCAGAAGTATTTATCCTTACAAGTGGGTATATACGCAATCTATTTTAATAAGTTCCCTTCCGCCTAATATTTCTATTCCTTGAAAGATATCTCGGTGAATCCCCCCCCCCCCCTCTTCTTGGGCGTGTGGTTTCCCTCAGTCTAGCAGTGCACTCCGCAGTAGGAGCGGATCGCAAGCCCGACGCCAAGGGAGCGTTTATTCAATATTTAACACTCGTCCTATCGACAGCACACCTATTTACGGCCGATCCCGGACCCTTAAATATAAATGGACGTGTTTGGGCGAGAGCGGCTGGTTCGGCTGACCATAAATAAACAAGTAGGCCTAAATCATTGCGGTGTGAGTGAATCTGGATGCCACAAAGTGAGATAAACTACGCCATTGTTTTATTTATTTGTTTATTTATTTATTTATTAAACGAGCGGACACCACTAAGTGATCCATTGGGAAGGTGGTGGCCATTGGTGATTACAAGAACCCCCACATTTTGTATTGGGGTCAGCAAATCTTCGCCAAGTTTATGGCGTGAGTTTTATTTGCTCGCTGGAGGTCGAACCGCGAACTTTATTATACAATTTAGAGCCGCGCCTCGCGGTGCCTGCAGCGAATCAGGTAAGATGCCGGCGATACCACTCCAGCAGAATAATGTGGCCTGTTTGAGAAAACTGTCAGTTCCAAACGTAAACATAAGTCAAATAGGTACCTAAAGTGAAATACATTCTACTCCCTTTCTCTCTTACTCTTTTTGTCATTTCGTTGTGGATAAATTGAAGTTGCCGGCATGAGACAGATGCGGTGAATACTCAGATGTGTGGCGAAGTGGGTTTGCTTTGCAACCTCTAAATCTTGTGATGTGATCTGTGTAACAATATCTTTAATACATCACATCGATCGCCTCGCATGCGTGCCGACGCCGCGAGTCGCCGACGTGCGGCTAGGCCTCCGACCACACAAACCGCACCGGCCTTCGGCCCACCCAGCCGTACAGCTCTCCAAAAGCAATATGGTGCTCACACTTCATCAATCGCTGTGGTCGTAGTAACACTTAATAATACAACTCTTTAAACAGTTCCAATACAAATATTGGCACTGGTATCCTATTACTACTCAGTCGCAGAACTGTCCAGCAATGACTCTTAAACCTTATCAACCGAAGTGGTCGTCTCAACCGCAAAAGTATTTAAACAATTACAATATGGCTCTCAAACAGTATTAAACGTAAAAGTAAAAAATCATTTATTGGTCTCAAATTTTCCCTACCACACAGAGGTCAAGCCTTCTCTCCCATCGGCAATTTTCGTCCAACCACAACAGCCACACAGTAATTCTAACCGCTGGGCCCCACCGTTGTTTGTTATCTTCTACCTGCGATGCTCTTTATGCATTCAATCAGATATATGTCTCACTCAAATGCTAAGGTCATGATGCTCCTGAAGCCATCGTTAATGCAATCTCATTATTTTAAAACAATCGCCGAGAAGATTTAATGGACATTTTAATTTGAAAACTCATTACCTACCACAATCTAGAACATCGAGTCTCCGTGCAAACTTCGTGGAGCACGAACGAGGTCTCAATTAATATTCAAGTCTAATGTCACTTCACTTGTCAGTCTATCATGCATTTTTTTACCACAAATATGTAATTTACATAATATAGTTAATACTAAGTAGACCCAAGTTTAACTATACAAAGTACATTTACACAAAGAAGCATTTGATAAAATATTATAAACACAATATGTGTACGAAAAACATAATGAAACATTCTGTCACATTTCTTATTCAATCCGCGTGCTTCCTGTATCTTCGTTGGCGCAGATGTGTAGGCTTTAACAGATGTTTCTTTCACATTGTGTGAGCAAGACGTATTTTGACCGAGGTGATGCGTAGAGAGAAGAGAGGTCTGGGGGTAGGGAAACTATGCTCTTTGTGGTACGAGCTATGCTAGATACGGCTATACTAACCTCCAAGTAGATAGAGGTCTGGGGGTGAGGCAACTATGCTCCTTGTGCTACGAGCTACGCTAGATACGGCTACACTAACATCCAAGTAGATGGAGGTCTGGGGGTGAGGCAACTATGCTCCTTGTGCTACGAGCTACGCTAGATACGGCTATACTAACATCCAAGTAGAGGTCTGGGGGTAGGGAAACTATGCTCCTTGTGCTACGAGCTACGCTAGATACGGCTATACTAACATCCAAGTAGATAGAGGTCTGGGGGTAGGGAAACTATGCTCCTTGTGCTACTACGCTAGATACGGCTACACTAACATCCAAGTAGATAGAGGTCTGGGGGTAGGGAAACTATGCTCCTTGTGGAACGAGCTATGCTAGATACGGCTATACTAACATCCAAGTAGATAGAGGTCTGGGGGTAGGGAAACTATGCTCCTTGTGCTACGAGCTACGCTAGATACGGCTATACTAACCTCCAAGTAGATAGAGGTCTGGGGGTAGGGAAACTATGCTTCTTGTGCTACGAGCTACGCTAGATACGACTACACTAACATCCAAGTAGATGGAGGTCTGGGGGTGAGGCAACTATGCTCCTTGTGGTACGAGCTACGCTAGATACGACTACACTAACATCCAAGTAGATAGAGGTCTGGGGGTAGGGAAACTATGCTCCTTGTGGTACGAGCTATGCTAGATACGGCTACACTAACATCCAAGTAGATAGAGGTCTGGGGGTGAGGCAACTATGCTCCTTGTGCTACGAGCTACGCTAGATACGGCTATACTAACATCCAAGTAGATAGAGGTCTGGGGGTGAGGCAACTATGCTCCTTGTGCTACGAGCTACGCTAGATACGGCTATACTAACCTCCAAGTCGTACGTCATCTGACCTCGATGACAACTCGTGATGGAGAGGGTGGCATTATTGCCCTGAGCTAAGACTAGTTTCATGTAGAAGAATGAGGAATGAATGATCCCTTCGTCTGGGGTTGTTTTGCTTTTTTTTCAATCACATGGTTGTATAGCAAGTCTGTCGTCATGTTTTGAGTGGCATCAACTGAGTGGCTTGTATTCGTTCCTTGTGTAAAGACGAATTGTTTGTATCATGTTCCTTGATGCAATCTATAGTCGCGTAAATGGACATGATGATGATTTTTGTTGCTTTACGTCTCATAATAATGCATTAAGATTATGAGTGGTGATAGATGACGATGAAGGATGCGGGATTCGAACCCACGTTCTCGTAGAGCCATACGCTTCGAATCAGCGCCCTTATCGTATGTGCCACCGCGAGCGGCAAGTACAAAATAATGGAGTGACTTGTTTCATGACTCCGCCTATAGTGTTGTTCCCATGATCCATCAGTGACTTCATCCATGACTCCGCCTATACTCGTGTACTGAATTGACCCTTCTCCTTGTTCACGTAGGGCACGTCTCTTTTTCGATTTGGCTTTTGGTGTATTCTCGTAGGCCCCGCAACGGTCAACAAAATTAATGTGACATTCTCTAAAACGCGCAAAGCCCTGTGTGGTGGTCTTGCTCCTTGCTTCTTTGTGTTGGCATGCAAATCCCTCATCCCTCACCCCCTCCCACTGGCCTGGCCTGGGTCCAGCCGACCGGCATTTGCGGTGCCGCCCAACAGCGATTTCCAGATGACAAATTAGGTGTCCGAGCGAGCGGCCGTCTAAATCCAGCCATCAGTTAGCCGCGGCCCTGTCTACCATTTGCCCAAGTCCACGTCAAAGAGCACAGCTACCTTGGCTTCCGTTGAGACGCCATCTCTCAAAACGTTTGACATCGGAGTTGTATCAAGAAGAGCACGTGGAAGTCATCTTATATCTTATAGGATGTACAGTTGCAGAGTCATAGGAACGAACGTAATAGGGGCTTTAATGGGCTATTGCAAATCACACTCAATTCAAAAGCAAATTAGGTAAAATTTTTCGGTGGTGGAGAACTTTAATTTCTACAAATGTTACACACATTTCGAGAGGGGGAGGGCAATTTTTTTGTGTTAGCTGCTTGTCTTACCATTAAAAGAAGGCTCTACGCTGTTGTATATACGCTGGGGAATGATCTAAAATGTATTTTATAATTCAGAAGCTTACCTAAAAACACGCACCGCCATTATTACTGATACAAAATCAAACATGATTAACCCCTTACAATGTAAATAGTATAAGTTTATGGATTGCCATACGGTTTCGTCGATTTTAGTTTTTGAAAGTTATTTGGCCTTCAAGTAATGCAATTTTTAAACTTTATAACATGATATACTTCTTTTGACGTCGTATAAAGTTCGTTTCATTACTTCCACCCCTTTTCACCCCCCTACCCCCGTTTTCACTACAATTCTCACAAACTCTCCACTACCTACACTCACCTCATCCAGCCCTCTCCTCCCCCCCCCGCCCCCACCCTTCAACCACCAAGTCGTAATCGCGCTAGTCGCTACGCCGGTAATATGTTATACATGGAGCTTACAACTTACTGAGGTAGTACTAAGTCTCGAGCCATAAGTTGGATAGCCGGATGTAAAAGTACGTGAAAGTGTGGACAATTATCCAATAAAATTGAAAGAGATATAAATCTACTCACAGGATGCTACGATTGCAGTTGGAGAGTATAGTTATCTGCCAAACCAAACGAAATAAATTAACTGTGTTATTACACTGAAAATATGAACGACAATAATTGGATGAGCGAAGCGAAGACTTCAATTTCACTGATCACCAAAAAAATTTGCTCGGGTGTATTTTTTTTTCTTTTTTTTGTATTTTTGTCTATTTGTTTGCTCTCTACCGGGCAAACGGCATATGCGATCTTGATGAAAATTGGAGGGGACCTTTGAAATCTCTGAACGTAGACCTGCCACGTTTTTGGGTACAATCGAAGAAATATTTCTCGTGAATATCGTACTTTTATGATTTTATTCGATTTTTAGTGCGATATTTTCGTGATATTTAGGCCGATTCTGACCAAACGGGTGGGGCTACAACATTCATATTTTACATGGACATTAAGCTTAAGGTAATGTAGTACCTTTTGAAAGAAAAAGTTGAAAAAGTTAGCCAGAATCCATAGAAATAATGGTTTTAATATAAATTTGTTGAGGTATATAATAACAATTAACATGTAACAATAGAAACTTAACAACAATCACCTACTATGCGTTCAAAAAGCACTTGCAAAAGTAAAGAGATCCCTCGCAAACTAAAAACTTATAAAAAACTCATCCATCAGCGCGACTAAAAAAAAGCGTGCGCGAAGCGGCCTAGTTATATGTCAATAGTAATTATATATTAACTGAGTGACTAGACTGCCCCTGTGCTGTGCGACTGTATACTATTGTTTGCGTATTTACAAAGATAACATAGAACATGCGTGGGTTATTTCTGTTTGACAAACAATAATATTGTTCCTAATTTGTCTAATTATTGCTCAGAGTAATTATTTTGTTTGTTCGGTACATTGGTAATGGGCTGGGATGGAAAGCAGGGGCAAACGTATGTTTTGACACATTAATACTTTGTCCGCTAATATGAATAAATAAATAATTACATTAATCAGCGCATGTTTTTGGGCGATGCACAAACTATGCGAAATTAATGAGAGCTTGCTTAAAACACATCAAACAGTAATGTATGCGGATGACAGACCTAAAATACCAATGCACGCTTTGTTTCCTATTCGTTAGTTTTAATGATTACTTCGTTCAATTCATTTGGATAACATTTATTTGCATTAAAAGGTTCATTTGATCAGCTGTTGATTTGAGAATCCTGTGATGAGTGAGAACTTTGAAAAGTACAACAAATTAAAGAGTTTTTCTTGCTAACACCTAATACATTTTTTAGTGTGACTTTCTGCCCTAATATCACATGGTAATAAAATAGAATACAACATTTAAAAAATAAGAAACATTTGTAAAGTGAAATCATATTCCTATTTTAACGCCCCTGGGATTTCACAACGGTGGTGGGCGCCAACTAGTGGCAAATGAAACGTAAAAGCAGGAGCTATTTTATGGCTCGCACAGCACCAGCTGTGGGGTAATTTTATGAACATAATTAGCTAGCATATTATTATAGAGAAGGGCCCTAAACGAAAACATACAGTCCTGTCAAGTACAAAGAAAGGCATTGCCATACAAATTGGTTCACGTTGAAATATGTTTTATAGTTTTGTACTATCATTCTTTCATTGCATTTTTATTTAATTATTTACTCTTTTTAAACGAAATATTCTCAGTCAACATTTGCATTGCTTAAAAAATATAGAGAAAACACAAATGTGTATACCTTGCTCAAAGCTGCCTGTGTATTTCAGTATACACAACATACGAAGATATTAGTAATATTCGTATTGTTATTGACCTATTTTAAATCATTTCCACATATAGTTCCATACCCTAACAATAGGATTTTATTGTATCTTTAGAGTAAGTGCATACTTGAAAACGTTTACTATTTACTACTATATATTTACTATACTACCTGCATATTATATAAATGAAACATTCCAAACGTTGAAAATACCAGAATTAAGTTCTAGCAATATCATACGGTAATCTCTCCATTTGATGTTAACATATATTTATGTATTTATTAAATAAGCACATGGAGTTTTTAAATGTATGTCTGTGTTCCCGTATGTATGTATCACTAGTCAATTTGGAATAACAGCAAAGCACCAATGCGTTGAGGTTAATAATGAACTTTATAGTACCACCATCACAATAATAAGAACACTAAGTTACGAAAACGAAATTTGTAAACTGAAAATGAAAATCATAATTCGTCGAGTTGTTGAAATACCCTACTAGCTAACTGGGAAAGCCTTAGGATAATCGATTGACAGCCCTTTAGCTATTTTGCAATTATTTTCCGTTTCTTGCCTGCCTTAGTTTGCAACTGTAATTTGAGTTTCCCGTTGTGAGACACGGTAAACTAATCACTTTCGAGCGAAATAGTTACCACGTATTTACAACAAACCACATTCTCGCCTGATAGCAAACCTCAGAAGTAAACTAACTCTACGCTATATTAATACCAAGACCTTCTGCGAATATAGTGTTGAAGTATAACCACGGTTGTTATCTACAAAACAATACACTAACAAAACAATAGCGAACGGTCGTGCTAACACTTTTTTGTTGTTATTATTCGGAGTTAAGATAAAAGCGTTCTTGTAACACAATAATCAAATAACAAACTTGTGCTCTGGATTGTATTCGACGATTAATACACACCTCGTTTTTTAAACTGAAAAGGATATATGTTTAACCTTGGCTTTATAGTAGGCGACTATGACGTTGTTATGTTAGTACTTTAGACAGAAATTAAAAAAGTGACTACACCGGGGTTAAGGTCCAGGGTTGAAACCCCGGTGTAAATACTTTTTTTTCTGTCTAAAGTACTAATATATAATATATTAATATTAATAATATTAATATTGATTGAATATGAACACATGTTTCTTTCGGATAATCCGTCCATTGAAATATTGTTTCGAAGATTAAGAATTATAATATTTCAATAGACGGAATAACCAAAACACACACGCACGTACACACGTATTATATTGCATTTACAAAATTCTTCGAGTTCTTTAATATAAAGCTGGAAAGTTTGTAATAGCTGGTTGTTAATGCGTAAATTTACAACGTTCCACAATACTCTTAGGAAGGAACTTCTTTTTCTTTAGGTGACTAAACATAGCGTATTTGGGAGGAATGCCCACAAGCTCCATCATAGAATTGAATCACATCATTCCCCTTTTAACGTTATAAAACCCCGGGAGAAAACATTCAGTCAGGATTGTTGACGGCTGGATTTTAGTCCACATTATCGCAAAGTTGAGCCATGTATGCTAGAGCTGAGCCACTTCTATCAGTTTACAATATTTAATATACTTCAACGTGGCCAACCCACGCATAAACTTCTCTCAGAGTCAACGAAATAAATAGCCCCTGTCTCTGTGGCGAGGTATTTTCATATTTCTGCGGACATTTTTTCTCACAATTGTCATCATTTTTAACGAGGATCCGTTGAAATTTGGGTCCATTATTAGACGCGACAGCTCGTGAAGACGCGACGGAAGGACATAGACCGAGAGACAGCCATGCAGTGGGCCAGCCTCAAAGGGAAATATATTTTCAAGAAGTGTTTCAACAGAAAAGAATTCTCGCCTTTAAAACTGCTCCGTATCGATTGCGTGCGTGCGTGCGTGGTGCTAGTAATTCCCTTCTTTGATTTTACGTGCGGATGTTACAAGCGAGGAGCCTAAAGTTGTACGCGGAATATCATCGCAGCAGTGTCGCGGTTCTATGGGAAAGAGTGAAGCGAATATTGAATGGCTATCTGATGTCAGGACAGAAACTTTTGAAGCAGCCACGAGACAGAAGCAGCCAATGAAATTAGTTAAATCTGAATTGTGGCCGTTTACTCACTGAAACAGTTTTTACTTTTACATATTTTATTTATAGTTTTCATGAACATGCTTATTTATATTGATTGATAATAGAGTAATTGTTATTGCAGTTTTGTTACGTACCGTGCTGCTTTAAGCATGTCATTTTTTAAATAGAAACCTCTTTCAGACGTAATGTAGAAAGCTGTACTTGTAAATAGCTTCATCATAACCGTTATTATGACATCATGATGACTACAAAGTAATATTTTACAGATGTAATGTTAGAACAAAATCAGACACAATCATATTGAATATAAATTAGTATCGTGTCTCTGGTTGAGTATAAAACGCAGGTGCGTGGTGAATTGGTCAACTATTGTCTCTAGTTTTTCTTTATACTTGATCAGGTCTCACGTAAGAGCTGCTGTGACGTCACGATACGTCACGCGGATAGGCAGTGAAGGTTGATGGCTAGATATGATTCTATCTCTTAACTTCTCGTGTAGTCTTGACTCATCTCCCATACGTGTCGTCACAGAAGGTGTTGTGCCATTCCTGGTCAAGTAAAACAAAGGCCTCCGCAATTTCCTGATGACTTGATATTAGCACACTGTTACACAAATATTGTGATGCAGATTATATAACAATGCAACATAACAGGCACGGTATTTCCAAGAACTCTGGTTCGCTTATAGCCAAAGGACTAAGGTTCAAATTCGTAGGATTAAGAATGCTTTGTTACCACAACCACTGTGAGTTCACACATGGTTTGGTGGAAAAGAAGGTTTTGTCACAGCCCGTAAGTTACATAACAAAATAACCATCAACAACATTATATCATCATCATGATCAGCTATCTCTCGAACGAGTATGATTTTTGTAAATATGAAACTAGTAGAACAGGTTAATTGATTATTAAAATGTAATTATTGGACATAACACTGTTCTTGTAAGAAATACATTTTCCCTTGTAGACGTACTGGTGATCTCGGAAGTGTCTTATTATACCAATTCACAACCCAAACATCATAATATTGCAATCTGACAGGTGTTAATGTGGCAATGCCTCATACAACACCACATCAACTCAATCAACGATTGTGTATCCATGTGGTTTACCGTGTTCAGTCTTTCAGTTATCGACATCGATCCTGAACCCGGCCATACTTGCCTTTAGAAAATCTTTAAGATGATTCTTCTTTCGACCTATATTTCGTCTTCCTCTATAAACCCGAGAAGAACATAATATGTTTTGTCGGAAGTTTTTGTGGAGTACGTACGTAGAATACGACAGTCCTGTATAATCTGGAGGCGGATGATCATTGGCCTGGATACTGGTTCGGAGGGAATTATATAACTTTGGTTCAACAATTTGCTCCAACGAAGTTGATCAATAAAATGATCATCGGGGTCAACAAATAAAACATTGGTTCTTTACTCTTATTATCAGCATCCTCCAACGAAATTTATATTGTTACATTTAATTTTTATTTATTAACATTCAAATTTGATAAATCATTAGCTATTGCTGTTTGGTAATTTTGATTTTATCTTGTTTATAAAATTATCGTCTCTCTTTTGGTTGATTATCCATTATTGTTTATTCTTTTAATTCCTCTTGTTCCATTTATGGGATGCACTTTTAGTTTATTTGCCTAGGGTGTTGTCACATAATTTATTGTATGTATTGTTTGTTTGTATAGAACACAATCACAACGATGAATGTGCAGGGTGGGTTAATGGTGTGTTTACAAGCCATTAAGGGTATGTTTTGATATTGTAATGTGGTTTTGTTGATTTCAAATCGCAATCAGGTTTCGAAATAGGTTACTGAAGTTTAAGTAAATTTCATATTCATTTGCTATAGGAAAGCGTGGTAATCTAACTAAAATGTCAAAAACTCACCTAAAATTATTTTTTCTAAATGTAAGTTTTCAAGTTTACAGACTTTTTAAATAAACAGATGTGGGTATCTATCCAGTTTTTAGAAGAAAATGTAGTTATCGATGACGGTTTAGTCTTTTTACGTCAATACCTTAGACAATTTAAATCTTTTGTTTATTTTATCAATATCACGATAGTTTAATACAGAAGTATTTTTATTTAACTTTCGATTTTGAGACGAAGCTAGATTTATTCAATAAATGAAAATACTTGCAAAGGCAAACATTTGATTTTCTTCTATTGTTCCCGTTCATCCAAGCTATTTCCTTCTGTCCAAATAGACAAATCGTAATATAAAATAGTGACAACACTGCTGGAATATCATTGTTTATCTAGAGCGTTGAAAGGGAATTTATTTGCTTACTTCTTCGACGTTTTGGATGCAAACATTTGCTTCTCCCATTATTCATTAGAACAATGAAACCTGCCATCGCTAAAAATGTTTTCTTTCTCTGTTAGTATAACTAAAATGGAATCTACGTTGAATTTATTTCTCTAAGTATAAACTATTTTTTTTCTATTATTTGGAAAACGAAAAATATATCTAAAATGTTATTGAAATACAAAAATATAGCATTTAAATGTGACTGAAAAATCTTCGACAAATCTAAAATAATCAAATCTCACATCTCATGTTTAAGAATCGTACTCCAAACCTTTCAACTTGAACGTGCGCTGCTACTTAATCAATTAGATATCGATATAGTTCCATCTCTTTAACTGAACTGCTACTTACTTCACAATACATACACGGTAATATATTAATGAAACTTTTAGAGCAGGTGAGGTTAGTAATGTAATGACTTATGTGGTCTATCACTGTAAATCTGTAAAAACTTGTAAAATTTTACAAATTGACATATACATATACTGATAGTTGTCGAAAATTCTTAAAAATTGCTTATTGGCCAGGACAGTGAATATAAAAAGTACTTAATTACATTACCGAGGCTTTACTAAACTGAATTTTTGTTACTGAAATTCCTGCACATCAGATTTCGTTTCGATCCCCATTAATTTGGTGAAATTGACCTTCAGTTTTAAGTAAGTATCCGCCCTCCGCATAATTTTTCAAGTTCTTTATTACGCCAATATTTGCATAAATTATTATTTCGTCATTACCGAGAATAGTCGATTAACTTGCTTACAAGATGGTCTTTGAAATGCTTAGTAAATTTCATGAAAATTACGTACATCTGAATTATCGTTCCACAACCACTTAATTCTCGTAAATTATCAGTAACACCCTGCCACGACAATTGTGCCTTTATTTCTTTCCAGAATATTTCATAAATATTGATTGGTAATTCAATTTCATTAACAGAGATACTTTGTCATATTGGTTACAAAGTTTCCCAAAGACAAAATATGCATAGCTTCGAATAATGTTAAGATTGTTTCAGTTAACTAAATAATTCATTCACTGTAAAAATTTTTAGATAGGATGAAGAAAATTATTCGTACTAAATAGTAATGTTGAAGATATTATTAATAAATATTTATTAGATTTAATTAACTATATAGGTAAATCTTGAATATCCCAAAGCAAAGTTAAAGACAATATTTTTGCATGAAGGACATCCCAAAGCTGAAAATTTGTTCAGTTAAATAAAATAATTATTCTTGCATTATCACTATGAAAACATTGTTTTATGAGTATAAAGAATAATTCATTGGTCATAATAGTATATGAGGATATTCATTTTAAAGCTATAGCTGTTTCTTTCAAGTATAACTCTATAAAGGTATAATCTGGATCAAAAGTACAAACGTAAATACAATAAATTCATACTTCCGGTTGTGTTGTAGTGGTAAACACGTTCGCCTGACAAGCGGGAGACCTGGGTTTGAACTCCGAGGGGGCAAAATTTACCTCATAACAATATAATAGTTAAAACAATAGCTGCATTTTACTACTGTTCAAGTGTTGCGTGGTGTCTTTGAGTAAAATTAATGTTTATGGGTTAAACGAGTAAGCATAGCATCCTGGCAACCTCGGCCAACCATGCGCAGCTGCTAGTTTGGCTAGAACATGATATTACCGTCGTAAGAAGGCAGGACATGCGTTTAAGATTATAACCTCACGACTTAAAACTTTCGGACGAGAGTCCCATCTGAAAATATGCTAACCACTTCTTCAAACAAGGGATATAACCGTGATGGGGTACTAGCTTTAACTCTATCAATTGACTTAAATTATAATTTTCGTAATATTCGTGTAGACAATGAGACTCTTCGCTCAAGAAATTAAACTTTTTTGTTAACGATACTTAATAAGAGCACGTGGAAACTGGCGGTAACATTTAACTGAAACTAGCGACAAAGTGCACACTTATTTTAAACGATTTTTATTGTATGTGTATTTGAGATTGTATTTTTTTAGGAGGAATCACAGCACTCGCCTACCACTGAGGAATCTTTGAGAAATCTTCAGTCATAATTTCCGTGGACTGGATTGGACCCAACTAACTCGCTTCGGACGTTCGTAACTTAACGCTGGTCTGGTCCACTGCTATCGGTGAGTACATTGCACTCATTATATTCTTGGTTTAGATCTAAAATCTGACGTTACGGTAAACTACATACAGGTCACTGCACTGCCTTACTCACCACTGGGTACCTCTACCATCCTCCCCGACAATAGTAATTCTGTGATGAACTTGTCCCGCTCGTCCATACCACTGTCACCGTAGACTATGGGTCCTGAGTTAGTATAAAGCCACTGTCCTTACCTTATCTGGCGGTCACTGCACACAACATAAAATAGTTTTTAACAAATGTACCGTTGGGTTGTGTTCCTTAAATGCGATCGGTCGACTATTCTAGGCTTATTCTAGGATTGTTATTTTCATTGTTTCACTCGACGTCTGATTGTTGTGGACTGCCATGGCTATAGAATGGTGCGTGCTTCTACGATTAATAAAAAATTCTTCTACTATATTATATAAATCTTATCATTTACTAAATAAATGAATGATTTCAATAAATGAATGAATGATTTATTGTCTACCCTTGTGTAGTTACTGGAACATTGTCGGTAGTGGACATTATTCCATGATTTCCAAAGAAAGAATTTGAAATAACCGCGCTAACAGCAACGTATAATATTATACGTTCCTTGCAAATCTGATCTGTCATTGGTTCAAATTATGTTTGCTTAAATTTCATTGGTCACAGACTGGTCGTTCTAGTCGCCTTTGCGGAACACAACCTATGACTACACTATACAGGTCACTGCACAGTGTACATTATGACGTCAGTGTCCTGTCAACAACACACCTATGAATGTCTCCCGAACTAATTACTACCAACCACTGCACGAGTTGCATTCTGTTGACTCGCTGACTGATGGGATGCAGCTATGTGTTCAGAATGTTATTAGGTACATAGCATATTTCAAACCAGACTTCTAGTTTTGGAATTTAATTAAACCAAATTCTTCAGGAATTTTAATAGTTCAATTTCGCTTTTTTTCTTTTCTCTTCAAGCTCTAGAGATGAGTTTTCACGGGCTCAGGACTCGCCACCGAATCTCGGAATTTGATCAATGTGTCATATTCTAGCAGAAAGTTATTTCTAGATATGTGTTCTGCGCGTCGTCGTTATTACGTCACATTTTTGCTTTATTATAAACGTAGTTCCTAACATGTAGGTCACACGGAAAGGAGGAATTTTCATGAACACTGAGGAATTTTTATTTTTGGTTAATCATAATTTTAACAAACTGTCGGCGAATAATGGAAAAATTAATTAAAAAATGTTGGTCTGTA
This sequence comes from Sweltsa coloradensis, assembly GCA_024449915.1. Lineage (NCBI taxonomy): Eukaryota > Metazoa > Arthropoda > Insecta > Plecoptera > Chloroperlidae > Sweltsa > Sweltsa coloradensis. The sequence goes on from JAMZAV010000059.1 coordinate 406,202, forward strand.
TAATACGAAAATGAAGTAATAAAGTTGGCGTCTTACTTTTGGAGTGTTGATTTAACTTAAAGCATCTGCTGCGATGTATTTTCTTAGGCTTAAAAGTTTAAGATCGGCGTTGGCTTACGCCCTAATTCGTGCGTTAGATTTCATCATTAAAGCACAGGCACACTCAGTAGCTATTTGAATTATAACCCCAGAGCCAAGCTCTTGGGCCTACTTTGTGAGGATTTACGTAAACATTTTTATGTAATGCTCTAATCAAGCTAAAAGAATACAGAAAAACTTAATTTCGAAAACAATAGGAGAAATCGGTCTAATTACTTCGCGTGCTGTGGTTTTATTGTGCTAATATATGCCCATAAAAATCGGTCATCTCTCATAGTTAATAACGAATAAACAGCGAAAAGTGTTTAAAACTCTTTCAATCTATTAAAAATGATTGAATTTATTCTAATAATAATAATATCGTAGTCTTTACTTTAAACTTGCCTGAGCTTAAGGTTTCTTCTGGTTTCATAAAATTTAGGACTCTGCTAAATACCTTATTATTTGAGTATATGAGTATTTGGCTTAGCGCTGGTTTATGGTTTACATCCTATAGATATTTAATTACGCCTATTCATCTTCATATTATTATACATTTTTTTTATATTTAAATGATTAATTAAATACTTCTAACCGATATTCTTTTTCGATAAAGTTCACCCCCAATTCTTCTAATTTGATTTAATTAAGACACGACATCTTCATGAGACATCTAAGACGTAGCATTCGGCTGTATCTTATCAAATTAGAGTTTCAAAATGCTTGTAACTTGTAAAGCAGGATCCGCGGCTACACATGTCTTGCAAGCGAGTGTACCCTCGGCAAATGATGCAGTTTGGACGTAAGAGTGTTCGAAGCCTGGTGTGAGACGCGCTATTAGATGGCAGTAGTGTATTCATTGGCTTCAGCCAGCCTACTTGCGTATTCTTGGCGCCTAGGAGCGAACTCTCCGGAAAGTCGAATTGAACTGGCGTTGATTGTTTGATTGTGCGTGCGAGATAAATTCAATTAAAAAGTGTGAACATTTCACTAGAAAAGAGTTGCGTTTGAATTCAATTAACAAGTAATTTAAAAATCGTAAAATTTAGTCCAACAGAGAACGTAGCCTTAGTTGAGGTTTACGAAACTAGACAATCTCGCTAGTCGTCAACAGCTGGTGCGGTTAGTGTTTGTAATTGAACAAATTTGTTGTTGCGAAGTTGGTATTATGTGTAATTGTCGCTCGGTGTCTGGAAGGCAGTGCCTGCTTGGATTTCCCCGCGATGACAAGAGAGGCTGGGAATATCGGGGCACGTTGCTGGATTCTCCTGGCTGGAATTGCTACTCTTACGATGGGTAAATATTTTACTACCTAATGGATGAGCAAACACTGCTTTTTACTGCCGGGCGCTTGTTAGGCTATATAAAAAGAAGCGCACTTATAACTAGGCCATTATGCATGCGTTCCTTTTTAAGGTCCAGCTTCGCTTAAAGCTATTAGTCCTTATAGTATTGTAGGCAATCGAGGAGGGGGGGGGGGAGGGATTCGTAGGACTATGCTTTCATTTTGACAGAATCTTGTTAATATAGCAATGGTTTTTCTGGTTTTACTTTTCATTTTGCAAGGGTGTTTACAAAGATGGTGAGAATGTGGTGCATATAAATAATAGTTAGAAGTACGTGAAAGTAGCGTTTTGTGAATAGATGCTACAAAGGCTATTTTTCACCTACAACTATAGTTTTCAAGTCCAATTTTATTTTATTTTCCATAATATCAATAATTTGTATAAGCACATTTTTATTCAGTTGATATTAATTCAACCTTGATGACATAATTTCATAATAAAAAATATGAAAAATGTTCATACACAAGTTTTTAAAATTGGCAAAAAATCCTATAAAACGCTTAAAAAGGCACTTGAAAATGCTTTACACGTACCTCTTATAATAATACTCTTGATGAGTTAAGCACACCCAATGCAGGATTCAAACCTGACGGATAAACCACTGACAATTATAAACCACTGATAAAGCATTACCCCTTCAACGTAGTTTTTTTGTTAATATACAATCAATGGTTTGGTCGTGTTGTTGACAATGCTCTGATTAAAAATATTTTCACTGTATCGTTGATTATATCTAATGAACTTTGCCACATAATTACGAATCCATGCCCTGGGTTCAACTGAATACTAGCAATTATTTTGAAATTTACATACGCCCTTTCATTTCAATATTATTTACAGACGACTAATTAAAACCAATACGCCGCATATAAAGCTTTCATGATCGTATATAATTCTGCATGACGCTTTTCTCTAGTCTCTACTGTACTACTGTACTCAGTACTACTCTAAACAACAATATTAAATGGGCAGTTGGAAAAGAATTCTCAATAAAAAATTTAGGAACCCACTTTAATAAATCGTCAAGGAGTCAGAACATTTTTTAGATAAATCTTTAGTAACGTATGGAATTGTACCGGCAACTTTCCTAAATCGAGTATGCGGTGTCATGAGCTAGCACTGATCGGCTTAGATATACATTGATCATGGCATGTACAGTATCAAACGTCGTTTAATATTTACAAATATAAACTAAAAATATTTTGGTTTGGTTTGCTGCGTAACTGAGAAAATCAGACTCGAAAACTATTCACAAAATTACCATTATTTATATGTTATTGATTCCGATACAGACTCAGTGCTACAACACTGGAACTAGCATCCACTTTGGCTGACGCTCTTGTCTTAAGAAGTCGATTTGAGTTCTTATAAAAGGCAAATGATTGAAAATCGCGATTTAAACACAATGTGAAAATCCACTCTCCTGCCTAAACTTTCCAACCACCACCATCAACCCCCCTGTTTGCAGAGGACGAACCGAGCTCATATTGTCGTGATGTGCATGTTATTACCACAATACCAGTTTTTATGTTAAATCAAAGCGAAACACGCCGTTGTATTGTGTACTAAGCTGGGGGCACACCAATAACATGCACCGAACTGGGCTGTGTGCGTCGCTCCAAGGGAATATTGCAGCAAACCTCCCCATGCACCGATCAATTAGGAGACGCACGTGATTTAATTAATGATAACGAAGCGTATGCAGCAATATTTGTTTGTCACAAATCATTCAGCCGTGTAACATCACAAGTCGTACGTGTATAGTTCTAGGCCTGCGGTAATGTAATTATGTTGGCGGAGCATATCAAATGAACTCCGCTAGACGAAATTCAGGATTAATTGGGTTATCGATCGCTTATTTATTTTTTACCACTTGGTCGCTGTGTCCTATTTCAAATACAAATCTCTGGTTGGCCATTATCTATTTGACGATGGTGTCTGTGCCGACAAGCTTGGCTCGGTACGACGTAATGTAACATCCGTTACTGAAATTGGTTGTATGAGTGAGTGGGCATTGAATTCACACAAACATTAAATTAATGATTTGATTAATTTATCAAAAGTTATCAAACAAATTTAAAAGGATATTTTAATACAGCGTGGAACTATTTATTTACCTGTGAAGTCGGTTAACCCATGATGATCTCTGTTACTTTAACCGATATTTTGAAAGTCAAAAGAAATTGTCTGAAAGTAGGTTGAAAGAAAGACGAACTTGTATAAAAAAGAAAATATATTTTTTTTGACGGGGCAATAGCTTCTTGTGGTTTGGTGGTTTGATGTACGATTTTTACGACCACCGGTTCAAAACTCTTATTTTGTACCATGTGACCAAAAAATTGCATATTGAACATTATTTCAGAAAATTATTTTCCCTTATACTCGTAGCGGAGACAAAGGTGTGTTTAAATAATTTAAAAAATCATAACTTAAAATTTAAGTATTGCACCTAGATCTTTACTTTTCTTATTGACCCAAAATTTGCATTTATTGACCAAAAGAGAGCTATTGTCCGTCTAAAAAAAACTATTTTTCTTCTTTTTAATTCAAATTCCTCTTTCATTCAACCAACCTTCAGCCATTTTCCTTTGACTTTCAAAATATCGCTAAGAGTGCTCTGGAATAGCCTTAACGTCTCATAGTAATGCACTAAGGTTATTTGATACCATGTGTGGTGATAGATGACGATGAATAACAATTAGAAAAATTTGCCTTATGCGAGATTTGAACCCGCGTCCTCGTAGAGCCATATGCTTCGGACCAGCGCGGAAGGCTTGGTTTATACATCTTTATGATTTTAAGATTTATGTAAATTTTCGATCTAGCAATAGAACATTATAACAAATTAGTTGTTCTAAACTAGCATTGCGTCTTCCGTGGTATATACGACCAATCAGCAGCCCCCAATTTCAAACACCAATCGCAGTTTATTATTTTCTTGATTATGTTGTGTGTTTGGTAAGATTGTCTCGGATCCGTTCTAAGTCAGGTTTTGTTAGTGAGTTGTTAGACTCTATGAACACAAATGTATTTATTTTTAAAATTATAGTCTTGCTCTAGTCAATATGATCCCTATTCTCCCTTATCCCGTCGTGGTCTGTTTCTTCGAGGACACAATAGTGAAGCGTATGTCCCAATGGTAACCAGCTGAATGTGATGTATTCCACCAGTTCCTTGCGCCATCCGAGCGTATCATGGCCTAGATCACGACGGGCATCGCAACGTTCAAGAATGGATATTGAATCTCGTGTCGTATTTTCATTTTATATCTGTGGTTTGCTCAGATATATTGCGAGGTAGTGGTGTGTACTTGTGGCATAAAACTGTAAGTAATGCACTATATCGGAAACAGATCGGACCAAATCCCGTGTGATATTCTCTACCCTGTGCTCTGTGGAGTGTTACTATGACGACGGCGACGACTGAAGCCGTTTAATGTCAATTCACGACAGTTTTTCCCCCATACGTATCATTATTAAAAGCGTTTTGGAGATTTGCAAAACGTGCGACGCTGTCATGAACGTTTTTCGTCGTACATTATATGCTGGAGTTTCCAACTAGTGGATTGATGAGAGTTGACGTGCGATTGTGTTAAATACACATACGGACCTTTATAAATAAGCAAAATTGTTTTTGGTTGACTATCGTAGAAGTTGAAGAAATGAATAATTATATAGACAACTCATGTGTACTTGAACTTATAGAGTTGACATTATTGTTGACTTTAAGCAACACCATTCAATATTGTTTAATATTTATAAAATAAAATATAAACAAAATACAAATGAACAATGTTCACTACATTACTAAACCAGTAAATGACTTTAAATGAAGGACTAACTAAGTAAATTAATCAAGTGCTTATTCACCGAATATAACTAAAATATCAAGTTATTAATTTAAAAATAAAGTTATTGATTTTCTTAAACATAAACAAACAATTTGTTTGGTTTATTTATTCCGAGTATTGCTATGCTATTATATCGCCCCTTTACTTTTAGCTAGCACCAAACTTAACGTCTCTAAATCGTGCGAGTTCTCAAAGATCAAAGGGGCTGGCTACGGATTTAGCACTCATATACACTGCAGCTGGACTGTCACGTAGAGAGAGGGGTCAAACACTCTTGTTTGAAGACACGGAAGTATTTTTAAGCGGCGAGAAGTTGGGGGAGTGGTTTGACCATTGAAGTTGCCGGACGAAATACAATCAGAGGCCATAGTAAAACGTGCGAGCATATCGAACAATCTCTATCGCCAGTAGCAATAAGTATAATTTAAACAATTTATCCTTTAGTAAATAAAAAAGTTACATCTAATATTAAAAGTAATAAGAAAAGTAATATCATGATGTATATAAATTGAACTTGCCTTAGTTATACTGGTGTCATCCGCGTCAAAATCGTGGCCAATCACCGGTCTCCATTTCAAATACTGAGCGCTGGTTGACCATAATGCGCCCATCGATATACGTCGGCGACAACAGGGCTTGTTCCGTAGCCGTTTTTATAAAAGTCCTTCGATGAAAATTATTTCTGTGACTAAGTGGGGAGCACTCTGAACCTAACTTCCGAATTTTCTATTTTCTGTTTAGTCTGTAAAGTTTCAAGTTAAATTTACAATTTGCACTTTGCCCTTTTTACATTACGAGGTACGTATTTTTTGTGCCCGACATCTAAGAGAACATAAGGTGTAATTTCGGCACGTGGAATGTAGGTTATCAAGATGTAACGCAATACAAATAGTTAAGTGTATTTTAAACTAAGTTTGCATATGCAATTATGAAATTCAATATTTGTTTTCAACTTAGCTGTTCCAGTTTGAAACTTGACTATGCACATAGATTTTAGCAAATATAAGCATGCCGTCATCGAACAAATTTGATCATTTTGTAATAGTATCTGAATATATGTCAATTTGTCAATCATTTGTAATGTTTCGTAAAAACGTTTTCCATTGTAAATACTGTCCTCCATTTTGTAAATTGTGTACATATTTGAATAGGATATACATTGAATAAATCAATGATGAATCGAGAAGCATTTGCAATCGGGGAGACACAAATGCATGCTATATGTAATTATGTAGCTAATATAGGTAAATTGATTCGGAACAGCTTTTACATTCTATGGATTAACAATGTATTTAAAAAACACGATTATGGGAGCACCCAAAATCTATAGCGAAGGTACATAATCTAAAGATTATCAAATAAAACACAAACATATAATAACGAAATGTTTTGTTCCGTCGCTCATATTTCTTTATTGGTGAAGGTGCCGGGTAATAGATTCATACTTTTGGTTCAAACTCGCCCCACTCTCCGGACCTCTGGGTCAGAAACACATTCTGTATCAGCCTCGTACAAGGGGAATATCAACAAGAAAACACGTGTCCATCGGAGGCCATGTTGGTCTTTATCGTAAGAAGTGACACGCACACAGAAGAGTGAAGCATGCAGCGGATCGGCACTCTCTTTTGCTGTCGATTATTCTTATCTTGAAAACCTTTGCACAGTTTTAATAATAATTTTGGAGATAATCATACCGGAGGTAAATCGATTCAAAACAGAATTTACCTTTTACAATAGCCGACAGTGTTGGCCGAGCGTTAACCGCGCGACTCTGATTCGGTAGGTCCCGGGCTTAAATCCCGTTGAGCCGGCAATCCTGACTAAAGTTTTTCCCAAGGTTTTTCTCAGTAGAAAATGCTAATGTGAGGAATTTAAGTCTTCTTAAGCAGCCCTTGGACATCTCTTCACATTTGTCCTTTTTCCAATGTACCTATAGCTGTAAGACACCTGAAAAAGGGGCGTACAAAGTACCCTATAACAGTTTTCCCCAAAAAATCTTCTTCTTCTTCTTCTTCTTCTTCTTCTTCTTCTTCTTCTTCTTCTTCTTCTTCTTCTTCTTCTTCTTTTTCTTCTTCTTCTTCTTCTTCTTCTTCTACTTCTTCTTCTAGCTATGTATTTGCAACAACCAAGGTTTTGGGGGTAAAAAGAGCGATGCTACAAATACTTAAGATTGTATTCCAGTACTGTTTTCTTGTTCATTGTTTTGACAAGTTTTGACATCCATGAATTGTTTCTGTTGAACCTAGTTATGAATGTGTTTCAAATCTCACCGGCTAAACGTCCTCCGAAGTAGGACATTACTCCGCTCACTAGGTCACCACGAGCAAACACCCTTAGCGAATCTAGTCCGCGCCGTGCACCCCATAGCATGCCCGGTAATGGACGTTGTTAAGCGTCGAAAGATGACCACCGGTATAATTTGCGTTTGGTTTGCTGCCTGATGTTATAACATCACGGTTCGTTAAGCCGATTTCACTCAGCGCGCCCCCGTTTCATGCGAGGAGGGTAGACTACCCCATGACGATGCAGGGGTTGTTCACATTCTCGGAACATATGTTGGGTTGGTTTGTACAGCGGTCTTGCACTTCGAACATGAAAGCATAATATTAAGCTGTGTGCCCGACAGACAATGTAAATAATTAATCGTTGTTGTTGACAGACTCGACCATTTGAGCATTACAGTAATAATTGTTAACGAAGAGGAACTTTATTTATTTATTTAGTAAATACAAAGTTGCTCCCGGGTCAGATGAAATAATATGCTAACCTGATAGCGCGATGTCGGTTAAAAGACGACCACAGTCAGACGCTGACGTTGAAGAGGTCTAGAGATCTGAGTAGGAATATGTAACTTTGACACGCCACAAAGAATGGGTCAGTACTAAAACTAACGTACACAATCATTATTTCGTTTACAATAAATTGTTATTTTTGACATTGCTTATCCCCTATTTTAACATTTAAAAAAAAAAAAATAGTGACCCATTATCCAGTAAAAGGAAAACAAGCGTCCATAAAATTATTTACGTTTAACTGGAAAGACAAATGCACGAAGAAAATATCGGAAGTGTTACAAGCTGGAGCTGTTTTCCCCATGCTGTATGTCACATTCGTTGCCTCCATGTGGCAAACATTATGCTGGAGGCTGGTCCAGGAACGATCATAGTTGACCTAGAGAGCAACTTCTTTCCTAGTGGATACTTCCTGTTCCCACTCTGCTCTCTGCAAGTATCCTCTTCGAAGCTGTTCGATTAGGACACTTGCCAAGTGTATGACGTAAACCTAACTACACTCACTACCACAATCACTTGGCCATCTTCTCGTTATACACGTGTTTGTGGGGAATATTGTGTGTGGAATATTTTGTATGAATATTGAAAAATATTATTAATTCATCTTCTCCGTAGCAGTTCGACCAACCCACTTACAAATATTTCAACCTTATTTGAAACCCCCAAATTATCTTTATTAAAACCAATTTAAATCAATTTTCTGCACACAATACCCTGAAAAAAAGACGTACAAAATAATGTTTGCATACATATTCTAGATAAATACTGCGAATTCAATGCCGATTCATATTCTGTGTGGAAATATGACCTGCGTTAAGTGCCTGACTGGCAGTGAGTAAATAATATTATACCATATCTAATTTGTAGGCCACTTTCACCAGACTAGCCTGCCTAATTGCTAAATGTTATTATGCAGGCTGTTTTGTTGTGTGATTCAAAATAAACTAATGTCTTAGTTTATTTAATACTTCCTTGAGTAAATACACATAACGAGTTACGAAACTTATTATCAAAGACAACAAGCACACATACAAAATACATATAAATTTTAATTTTTATCGTGGGAATACCTGTTATAGGGGCAATTAGCCCCTCTTCAGGTGAACTAGGTATGTGCGGATAGGAAATTGTGAAGGGATGTCCGAGGGCTATTTAAGAGGACTTCAATCCCTTGCATTCGCCTTAACGACTGAGGAAAACCTCAGGAAAAAAACTTCAGTCAGGATTGCCTGTCTCGACGAGATTCGAACCCGGGACCCTCCCGAATCAGAGTCGTGCGCTTAGCGCCCGAGCCAACACTGTCGGTTAAAATACATAATATGTTAGAAAACAATTAATGAGGTTAATAGCTAAATAAAGATATGAAAGTCTGCATCACAATATACAGAATAATATTAAATACCTCATTTATTTAATAACTGAGTTTTCCATTAAAGCTACAGAAATGAGTTGCAATAAGAACATAATATATTCAGTTGGAATGTACATGCGAGCGCTTGTATTGGACATTCCACAAGAATGCAATACGGGCACATTCCAAGCAAGGACACGGTCTTGTGCTGTATCACAACTATATTACGTATACTATGAGGTTGGCTGTTTTTTTGTTACGTGGCATTATGAAAGTAAGTGTCAGATAATTTCCGCTTGTAAAGTAGAAAACATTGCACAAAAAGAAAGAAAACAAATTGAAGCTCAACTTTCCGGACACAAACAAACCCGGACGTAGTCAAAGCGCTATAAACAAGATTGTCAGTATCCGCCACGTAGTGTTTTAAAAGTAAATTATTACGCTTTTTAAAGTATGCCATGGTTACACTATGCATTGCTGCAAAACGTTGAAACTACAACCACTGAAACATATTTGACTCAAAATATTATAACATTGATTTATAACAAATTATCGTGTTGCTGTTTTGTAGGCATATACACTATGTGATTTTATTTGAGTATCATAAATTAAATTACGATGATATGGAAACATTTCTATTCAAATTCGAGTATTACAGGCCTCAGTGAAGGTTACCACATAAAATATTGCATCACAATTTAACTTGCATATATTTTTTTATATAATTTTTTTCGTATGCCCGCTGTAGGGCACATTATGTTTGACCGGGTGTGACCATCTTCAGGTTACTAACTAGGATATTAAGGTGTAAATGTAACAGTGAAGAGAATGTCCAAGGGTTGTTAAAAAGGATTGTCAATCCCAGCATTCAGCCAAACGACGTAAGAAAACCTTGGAAAAACTTTCGGTGACAACATTATAACCAATGCACTCTTTTATCAGTCTCGCGCGTTTCGCATGACACATGATACACCAACAATTTCACTTAATGAAAAATAATATCTGTGAAAGCTGATGGTGTTTTATCTACTCTATAAATAAAATTCATATACATAAAGAATTTAAATAACGAAAATATTTCCTAAGAACATACATGAGACTGGGGAATAAAATCAATAAAAATCACAATTCAATTTTCTAGAAATGTATTTGGAAACATTGAGAACATTGTATTGATTTCCTCAAGGTATTTACACGTGCTCGACATCACACCCGATCGCTTGAACATCCCTCAATCTTTCTCGTGAGCCTCGCCATTCCATTCAGATTAGATGCGGGGTTGTTCACTGAGCCGTGACTCGTGCTGGCATCTTCCGCTGACACACATCGCCGCTGACCAGACAGGCTTTATGAAACGCCATCTATCCGCGACCGACGATATTCTAAGCAACTAAAATACCCGTGAATTGTTGAAAACGGATATACTCCAAGTGTTGTGGAAGATATTTCGAATCCGATGCATCCATGTGAGGTGACCTTAATACCTGATGTATGTAAAGACATGCGAAGTATAAGGGCTGATTGGCGCTAGACGTCTAGCCGGAGACAAACAGCCGGAGCATGGGCGTCCACAGGGGTGGGTGGGAAAGGAGTGGGCACCCCTTGCAATGTAACGAGGACCAATTTTATAGTGCAAAGTAAAGTCAATAGATGAGAATTATTTACGTCAAGGGTATTTCATCTTTCCATCAAATCTATGTAAAATCCGTCTTGAAGATAAAACAATGCAACTTGCAACGAAATACATGATATTGAAACCTAAGCTGGTATTATTTCAATCTCAAATAGCAAAATTATCTTGGCAACTATATATTTATTTTTAATGTCTAGGTCACTTCATCTTTCCTTTCAAAATAATACCTCAGTTCGCTGTAAAAGAAGTCTCGAGGATAAAATAACTCTCAAAATGACTCGCCCCCCAGACCCCTTGGAGGCCCCTGGTGTTAGTTGCCCCCCCCCCCCCCCCCCTTACGAAAAATCCGGCGGACGCCCATGAGCCGGAGCTCTCCGGACCGATGGAATATACGCTGGTAGTGTCACGTCATTCCATAGTAACAGCATTACAACTAGGGCTGGCAAAGAAATCAATATTTCGATGCGATATCGATAATATGTGGCAATATTAGGACTAGTTCGAAATTGAGAAAATAAATCAACAAAAAAATCAAAATGTTATGACAAACGTAAAAAACTAAAACGAGGGTAGTAATATTTGGTAATGTAAATGTGAAAGCCCTTATGTGAAAATACCCAAGGAAAACTATGTATTTTAAAAATTTTGGTTCTCGTATTTGGTGGAGGTGCCGGGTAGTCTATAGTAAAATTCTTCCTGACTTTTAAGGTGTTGGAGATGCCGGATAATGAGACGCTAGTAAGAACGTAAAACTCGTTATTGTTTTGGCGACATCTTATCAACCCTTTAAAGGTACACATTTTTAATTAGCAGGCCTACTCATTAATTTTTATATAATTATTATTTTTATCTATATTTATTAAATTCATTTTTTTTGTGTGTGATATTGATGATTGAAACATATGTAATAGCGAATAGCCCAGCCTTAATTATACAGGCTTGTTTAAAGCAAAGGTAGCAGCGCTCCTAAACTTTAATAGCGTATTACCAATGTGTAAACTGTGTATACCTTCATTGGTATTGTTTTGCTAGGCATATCGTGGCAATCATACCTATCTTTATTCTTCACTAACCTCATATACTACATCACAGTTTAAATATATTTTTGAATTATAATTATAACTGAGACAATAACTTTTGCTTTTAAAACCCCAGAAACATTTGCATCAATGAAATAAGTTCTTTGTGATACCAACTCATAGCCTCATGGGTTTGTTTATAATAGTATCTTTCAGATCCCTCAGCAGAAATAATGTGACACAGGACAGTGTTTTAAAAACCTCACGGAAATTCAATTCAAGTACTGATTAGGAAGACGCAAGCATTTATTTGTTTATTCTGCAAGGTAATGTCTTTAAAGTTAAATATTCATGAACTAGGAATGAGAAAACAGAAGAATTCCTGTTGTTTTCTTTTGCACGTTCATCCATTACGTTTATGTTTTCAAGTTCCGTTGCCGTGAAATAAAATATTCATAATATCCGCTTGAGAAAGTTGAACACACGTATTTACTTTCTCTGCTGCGTTATAATTTGCTTTTTATTTCATTGCTGTCATCGTGTTTGATTCTCAGAAAACGCTTGGAAATACGTGCGTATTTGTGTGACACGTTGCCTGTTTTCCATGGAGCATCTCTGATATAAACTTCGCTAAGTAACGAAGAGTGTCGTCTGGCAAACTGTAAAACGTCGACTTAACCTTGTCCTTATAAGAAATGTGTGCATTTAGCTACACTCCGTTCCCCAGCTTCTAAGTACAGTAAACTGAAAAAGTTGTCAATGAGGTTGGCTCAATACTAGCTCTCTTTAAATATCTATTTGTCCTGTGAATTCATCGTACTGACGTACGAACTGACGAGTACTAATTGAGCGTAACCTGTGATTATTTATTTGTAAATATTAATTTACAACAAATTATTTAAATTTATAGATACCATAATCATATTCTTTAGTTTAAAAGTTAGGAGAGTTAATTTTACAATATTTAAAACCTTTTAGTGGATAACAACTCTTTATTTTACAATAAAAACAACGTTTCGGGAATTAATAAAAACTATTTCCGCCATCGCAGCGTTATTTTTGAAAAACAAAAAATCACTTAAGTTGCATTAAGCTTATAAAGGTTTTTAATATTTTAATAATATAATGCATTGTTAACGACTATTTAGAGATAAATCAATTTATATTCCCATTGTTACTCGTAAACTCTTCTAAACCTCCGAGTTGAAGTGACGTCACAAAATCTACATCATATTCTTCTCTACACATGTGATGTCAGTTCACTTTAATTATGTAAAGATCTATTTCATTGAAGTAGTTTATGAAGTTTTGTTTAGGGCTTTACTACAGCAAATCCCTCTTCCAACACTTCAAAGAGAATAGCTCAAATCTCAAAATGTAAATTAAGTGAGTAAATATGTATGAACAACCTGTCACGCGGGCCTATGCATTTATTTATTTATTCATTCATCGCATGGCTAAGTTTGGCAACATCACACATCGTCGTTGGTTCCGTTTTGCCCCGGGTCTAAACGCCAACTAGTTTGCGATTATTGACACGGTTGAAACGCCGAGTGGGGGAGGAGGGGAGGGGATGGAGGGGGTGGAGGGGTATCATGTGACGGGGATGTCGTGCGGAGGGAAAGTTCTCACTATACAAATAGTTTTCAAACTCAATTACTGACATGGAAGCGAGCTCCAGCGAACATTAGCGGAAGACCCGCAGTTCGTTATACAATTTGCATGATTTCTAATCCGTATAATCATTATTAGATGGTATGGTGTACTATAAACTTAAAGTTAACCTCCCCCTCTGTCGTTTGGGGCATTAGCATGAATGCCAATTAGCGTGTGCATTTGACGTACGGTTGAAAGTTGATGGGCGGAGTAGAAACATTGCTGTTGATACTGATCGGATAGAAACTAGGCTAAACAGAGACCGGCAAATCTAAGTTTAGAAATTTATATGCGAAGGATTGCATATTGATTTTATGACAATTAAGCCAAAGTGAAGCTTTGTTAATTTGGGATATTTATTTAAGTGTCATGGTTGTGTTATATTGAGTCAGAGGATATTGTTCGTAGATACCATATAATCAAGTAAACGGCAATAATAAGTGCAACAAAACGTTGTGATGCATATTTTGGCGAAATTGTAATCTTTATTATGTAAAATTACGCTTAAAATTGGCAAAAATAAAAGTCAATTAATATTAATGGCATTTGTAAATACAATCTTTTTTATATAAAAATTGACCCTCATTTGCATTTATAACAAGGAATTTAATATGTAAGTAAAAAGACGTTACACATCACTTAAGAATTGAAAACTTTTGACTATTCGTAAAGCATCAATAAAAATGAAAACTACTAATATTGGCAGCTCACAGAATCGGGTATCGGTGAAGTATTTAAGATAAGATATTTCAGAAAGTTATTACAGGTTTCAATTCACTTCAACGAGAGTTGGACTATAAAGACGTTCCGATAATATTGCACTAGAAGTTGTATTCCTCTACTGACAACCCATGACAACCCATATCTTATTCACTTGTATATACTCAACTTGAATATGGTGGGATAGAGTTTCTGCTGCTGTTAATTTAAACCTTCCCAAATAACAACGTGGAACCAATATTAATATAGGCTACGGCTATTCCTTGTCACATAAAATAATATATTGCAATCAAATAAACCCATCCACTTGAAATTGTCTTGTGATTAGAGATGGTCAAATTCAGATTGGTCCATTGACTGTAAAATGTAAAAAAAAAAGTAACATTTATTAAAAATGATTAATAATTATATTGAAGAATAGTGGACAATTTTATTAGGTGATATTGAATTTAACACATACAAAATAATTACTAATTCAAGTTTATAAACATGTGTTATATTTTAAGTCTATAGACCAAAAGTATTTTACGTGACTTGAGCGGTCAAATGATATAGTCAAACCCTAGTAATGATGTACTTCCTCTTATTTATATTTTTGTAAGATTCAAAAAACAATATGCGAAAGCTTGACAGACGAATTCTCTCACGAAATCCAAACTGCGAGTTGATAGAAACTGATCAAGAGTCTAAAGGTCTAAATGTCTGATGGAGTTATCATCAAGAGCACGTGTAACTGAGAACGTGACTGGGTTTCATATCGATTAAAGTTCTGAATGCGTGTATTTACATAATATAATTATAATTATATTGAACAAAATTATCTCACGTATTTCGTAGCTTAGGAAATATATTACTTCGTGAGATGATATGTTACTGCATCTTAAGTTTAGATTCTGGGAAAACGTGATTTGATGATACTTTGCATTCAACTTAATTTATAATTTCATGGTTGCACACGTGGGATACATGCGTTGGAAATTACTAGAAAATGAAAAAATGTTGTTGGTAAAATATGCATAACCATTATTTCATTATTTGTTAACTTTATTTCGTTATTTCGTGAACTTAGTATTAATTAGTACGCTGGATCCCCGTGGGCATCCAATTTTAATTGGCTAGTTGCCAATAACATTTTTGGTAATTAACATTAAAAAGAAATAATAAATGTCCGTTTACAAATAAAAGGTAAAATAACAATATAAAATTATGCACACAATTGTGTAAAAGTTTACACCGGATTCATATGCCATTCATTATAAAGCAAGAACATTTGATTGTATGCTCTGTGTATGTGTTAAAATAAATATACATTTGTTTTGTAAATTACCAAATCAAACAAACAAAAATGATTAACATCGTGCAATTTTATATTGAACAATATATATGATATAATTAATATTTAAAGGGCTAATTACATACACAGTTACAAACAGAATTTAAAACATAAAGAGCGCTTTTGAATCCGTTTTGCTTTATTTATCTTTAGACTACACTGTGATGAATAGTGTATTTTATTTAATGTAGCATAAACATTGACTAATGCGATCACTTTAAACAACATTATTTTTAATATTCCGTAAACACAATTTAAACTGTTGGGAAATGAACTGTTTAAATAAACATTAATTGTTTTAAAAATATATCTGGTTCGTTATATAAAACACGCTAGAACGAAATGATATTGTCCACTATATTTCAGCAACTAGACGACTACGACGGTTTCAAGAGGTCTGGTAACAAAATCAAAACATTTGTAGTTAAAGTTTATCCTCTTTTAAATATTTATTTATTTAACGTCTATCTTATATGAATTTGGTTGAAACAACAAATCTAAAGGCTATATTATTGAGCTTGGTCTGAGATTTTGTTGAATGTATCTGAGAAAATTCATGAGTCCAGTAAGAATTTCAAAGTTTGGGTTTTGATCCAGGTAAGTCCCAAATTCTCGATGTGTAGTACGTGAGAAACTTCTTTCGGAGAACTATATTAGTGCGTATCATGATTTTTGTACGCCTAAACGTAAAATCAGTTTTTTGACTACATACTCGTAGGTTCATGGTCATACAGATTGTAATAATAACCTTTTTCTGACATGATTGAATTATGCCTTATCTAGTGTGACCTATTTACTAATTATTAACAACAATGTGACAATCATTGAACATTATTGTTCCAATAGAAAAACGTTTACCAAATTTGACCTTCATTGACCTCTGTCACAAAATTAATTTTAAACAATTGAAATATTTTATATTTGTAAGACCCTTAAATAAGCGTTGATTAGATACCATGGTTACTAGGTTTCAAAAATACAACTTTTTACAATTCAATGTTATTACATTTTCATTTAAGGGATGATTAGATCCACCCACCTTATGAGTCTTTTAGGAGATTTTTTTCTGAATCCAATGATACCAAATTCACTTCAGTTGCATTTTGCACTAGGCTCAGTCTCAAATTTGCGGATAGTCTCCGGACTATTAAGACCTCGCATAATATCCTCTGTTCTAAATGTTCAGAATGAGTATGTAGAATTGCTGACTTGCTTCTACAAAACCCCCAATTACACTTGTTTATTTTCTTATCCGAGTTTTATCACTCGTAGATTTCATAAGATTTATCCTCATTCCAGCTCACTGATATAGCATTAGATTGCCATGTTAAATTAAATTAAGTTTAACATTTGTGAACCCAGACTTGGAATTGCTTACCGAAGGTAAGGTGATACATTATCAAAGGCTTATATTATAATGTAATATTGTGTACGATTATCACAGATCATTTAAATTTTTAAAGGAGAAAAGAGATTTAATATTTTGAGAGTTCTTCAGTAAACAATGTAGCTGACTGCGCTGGACAGGTATTCGCTTTTATAACAATTATTTTCATATCTCTCGAAAAAATGTCCACACAGTAAAAATATTCAAGACATCTGTTTCGACTTTAGAGAAAGCAAATCCCCTTGAAATTCCCTGTAGATTTAACCTTCAAATTTGATGTAGTATTCATAAGCGACGACAATAAGAAACACATCGTTTTCAAAAACCTGAATATTTGTCCAATCCACTTTTTTAGAACCTTTTCTTTCGTACAACTTTCAACAAGAAACGCTTAAAACGACAAGAAAAAGTTCCAGTCTTTTTTATGAAAGTGTTTTGAGCAAAAGAAAACGAGAGAGAAATAATAAATTCATAAACTCTAAACGAAAACGAGCCCGCTGAGAAAAGAATTCCTCGGGTACCCGGCACCTCCACCAAAACGCACGTTATTTTATTTTCACCCTTCGAAGTTTGACATATTAAAAATGTCGGTTAGTGTTATTTTACATTTTTACATTTTTTCTTCTAATTTATGTATTGGCATGCAAAAAAGGAGAAATAAACAATATTACGGCTGAGAAAACATGAGTTACATAAATAGGTTAAATCATAATCGAATGACAGATTCAATTCCCTAGTAATAATAAAAATAAAATAAAATAAAATAAAACATTTTTTAGTTGCTAATACTAGAAAACACTGTTTTACTTGGAAGTAACGAAATATAGTTTATTAATACAAATGATAATTTTTGTTTGTCTACCATAAAAATGGTTTTATCCTTTCTAATTTCGGATTCTAGTACGAGTAAATATTTGTATTCAGTAGTAAAATCACATTATACAATGTAAGTGATAACAACCCGTTAATACCCGTTCCTTCTTTTTTTGTGAGTTACTATTTTCACTATACTTCTCCAACAAGTAACAAAATTTATCCGCTTGAATGGAATCACATGAGACGAGAAACTTGGATTGCCCGAAGTTTACCGAGGGTGTTTTCCTAGTTAGCAAATAATCCACTTGAATTTAATCCACAACTCACATTTCAGGGTCAGTCTTTGCTACATCCACGACTTCCATGCTGAGTTTACATCAACGAACTTTAACATGAGGTCTTAAAACACTATACAATGTTTAACCCTTCAAAGGGTAAAGTATAATACTGCGGCTTAAAAAACTACGTGTTTTTCCATTAGTTTTCCATTCTCCGCACATCGTTTCGTTTGTAATATGAAGACAATGTGCCACTCTAGGCAACATTAGATTACTCCCAGACATTTTCTAGAAATAAAATGCAGGCGTCGACAAGAACAAAGTGCACATAAGCAACAGCTAAGGTCGTCGGTGCCATGGTATGGTCATTTTAATTGCAACAAATTAGAATGCCACGAAGAATTTGCCGAGTTGTTGTTGTTGTTGTTTTTTACACTTTAAATACCCGGCAGCGTGAAGTTATTATTAATTATTTAATATATGTTATGAATTAAATTCTGTACCATGAAACGCGCCACAACAATGCTATGGTTGGAAGGTTACGTTTTGTAGCACAAATGATCGTGGACTGTGACCGTTTGTAATAAGAAATATCACTGGACTCGCGCTGTGAGAAACTACTTATCTTTTTACTTTATATAAAGTATATCCTGGCTGTTATTTGCAAGAAAATAGTTTACTAACAGACTGCTGCAATTCTGGTACTGTAACAATGCAGTAAATTATAATCTATTTTCTTATTGTTTTTTTAAACAACGTATGGTTATCTTCGCAGTATGTATGTGTATTTAAGTGTTTTAATATAAGGATATACTTATGATTTGAATTGTGTATATTAACCGATTTATGCATATTCCAAAGTTGTAAGTAGAGTCAGCTGCTGCTGCGGGTTATACGGATAAGCGCAAAGTTCACTTAAATATTGTTTTAAATAAACTTTAATAATAATAATACAAAACGCATCTAAATATGTAGCTCAAAACATATTAATAATGGTAAAATGAGTGTCACAAGTGCCAATGCGTTTTCACCTAACTTGTTTTCATTCATTGCAAACTCCTTGAAATAAAACGGCTGGGACCATTTACACTTACAATATTTAATTGATTGTGATCTTTTTCAAATCAAAGATACCTGTCTTATAACCTTGTCTACTGTTTCTTCGACTAAGATACAACATCGTGCCAACACGTTGTTCACATAACGTTGATCGAATGCGTACTTTCACGTTGAATTAATGTAGGTTGACACCTTTCTGATCCAAAACTATGTTACCACGACGTTTACCGAACACCGTTGAATCATTGCTTACCTCAATCCCCGTTGAAACATCATTGATCTGAAGCGTTGTTGCCACGTCCGTTGACACAATGTAGATCTAGATCCATAGATCCAACCTCCTGCCGATCCACCGCCGTGTTGACACTTCATAGATTCCGTGCGGCGTTGACACTGCCTTGTTTATTAGCCGCGCCGCCAACAGCTGACGACCAGCCGAGCGCCGACGAACCGTGAGCGCTAATAGTAGGCGGTGGAAAAAGTTCCCGCGCTCTCGGGGCTAGATCCGGCCGTGTGTAGAGTAGCTTCTCTCTTCTCTAGTGGCAGGAAGCGGAGCGGAGAAAACTTCGACCGATTCGGACAAAAAGGGCGAGCGGAATTAAGTAAATGGTAGTAAATCTTATTCTTAGATTCTCACTGTTGCCAACTCTTTCGTTAGTTAGGTCTGGTAAACACTGATGTTCAAACAAATTAAGTAGGGCACAAATAAAGAATCGATCCTCCCTCAAATAAATAGCTTAGATTGATTGTAATCAAAGCTTTGGCAAATTGATATTATGTGATACCTAAAACACAGATTAACCAACCAACATCTTTTAGCATCTGCATATTATCCACGTAATTTTTTTATTTTGTTTATTTAATAATTATGAAGACAGTGTTGCGTATACAAATTAGGCTTAAAAGCGTTCTGTACGTTAAAACGTTTACAAAATCAACACAATTATCCTGGGAACTTTGTTGCTATAATATAAATGCATGATATTTAGCTGTTTGATGATTTGAAATCATAATCTATCAATAAACGTAAGTAAAGACTATCATCCTTAAAATTTAAGCTAAAATTTCACATGTATTTGGTTCTAACAATCAATTAGTGAAATGCCTTTATTCCATATTCAGAAATATAAACATTTGTAATATTATATTGATCCTTGATGCTGTGGCAATACGTTAATGGTTTTACATTACAATGACGCCTAAAACGTGGCTTATTTTTCCACTCATAAAGGTGCAAGTGAACCTTGCGCTGTCTCTTTCTTTCCGATAAAATATACATGGAGCGAGTTCTGCAAATAAACTACGTACACTTGCTACCCGAGTTCACTCCTCGTAATGTATGTTGTAAATGCGCTGTCTACAATTGCCCGATACCGCGCGGCTCAGCGGTCCGAGAAACGATCTTTTACTAACGCCAAAGCCAAGCGATTAAAAAAAGAAAGTAAGTTATAGCTCAAGAAAGCGGGAAATGACAGTTTGACAAATACGAACGATTACCAACGATCTCTAAAACCGATCGCTAAATCAATCTCCTGAGAGTCTGTTCCATTAAAATCATGACTTGTTACAAACTCGTTTATGGCAAGAGTTTGGAAGTTGTCGCTGGCGAAACTAGTGGTGCGACGCGGAACTATAGACGGGCCTCTGACCTGGCGTGGGGTGCGTTAGGGGTGAGGGGGATACGGGTGGAGGAGTGATACTTTTGTGACGAACAATTATAGGAAGGCTAGCCTGCTTGGGTGTATACTTCTTCTTTAGCAACTATAGCAGGGGCCTTTGTCCTTCAAGGTTGCATGGAGCGGACGATTGGGGTTGTCTGGGTTGTGGATTAACTAGAATGTAATAATAATGTAGCAACGATATGAAGATTCGCATTACATTGCTAGCTCGGTACAAACACGGGCCCTTGACTTGCTGGAGCGAGTGGGGGGGGGGGGGGGAGGACAAAGCGAATGCGTGGAGATTAAGACCATAGTGACGAGCAATACTATGAAGGCTACCTCCATATCCTCCAGGACATCTTCAAAGCAATGTTGAAACAAATGATCATACAAATATTGATAAAGTGATGAGGAAAACAAAGCTGTATACGGTTGAAAGCGACACTTAGTATTGCAAATATAAACGCTTTTATTGGTTGGACAACTCAAACAAGGGGCACACAGTTTGTATGTGTTTCTTACTAAAGTAATCTCGCTATATGCTCACCAGTGTTGCGTATAGTTCACTATATATTTTTCCACGTGAAAGTCTCCCCACCCCCAAGTGGCATATTCGATATTTCTGTTTGGTTTATTACCCCTTACTAAGGTGTGGGGTCATGTGACCCGAGCGCTCGAAAACCTAAGTAGGCTTTATTCCCTAGTCGTATATAAATATCAATTAACTAGGATATATTTCATAATACATTTTGCCCATTTTAAGAAAAAATATGAACATTTATTCTGAACCCTTTTTTATTCATATTTTTAGATGCAAACTTCGGCCAGGAACGACAATGTAGAAGTTTGTAATGAAGAGTTAGAAGTTAACTGATTGAAATAAGGCTTACTAACTACGGTTGCCATATATCATGCAAGTAAATGTTTCAAAATAAACATAAACATAGCTAGTCAATCTTGGAAATCATAAATTTGAGATTTTAATGTACCCGTAGACCGAATGTGTGGCTCGTTGGTCTTGTGGTTAGCGTATGTGCTTCCAATGCGAAAGGTCCAGGGTTCGATACCCGCCAAAGTTAGAAGTTTTTACTTCTGATTTTGACTTAAGTCCATCAGTTCTTGTCTTAGGAATTTGTAAACGGTGACTTTGAAGCCGTCCTAGCAACGAGGCACAAAATAAGTTTAAAGTTGTTCTGAATCGGCCTTGTTGATTCTGGCGTTGATCCGCTGGTGTTCGCACTGTCCATACCACTGATTGCTACTATTTCCTTTTAAACCGATCGATCTTTAATTGGTTATCGTTATTTCGTCGATTGCGTCGGGGCCTGCAGGGTTGGCTTGGTCACTTTGGTTAACTGTCCCTCACTGAAAATCAGTTGTATGACTGAATGGGTAGACTCTAAATACAGATTTATTTATTCATTAATTTTATTTATAACTCTAATAAAAATAAGGAACCAGTCAATATATTACGGCATTAATAAAATACATGTTTTGTATATAACTTACAAAAGTAGTGAAAATATAAATAAGTTTACATGACACTATGACATCACCATTGAACAAACACAATATCTTAGGCGGCTGATGCATGTGTACGTTTACTTCAAATAATTTCAAAGTAAGATTACGTAAGACAGCCGACAATCAAATAGCACAACGGTGTGACAATTTTCTACAATTTCAATTATATTACAACTTATTTGGTAGTATTAAAAAATTGTTAAATTAACCAGTTACGATCGTTTTTATGACCTGTCTCCGTTTACAATATTACACATCAGTTGCAACTAGGTTGCTTACTTCAAAGCAAACTATAGCATTTAACTACACTTGCGTGCGTTATTATCATGCGGTTTAAGCACTCTGACTGGAAATACTCGTGATTTATCAGCCGTACCTTCGGTGAGTACGTTTGAGGTTACACAAGCCAGTAGCTCACGACATAACTCAATTCCACAACAAACTATTTGAGCCATTGAGTTTCCAACCAGTGCATAATAATATTCAAACGCTAGGTAGTGCATACTTCACATGACATACTCTACGATCAGAAAGAGCTCGGGTAAACTCGGCAGGAGACCCCGGGCTACTTATATTTTATGATGGTGGCCACCGAAGTGTGCTCTGTTTGCATGCTTTACGTTCTTTAAGTTGGTATTATACGTGCCTCGCTGGATTTGGATAGTTTATGTGTGGAAGTTTACCATGCACACTTAGCGGGGAACTTCTATAGATCTAGATGCACCAAGAATCACCTAGATCTTTTATGGATCGTACTTTGAGTTAGTGTAATGCAATTTAGGTTAATTTTAACAATATATTATAAAGTTTTGGAAACTTATGTCATATTTTAAAATGTTACAACTATGTCAACTTTCTTTGAAATGTGTTAAAAAAATTAATTCCGAAGGGTATAGGATGCACACAATAATCCGAATCAAAAACATGAAACAAAGAAATGGGCATTCACTTTAGTTTAAGCGTCATCCCTCCCAATGTAATATCCTCTAGCGGGTAAAGAAGAAGGGAAAGATTTGGGGACATTATTCTAAAGATAGATGGGTAGAATGCAATGAACTCTCCAAGTCAACAACAGTTATTATTTAAATATACTCCTTATTGAGAAATACTAAAATGTAATTCTGACCCGGCACCTCCACCAAATCGCATACACATTACTATGTGCTTACCCGCACTAAAAAAAATGTCCAACATTTGCAAACAAATACAAACCAAATGGATAAAACCAATCCAAACCATTAAGTAAACATTTAGTAAACATTCGCCTACATTTGTTTCATAGAACGCACTTGGGGTAAGCAAATGTTTACTTGAGCATCAACCAGCCACAAACATTCATAAACCATTCCAAACCAATTGGTCACATTTAGAAACTTTTTCCTACCAAATCAAACATTCACAAACCAGATTAGCCAACCATTTGTCACCAAAAGCAAACATTGTGGAAACATTTACAAACATTTCTGAACAAAAGAAAACCATTTCTTAAACAAAAGAAAACCATTTCTTAAACAAAATCAAACATTTGAAAACAAAACCAAACCATTCCAAACCAATCCAAACCATTATGCACAAAAAAAAAATTGCGACCAGCGCTACCTGGTAGCTAAATATGTAAACGAAAAACTAAAATAATAATTACTTTAATTGATATTACGGTTAATTACTGGTATTTTTTCTTTATTTCTTACACCAGTCGATTGCCTGTAGGTGGATATACAACATGTATTAATTGCAAGTAATTATAAAGTTTCAAATTTGATGTCTCGAACTCGATCCAGCAGGGCGCCTCTCCATCTGTAAGCCAAGCCTCTAACCGTTGCGCCACGAACGAAGCTTGAAAGTAGAGGGAAAAACCACCTATACAAACACCAACCAACACCAACCAACCAACAGAAAATCGACTTGACTAAATTGTAGTTATTGTGCACTTGCTCTGTGGGCTATCTGTATCGCGTTTCAACTACTTTGGATGTGTTTGAATAGTGTTCATTGTATTAAAGTAATTGTGTTTATAGTATATTTTTAATGTGAATGCAGTAAATAATGCTACTCCCTGGCAGTTCTGTTTTTAAGTGCATGTTCGAAATTTTGATCTTGCTGTTGATATAGACCGAGGCGAGTGCATCTGCACTAATAAAGTATGTGCTTTCCGATGCGATACTGGATGATACGTACATAAGATAACGGTACTAATTCTATTAATATACGCAACCAAACTGAAATGACTTCATTAGAGATCTTCATATCTTTTTTCTTAGTTGGTAAAAAGCAAAACTACAGTTGCCATTTTCAATTAAACTGAATTACAACTAAGGGGCGCCGACTCCGTGGGTGCTCAGGGGCTGAAGCACCCCTCGGATTGCTTGGCAATAAAAAATTTGACAAATAAGCACTGATATCACATTGCTTTTCATTGAACAAGCAAAAAAATAAACTGCATTTATTCATGAATTCATAATTATGAATGACCATATTTATATATAACATGGGAGGCAAATAATATATTTTTTATTTAAGTCAATAAGATCTCGTTTTAAATGGTTGGTACACTTGCAGGAGAGACTTTAACCCACAATATCACTTGCGGCGCAATATTACCTAACTCTAACCGGTTGAAGTGCCCTATTTTTTCACGTAGTCGTCGTCTTTGAAGGCGGTCACCCTTGCCACTTGCGGAGAAATATGCACCCAACAAGTTCTGACTTTTTTTAAAAAAAAGCTTTTAATGTTATACTTCACTACCAAAGACAATAAAATAAAAATTATTGTTTTGTATTTTTTTTTTTTGATTTTGTAAATTATTTTGTAGAAGCATTACAGTGATAACCTCAAACTTGCAATCTAATATTGTATTTATTTATTTAATGTTTTATTAAGTTATGATGACAGGTTGTTGTTTGTTCAATTTGGTTTGCAAAGGTAGGCACTAAACAGTGAAGATTTAATTTTTAATAGTCACCAATTACTACCAACACAAACCAATGCAAACCTTTTCGAAATCGAATGTTGGTTTGCTTTGGTATATTTTGGTTATGTTTGGTGATGTGAATATACACGTAACAATTACTTACCAAAACAAACCAACACAAACCAACACTGTACTGAAACTTTGGTTTGAGTTGGTAAACAGTGGTAACTAAAATAGTTCTTTTGGTTTGCTTTGGTAAGATAATGTGACTAAAAGGTTATGTCCATGTCTTCCAATTTTGGTGATGTGATTTCGTTGGTGATGTTCGGTTTGCAATGGTTTACTCTTGGTGATGTAAAATAGGCCTTGGTTTACAATATATGACTACTTTGTGGACTAGAATGTTTGAAATATTTTTAGTACGGGTATGTTCGGTAAGTATCAGAAGCAAGCCAAACAAATACTAATAGCGATACGAGCCATGTAGTCCCTAGAGATGGTTGTAATGAAGTGCGTTTTTCTTGCAATTAAATGTGTTGTTGTTTGCCAGTGATTGCCTGTTATGAGAAGTACAAATATTTGTTAGGAGGCAACCTTCCCTAAAACACCTTGTTTCCATTCCGGAGAATAACTTAGGTACCTTGGTAAACGATGTGAGAATAGTTGGGAGTAAACAAATAATTTTGGTTTTCAACGTGCCATTATCAGCATTAACCATTTGACCCTGGTCAAACTCGCAACACCACATAAGAATCGCCGTTGACCGATGTCGAGCCCAAAATCTCTACAGTTAGTAACCGAATATCGGTAAGTTGCACGAATATTAGATTAAACAATGACCCTGGCATGCACATGTTGAACGTGTAGGCCTAGTCTAACTATATTTTAGTGTATATCTGATTCAATTATCCATAAAGGCTGGATCCCATCATGGATTTAGGCAACATAAAATGTATTTAAATTAGTAACAGCATATTGACGTGTTGGTCTGCCGACTTTAGATGTACATACTTTGAATGCTTTTACTTATGTACACGACTGAAGAATTTATTCAAATTGAGTTACGACAAAGGAAGGAATCCCTTTTAGTCTATTTCATTACATATTATTATGTTTATAAATTTTCTCCTCCCCAACCGTTCGTTTTATATTTACCGTGTTTACCTTTACAAGATCTTGGATTGTAAAATTTAATAAATACATTATATAAGCTATTTATATTCTAGAAATGTAAGTGGTATAATTCCATTAGAGAATCTGTAGGTTGAGAGTTAAACGCTTCCTCCCGTGATAGGTCCACATTCTACCTGATGTAATCTTTAATTGGCACGATGTGGAGTGTAATTGAAATCTGTCCGTTGCACACAACCTCTGAATAACACATTCCCGGGAGCGGGACTCCCTCTTCTAGCGAGCCGAGCCGAGCCGAGTATAGCCGAGCCGAGCCGAGCGAGCGGATATGATAATTCTCGCGTCGCACGGATAAGTTGAGTGCCGGCACTTATTCAACTCGTGACGACGTAAGAGGTAATCAAGTCGTTGGTGAGAAATGAAATTGTCAGAAGGAAACGGGCGTGAGTCGATCTAGTTGGAGGGGGTACCATCCCTCTTAATGTGTTCGTCTATCTTGGTGTCAATGTTGGCCTGTCTCGAACACTCGTGCAATGAGTGGGGCTGCCCCGCCCACCATCAGGGTTCGAGGGCTGGTGCTGAACTAGCGTTTATCCTATATCCTCCTGTACTTTGCTCTTACGTGCACCACGACAAAAAATATCGTGTAAATTTGAAAAAGATTTTTAAATCATTTTTATACTTGAAATTTGGATCAATAATTAATTAAAATCAACATTTGTGATGTAGGAGATTATTAAGCGAGCGAAGCGAGCGTTTCCATTTGACTCTGCCGGAAAAATTAGTCACTGTTTTTTTTTTTTTTTGTTTGTTTGTTTGTTTGTTTGTTTTTTTGTTTTTTTGTTTGTATGTCTCGCGATAACGTTCGAACGGAGGCTCGGATCGAGTTGAAATTTTCACCATCCGCAAGCTTTGTTCTCGATTGAATGCCATTAGTTTTGTGGCAAAATCGTTCAAAAAGTTAAAAAGTTACATTAAAGTTAATCGAAAGTTTTTTTTCAAACTCAACGGCGACAAAATCTGAGATAGCCAAATCGTTTAGAATGTCCGTCCGGTCACGAATATGTTAATTTTATTTTGATCCGATAAGTTGTGTTGATGGAAATTACATTATAACAAAAGTAACGTTGCCATGACAACGAAAAGACGCGCGAAGTTTCTAATGCACTGCCACCTAGAAGTAATCAAAATACTTTCGAGGAAGCAGTCAATTATTTGTCAACAAAGAGTTTAATTAAATAGTTTTTCCAAGGAGTCAAAGCCCTCTAGATGGCGGTGGATTTTAAAGTAAAGATTTAAACACGGGTTTACCCAAATACCTTGGCAATAATAAATAATACTGGAAACGCGAACGTCGTAAATTTTAAAATTTAAAAAAAATGTGCAATGTGGGTCTAGCTATAGCACGTGCTCGCTTATCAACGCGTCCAACTGAGCGTTTCCTAGTTAAAGTGTGTATTGACATTCACAATTCCATTTACATTATCATACTTACTTTGAGGTGTGGTCATTATTTTATATTCTTCGGTACGTTTTCTTCTGGTTATTTTCCATACCACAATTTGTAGTAAATATAATTTAAAAAACTTAAACACAAATTTAACATTTAGTAATCGATCATTGTATACACTAATTAAGTTGACAACCGGTAACTTAGTCCAAGAAAGTATGTCCAATGAAGAAGACTGTAGCTACAGTTCAAGAAATGTTTTATATAATAAATGTGTATGGTCCAATCTGTTTACATCGTGTACAATAAACTAGAATAATACCCTAAAACATTGCATTAAGATTAGGATACTAAGCAGAAAACACATATTCTGTTACGAGTTAAGTTTTCAAATTTCCGTTATCAAAACTTAGAGTTTGATATAGGAGAACATGTAACAACAATATTAAGGTCATAAATTAGGATGCAGTAGTGTCATAGACTGTAATAAGCTCGTATCGTAATTGGAAACGCTTGCTATCCGGTGTTGCTAGTTAAATCTCTGTTCATTAATGAAGTCTCTTCGGTTCGGCGTGGCCTGCAAGGCAAGGCTAGGAGATCGGTGGCAGCGGTGGCGGGGGAGGGATGGTGACAGCTGGCTGATTTCGAACAGAGAGCGGTATTGATATTTTGTGACCGAAACTCGGACAATAGTTGGCCAGAACTTCCCACTTTAGACAATGATATTGTTCGATCACAGTTGACTTTGTGCTCGCCGTGAGGCAGAAGCTAGGCAGGAAGTGGTGACAGCGAGTTGCGAAGACAAAGGGGACATTCAATTTCAATATAGATCAGCTAATTTTTCATATGGAGGACGAAAAGAGAACGATTTATGTTTTTTTTTTGTGGAAGGCCGTTCGGGCGTAATACTTGTTGACATATGAGCGATTGGAAAAATGCGGAGGACAGAGTGTAATTAAAACTCAAAAACAAAGTTGCGGTACTTGTTTATCAAAAGCATTGCATGACATTATTTCAGCTTGAAGCATAAAATAAACAATCTCATCCCTTTGATCCACAAACTACCTACCAAATTAAAATCTACAACCAAAACTACGTTGGGTTTTATTGCGTTAGTTGTGTATGTTGTAGATTGTATTAAACATTTGTGAAATCCTTTACCTTAAAATACAAACATTTTATTTATTAATGCTATTTACTTTTCAGGACACTATCTCAGGCCAAACCACTCTTTGACTGGTGAATTACAACCTTACTTACAGAAACAATCTACTGTATGCAACTCTGAACCTTGCCATGTTGGATTTGGGTCGAGAAAGGTCTGTCCATGACTCTGTATCTAAGATGTGTTTTACAATATGATTGATCTGAAGATAAACTGTGTACCCGGAATAATACGTGACGTTCTTAGAACCAGCAACAAAACGGTAACTGAAAGCCAAGTAATAATTCAAAATGAGATCGCGAAAGCTCACAACAAGTTATAGTAACATTAAACTCAACTATATTCCCTCATGAACAGGCTTCTTCTTGAACAGACCATTATTTTATGCAATGCATTCAGACTGAATAAGGTTAAGCTGTTTGAGTGAGTGTATTTATTATGTTTTTACAGCCGTTTGCAGTAGAGAAATATGTTGAAATACAAGTACTTTAACTGTGTAACAAAATAACTACGGAGTCTACAGTGACCATCATGCATCATGTGCGTTAACTAAAATTAAAATAGGATATATTTTGGTTCTTAACCCGAGAAAAAACATGTTTAATTCAAATTCTTTTTTTAATTTTTTTTTTGCATTTATATAATATATTTCGTTTACTATAAAATGTTACATTTTCTATTAAATTGATGCTTACAACGGTTACATTACAATTTATATTACAATTTAACATGGTAATTACTCCACAATGAATAATGGTCTTTATTTATATAAACACATAACATAACACGAATGCAAACTCAAAACCACGAAACAAAGAAGTGTGCATAATTTTTAATTTTAGCGTCAACTCTCCCAATGGAACATTCAATATCACTCTGACCCGGCACCTCCACCAAACCTATGCTTATATTCGTAATAACTTAAGAATAATCCACCTTTCTAAGCTAAGTATGTCAACTATTGGAATTTTTGTAACATTGTTAGCTTAGGATACAATGTTTTTAAGCACTAGGGAAACGCCAAAGTCGTTGTTAGACGAGTGAGAGAGCCACGTGTTGAGTACCCGTGAACATTAATTGGATTTAAGTTAGGTAATTATATTGTGATATAAATAATAGGGTTTTTAAGTTTTTAAGTTTAAGGGCACGTCAACTGTCCGGCCATAATGCGCCACTTTAGCCAATGATAGGCTAGGGAGGTCTAAGGTAGGGGGAAGAAAAGTAATGTGTGTGTAATGGTGTTGTAATGTGGTGACTCAACACATGGCTCACTCACTCGTCTAACAACGACTTTGGCGTTTCCCTAGTATAATCTTTTTACAAACATTTGTGGTCACAGACCCTTGTTGAACAGATAGGCTACACCCCAGGCTAAATGGAACGGCCGGTGTATGACCCTTAGAACAGGTACTTCCTCCAGCGTCAATGTATGAAAAATTAAAGACGATTCCGTCTGGGTTCGGGGTAGAATTGGCCCAGAGCATGGCTCTGCTAATCGTAAAAGGCGATTCAAGAGAAAAGGTCCACCTCGCAAACATCAGCTAATAAGAGAGAAGTATATTATACTCCCCAAAACCAGAGGCGAGCTCTGGCAATCATCGTCGGGGACACCTCCCCCTTCCCTTGACGACCTCCCCGACGACGGTGACAATGACACAACGAACGATGACAAAGACAATGACGACCACGACATGAGAAATCCCCCTTCCTCCCCTTACCCATGGCTGGTTCTGACCAGCATAGGCCCCTCCTCCCCATCCCCTAGGCTAGAGTCGTGCATTATGACCTAACGGTTGACGCGTCCTTAATCTAAATAAACCCAAAAAAATAAAATATTTAGGCCTAGGCGAACAGAGAAAGTGGTTTATAATTTTTTGGTTTCAGGGTGCGTCAACCGTTTGTCGTTGTCCTATTATGAAAAAAAGGCTGGTCCCATACGTCCCCCGTTCCCCGACGTTCCCCGACTGCCAGAGCTCGCATTCTAGTTTCGGAAAGTAATATACTACCCTACTTACCAGCTGATGTTTGCGAGATAAAATACATCGCACTGTTTCTTGTAGATCATCACCAGCCCAAACGAAGTGTATAATAGTATCCTTGATAGCCAGCAATGGCCCAGCATCATTTACAGAATGACAGAAGCCATACATAATGAAAACAAAATAATAATAAACATTTACTTGGTTTATCTGATCGCAAACTTTCACAGGCTGTGTTCTATTTTACTAATGGGTATTTTAAACATTTGCAATCTAAGTTCAAATTTTTCAAATTTTTATTTCTTGTGAGCTTAAATTGCAACGGATATTGCTCATTTTGTTAGCAAGTCTCAGTTACCTGGTCACGGATGTGTGTTTAAAATTTTAGCTCAATCTATTTGGCCGTTCGGCCGTATGAGCCCGGACAGACAGACAGACAGACATTGGACAATGCTCACGGCCAAGGCCCGATCGAGTATAGCGTTAGGAAAGACTACGTTCGCTGCGCTCACTCGTCTAATTAGTCCACTTTAAGGACTAAGTTATTGATTCATAACAATTGTCGTAAAAGTAAATCCTAGTCGGGGCAAACTTTTACGACAATTGTTATGAATCAATAATTATTAAGTTTGTTAAATAAATACAATATATTAATCGTTTAGCACTCGGCACCAATGTATTTGACGTCAAAATTGTAGTCACTTCTTATCATAGTACAAACTGCTCTTGGATGGTGACTCGACTCCGGATCCAGAAAGGTTGGCTACTTGAAATTCCAAATGAGGACCCATATTCACAGTTTCATGTCTAAATGAGGACCCATATTCACAGTTTCATGTCTAGTGGTGTGGGGTCCCTGCAACCGCATAGCTACATCCGTAAACATTGTACAAGTGTCAGAAGATTGGGGCTATAACTCTCTTTAACACCTCTTTACGTTAAAACGGCTTAGTGGAATCTCCCGCCTATTAATGATAAAATGTCCAGTGATGGACCGTTGCTCTAGTACAGCGATGGTGGCAACACCAACTGGCGCAAAGGTGCTTTAGGCAACAGCTCTCTGAATGTTTTAAGAAGGACAGTCCGGGCTTTAGTGCCACACAGGCGTATACAAGAGAAAACAAGACAAACACACTTTTATTACACCCCAGCCGAGGACGAGACAGCGTTTATAAGTTTTTAACAATGTTTTCGACACTTGCTTTCCATGTTATTGTGCCTCGAGCTGGCGTTATGAAATATTTTTATTCAAGTATCATCGCGTTTTGTGTGGAACCATTAGAAAACAAAATTCATTCGGTTTTATTACTTGGTTGACGATGTTAATAATATTGTCTGGCTAAATATTGCTGTTGTAATTGTGTAGTAAAGCAGTTGTTATCGCGTGTTCTCGATGTTTCATATTCATTAAGGGGCCTAGGGCAAAAACATTGCACGCTCACATTCGAATCAGTTCGAGTTCTCGTTTTATTATTGTGACAACAATATAACAGTTATTTTCAATACACGGAAAACATTATTCAAGTAAGTTTAAACATACAAATATCACTAATGAGGGGAAGGCAAATGAAAATATAAACAGTGGACTATTATAGAATAAACAATATGAATTAGACGATGATTACTTAGTTCACATTGAAAAAGTAAAATAATATGTAACATTAATTTCCATTTATTATCAATATGAGTACAGTACATAAATAAGTAAACAAACCCTATTTATTTCAAAACTTATTTTCTTTGCAAATCTACAATGTCACAACAATGTCTATGCCAACCTGTCCACATTATTCGATCGAACTGTAAAGACACGTTGCACAGAAATCAAGCACTCGCCTAGTTAAACGGCGCTAGATTACCCAGCAGAAGACAAAGCCCGCGAGTCGAGTGAAGTGCAAAGCGTTATCGATAGGTCAAGTGTCGTGTTCCCCTAGTATCGCAATGCACAGTATCGACTACCCTCGAAATATGAGAGTTTAATCTCCGAAAACCATTGTTGTTGGAAGCGTCTCTCTCTCGTCGAGTTGGAAAGCTGAAAACACCGTAAATCAAGGCGAATACAACAACCGTACTGTGGGTGCCGAGGGCTGCGCGGAAGAAAACTGAAATGAAAACCAATTGTAGAGGCGATGAAACTCCGCGCCCTTTGTATTCACGCGACGAATGAAATGAGTTTCACATTGGACAGAAAAATCACTTTGTAAAATAATAAAACAAAAATTGATGTCATTCAAAGTTCGGGAGAACGTCTTCTTCGGGGTCTCGAGAAATATATATGTCGTGGAAAATTGATGTAGACCTTATCTCGCGTGGCCGTTTCTTCATTCCGCGCCGCCTCTTGTCCTTTTCGTTTCAAAACCCCGTGTTGGTCTCCTCCGGCCCTCAATCAATCAAGTACTCGTATTCCTTTAACCGATTTCCACGCCCATTAATCAAGTTCTTTGTCTAGCCCTACCGAGTGAACGAACACGGTGCCCCATACTCATTGAAGATGGCGCTCGAGACCCGATAACAGACCTATCCAATAAGCTTTCAAAGAACCTCCTCTATGCTATACTGGATAGAGAATCGTTAGAGAGCCACCACCACCACTCTGATTAAGATTTTAGATGACTAGACACATTTTACGCTGGTGATTCTCCATTCAGCTCTTAAGAGCTAGAGGAATTTTTTATTTCTCCTTTTATCCCTTGTTGGAAATTTCATAGTACGAATTTCAAGCTAAAAAGGTAAAACCAGCCACTCAATAGAATCTGTGATCATAAAGAGAAAATTCTATTCAACTCTCATACAATGCGCGCGTTTTAACGTTATCACTCTCTCTGGAGGGAAAACAATCAACCAGCAAACTTTCTTCGAGTTTTACGTCTTGAGGGCGATTCACAATCAAATTTGACGGAGAAATGTTTTTATGGGGAAAAGCCAAATACATATTTTCAACCTTGCCTAATAAAATCACTCCTTTCTCATAATTTGATAGTTGAATTACGAGACAATGGTTAGGCCTAATGGTGCTATATTTTCTGGTTGCAGAACTTATTAACCTTGATGTATTAAAATACAGTTTTAAATTTTGTATTGATCAATATTTACAAGCTATATAAGGTTCGTCTTCAGATTCCAAGCTGGAATAGATTGGAGATATTGTTCAATTAAAAATATAAATAACTCCTTGGTATAAATGTCTAAATGTATGTGTAATGTAAATGGTTAACGCAATGAAAGACGGAATCTTGCGGCGACCAACGAGAGTCCAGTTAGCTATACGGCGATTGCGATGAGGGTGGCTCGTCAAGGGCTTGGCCTTTAAGTCGCCCAAAGCCAAGTTATTGCTGACTGAAGGGACGGAGCAGAGATCACTGGTCCACTCTCGGTCCCTCGCATTCAACAAACCTCTTGTAATTTATACGGCGACTGCCCTCTGCAGCGCGCCATTGCGTTCTCGGGGGGTCAAACGCGAAGATCTGTCTACCATTAGAGGGAGCGCTCACTCTCAACCAGATAAACGTAATTCTCTGCGTGTGTTACCGCGAACGAGCGAAGCCTTCCGTTTCATAATGAGATTTGTTTTTTCACCCTTCCTCAAATGAAACAGAGCCTACTGAATGAAACTGTCTTGGGTCCGAATGCATCATCATCTTCATTATGGTGGAAACCAGATACCTGCCCGGACTTTAGAGTCGATGAGGCTGGCGCGAAGACGAGTTTAGGCGTCAGCTTTCTGTTTTTTTTTTTGTTTTTTTTTTCGAGTAAACGGTTTATAACACCGTTATCAAATTTCACAAAAACGTTAAAAGAGAATAAATCTATAATATCCAGTACGCGCATTTCTAAATTAATTCATTGATTTTGAATGAAAAATTAGTGAAATCACCGTAATTTACTCCATTTTGGTCAACTTCGGGAAATTTATTCCAAGTGAACATATTTTAACGCAAATTTTCCTACTGAATATCAACGTTTAAATCAATGTGAACGCGCAGGTTAATTTGGTTTTATCGATAGATAAACGGTTTGATGAGAATTTGTTGGATTTCCCATTTTTTCAAGTTTTGGACTTAAGTCTAGCAACGGATCTTTATGGGTTTTTTGCAACCAAGTGCTGATATCAATATATTAGTACTTTATTAACATTTTTTTAAAATTTGGTAAATATATTACGAACCTTTAGCAGAAATCATCAACACTTGAGTGCGCGCATTTGAGTTGGGCCAAGCTCAGAGCCCCTTCTTAAGTCCCGGTTTACACATGAATTTTAGCCGCTGCGGTATAACGTGTGCTGTTTAAATGGACTATAATTATCACTTAGTTATTACGGTTGCTGTTAAACCAGATGTGTGTCGGCGTTAAGATCTAAATCAATATTATACATTCTTCACTTGAAACAGCACCACCCAACCGCAGCGAATAAAACTGATTGTGTGAATGGAACACTGGGATCGAATATTCGACTTTCACTTTCTGTAAAATACATTAACATAAATTCTACATTTCAGGTTTCAAAGCCAATGAAAGAAAGCTAAGATCACCCTACTCGTTGCACTATATCTAAGAACGACTATGCACATTGCCCGTAGAAATTGAAATTATTTGGAAATTCAATCTCGCATGAACACCTTACTTCCGTGGTGCTAGTTTACTGTGTAGTGCTTGATATTATTCATGAGTCTTAACCAATAAAATATGTGAACGGTAATTATTAGTTCCCATATTAATTGGCCAATATGTTCACCCGCAAGTGGCATCATTAGAGTGACAGTGGCATCGAAATCATTGGCGTGGAATGTCATGGTTTCCTAGGCTCTAATTTGCGCTTAGTAATTAATGATGTGGTATTTTATCATGCATATTAAGCAAATATTTGTTTACACGTATTTTAGAATGTTGGTTAGCTAGGAATAATTATCAAAACATATGTGACAGGTTAATGAAGTCGTTGTCATGAAGAGAAGCTTTTAATTCTGGATTTTAGAAAAGTGCTTAGTTAGTGACATATGCAAGTCATCCACAAAACAAGCTTCGACTAAACGATTCTCTTCTTTCATAATAAAGTGATTGTAATGTTGCTCATAAAGGGTGATTCGTAGGCCCATATTTGTTTACGCTTGTTAAATATGCGCTCTTATTCAAATTTTCCCTATCTATATTTTGACTTATGATTCTGTTACAAGCTCGCTCTCAACGTGTCACGATCTGTTTGCAAGTGTGTTGCCTGGTTTACGCGAGTCTGATAGTAACGTACCTCCCAGACGAGACCAGCCAAGCCAGGTCGCGCCAGCCCAGGCAGTATTCCCCAAACAAATATAACGCTCACCGTTTGCGTTCAGTGGGAAACAAACTCATTAAAATACAGCGACGATGTCCCCGGCCATGCATTAAATATTGGTGGTCACATAAAGCTAAGACTCAGAAATCAACTGAAGGCGCGAGTCACAGAGCTCGTCGGATACTATACGGCACCAGGCAGCTGGCGTTGTCTATCATAATATTGAGTTATAAACACAATGTGCCTTTGCTCATGATTAAAGGGGAATTCACCCGCTAAACTCAAAAATTATATTTCATTCGGGCTAGCTAGTTATGAATTTAGAAATTAATAGGAAAATTATTGGGTCCACAATTGACCCCAAAATTGGTATTTTTCGAGCTAGGTCCCACCGGCACAAATCTCCCATAAGAAATAACATGGGGACGATATTTATGCCACGTGAACTTGTAGGATTTTGACCCAAAAAAATATTGGTCATTTTTAACGTACTCTACAGCCTTTCTGTAAATCCTCTATATTTTGTATTTTACAAAAAAAAAATTGTTTTTTCGTCCCAGAAGGACGAAACGCGTCGTGGATTAAGGTAACAAACAACTTTAAATTAGCTGCAGTTGTCATCAGCAGGTGAAAAGTTTTGTAGCCCCCAGCCCTTCAGGCTGGGTTTTATGTTCTCTATGCTTTCCCAACCTGTCAACCCTTCTCCAATCATACTATATTTTGTTTTGTAATTTGGGCAAGTGGTTCGGTCAAAATATGCTGATTACCAAGAAGGGGTGTGATTTTGGAATGCATTTTTTGTTGTTGCTTGTTTGAGTGTATGTGTGCACAGTTTCAAGACACGATGTTATAAAAGGCCATTTTAGATTGCTATGATGCTCTAATATCTATGTGGAACAAAAAAGAAGCAGGTTAAAGCCGATTTAAGAAATTTCCCAAAATGCAAATTTTCGCTATTTTCTAAATTTTCTAGAAATATGGAATAATTCGTGTAAAATCACAGTTGCAAGATATAATTTTTAGAACTGTGATTATGTGGTAAAAAATATTTTTTGGGGTAATAGCCCCTTTAACTGTACAGGTTAATTTCTCGATTTGGTTTGTCGGGAAACACTCCCGTAGGTGTAATTGTTATTATTTACTACAATTCACAAATTAAAAAAGTCCGCCCCAACCGGGAATCGAACCATGGATCTCCCGCATTCCGGGAAGGCGTCTTAACCACTTGACCATCAGAACAGTATACTGTTCCATCCATTCAGATGTATAATGCAACTACAATTCTTAGATTAAAATTTACCCGTCCTGATGGTATAGTGGTTAAGACGCCTGCCTGGAATGCGGGTCATCCGTGGTTAGATTCCCAGTTGGGGCGGAATTTTTTAATTTCTGAATTGTAATTAAATAAGTACAGGTTAACTCGTAATTTATGTTGATATTTTCAATTAATTATCATTAAAAAAAAGTAAAATAAAAAATACAATACGAAATTATGCAGATTTATGTTTTGTTAAAATACTTAGTTGGTCACCATATTATTCGTTAATCCTTGTCTCACTGAGAAAATGAACCAAACAGCGTGTTATGTACAAACACTGAAAAAATGTTTATTTGACATAATTTGTATTGTCAGTCGGTCTTACGTGGACGATTTGTTTGTGTGAACTGTTATGAGAAGCCCTTGTCACGATGCCATTGAGGAATGTTTGTTAATAATATGCCACATTGTTATGTTTTACGAGGCATGCTGATTGAAGTGTGTAAACTGTTATCAGTAATTTTAACGGTTTGTCTTCTGTGTCAATGACAGTCATACTTGTTTATAGCACTGCATTTTATGCTTTAGTAAGATATCCAGGTAGATCACGACAAGAATGCAACATACTACACAAAGAGAGTACTTTAGCAGATAGAAGTTGATTAAACAAGTATTTTCAAACTATTTCACTTCAAGCTTGAATGTATGGACAGTAGTTTGAATAATATGTTGACTGAACGTTCTAAGAGCTCGCTTCAATTTACTTCTCGTATATTCTTGTATAACAATAAAGGTAAAGGTGGATTACTTGTTGCCTCCACTGTGCCGCTATCTGTGAGCGAGGGGGTCTTTGTTTGTCGCGGCAACAGCTCATAACTACTGATAAGAGAAGACTTAATCACGCAAACCCAGCAGGTGTGGGCGCCTCGGCTGGTGATCAATTACGATTAGAATAATCAATCTCCAACTGAGTCCCAAAGAGAATGAACCCCCCTATTGGGAAAACAGCCCCCCCTGCACGTCTTATGAAGGTTTTATGAAAACTTGATGAAAAGAAGGTAAAGCGCAAGAAAGAGGGGGAAATGTGATATTTTGGCATGCTAATCTATGTGGCTCATAAATTCTTGTTGAAGGAAGAGAAAAATTAAAGTTTCGTCAATTAAGCGCGCTGGAGTTAACGAAGGATGACATAGAAACTTGATAAGGTAGGGGATATAAATTGCAGCGTGTTATATGAGCGGGCTCGTTAAATCACATCGGAGGCGATTTGCTGCAACTTGAACTGGCGTCCAATCCGCCCGCGAGGAAGAATCAGTCACTGTGGGGGGCTAACCCGCGGCTAGCTGCTTGCTTGGACCGTCTTGTGTCGGTCCGTACATCTTATACCTATCGATCTTTGTTTACTGGCCAGTGTAAATCAATCGATGTCAAGGAATTAAATACTAAAAAAAATCTATCAACAACAGATCCTGACCCACAGTAATTAATATCCTATTCGAACAGCCGTGAACAATGAGGTGCGTATATTAATTTGCGTAATTGTATGTAATGGATAAATGTAAATTCTTATCAATGCAAATTTCCAAAAATTATTTGATATTATTTGTAAAAAAAAAATTACGCAACTCAAAAACGAAAATTATCTAATAATCACAATACTTGTGTGGAAAGTGCTAGTTATACTATTAAAGAAGTAGGGCCTACTGTTAATAATAAATAAATTCGTAGTCTACCCACTCAGTCACAGAACTCGAAATCGATGTGTTTATAATTGTGCTAGGTTTTAGGAATCTGACGTTTAAGTATGAGAAATTAAGAAATGAAATTAAGAAATGATGAATGATTTTGAATTAAGAAAACAAATATCTACTGTGACCCCTTATAAAAATTTGATTTGACTCGTCTGCATATTGAATCTTTTGCAGTGAGGCTGTTCGCGACGATACTACTTTTCGTTGTTTTTGAAACAGTGCTTGAGCAAGATTGGCGCAACAAAACGAGGTCTGACGGGCCTTCCTAATCATTCGTCCAATTCTGTCCAATCCATGTCACGGAAAAATGCTCGTCTCTCTTGAGACCTGTATAAAACATTTCGTTTGTCAAATTGTCATTTCGTAACGACAATGTGATTCGTCGCAAACAAGAAATTGTGTATTGGTCAGTTTGTAGTTGTTTTACGCATGAGCAAATAGCTTTTCTTTCAATCAACACTCACTAATGACATTAATAGGTAAACGTTCATTACGCTCACAAGAATAACGTAAATATGACAAATGAACTGTGAAATGACTGACTTAAAAATAAATTTTTAACCGCAATTTATTCTATTGGTAGATAGGGAAACTAACCATTTTATGTGCAATTTACAAAAATATATTCTACCGTTAATGGAATAAATGTATTACATTTTCTGATTGATTGGTATAAACGTGTAATCGTATATCACGGATTCAAATGGTGCTTTACAGAAAGTATGTTAAATTAGAAGTTTGGCAGATTTTATAATCATTATTACGTTGAACTGTGATATCGAGAATTTTCAAGTTTTTAAAATTATTGCTTTATAGAAACAAATAGAATTATTTTATGCATTTTACTCAAAATGCGGAATGTTTACTACATTACTCATGGTTCGACATTTTCATTTTAAAATATTAATAGTTGAAAAACGTAATCGGTTGAAATGGACTACCGTTACAGTTAAAATATGTTTACTCAAGTATGTTTGAGTGTTTGTTAAATTATCCGCATTCATACTACGTGCTTGATAACTTGCGATCAGTTAAAATTTTTAAACTATGGCTAGTATACAGCAATTCTCTAAATTAAAGTTGCAGAATCATTATATAAGCACCGTCTAGACAGTGACCTCTGATCGGCAACATAGCTAGCTAAGTACCGAGAACGAGGTGTACGAGTTTTGTGGTCGTGTCTGTTTAGCGTACCCGTCCATGCAGAAGTCCGGGTTCGATTCCGCATAGTCAAAATTTTTAAACTAATTGATTTGAGCTGAAGAATACTTTTGTTGGAGTTGTAAACGTGACTGAGCTCTAAACAAAGCATATAATTCAGAGTTGGTGAATCGGCCTTGTGATTTGGCTTGATTCGGGTGTTCCGACGTCATAAAACTGATGCTTTATTTCCGTATTAAAAAAAAACCAGTATTTTACATCACGACTAGTACGATTCTGCTCTTTTGGCCTACGGTTGCTTCATTATAAAACGTCCCATAAAGACCGGATTACTGGGTAACACTCACCACTTTATTAAAATTATTATCGAGTTAAATCCCTAATTCCCGCAGCTCTGCAACAACAAATTGTTAAAACAAATATTTATTAAGCTTTATATCTACAACACCGAAAGGAAGCAGCATAACGAACAAACTTTTCTTGGTTTATCTATAAATAAATGTGAATAAATAAATAACTTTTATTATTAGAGTGTAGGCCTACCCTTTAAGTCACATATCTATTATGCTTAGTAGGGGATATCAATGTGAGATACGTTCTAGTCAAAATCCATTTGACAAGGCCTACTTACAGCACGTAGGCCTTTGTACGTAGCCTTGTCCTTCAATGATTGATTTACATGTCGTATTTATTGATGGAAGGATTTATGCACGGTGGGCAGAAATGAAGGAACCTATAATCGCAATATTGGTGAATATCAATTGATTGTTGATTCTATCTTAACTTCAAGTGCAACTTTTTTCTTGTTGATCTACCTACATTTTTATTGTCTTTAGCAAAATACCTTTGAAAGTAGCTATATAGTTAATGGAAACTGATTGTTTATTATTTAACTGTTGAAAGAAACAACTACTCATTATTTGTTTGTTTTTTAGATCGTAATTTCACTAATTTTAGCGCAATTCAATTCAAATATCAATTGGTTTTTACTTTTAGCAAATATCAGGCATCACTCAAAATTAAGTGTCACTATCTTTTCTGTTGTAAATTACGATGTGTGAGCTAATCGCACGTCTTGAATAACAAATTTAAATGTAAATCATATTGAGCCAGCAGTCCTCCAGCGTGTGGCAGGTGCAAAAGTAGCTTTATGCCGGTATTGGGAAAGTCAAATTCTTTGCTACCCTCACAGTCCATTTCCTACTTTCCCTTCTGTCAGCTTAGCCATAAACCACCCACTTGCCTAGATCCGCAGCTGACTCGGACGAACGACAGAAACTTGAGAGAGAGAATTCTAGACTTCGGACACAAGAATGTCATAATATATGGACGAGGAATTCGGGCGAATAACTTTGAAA
Organism: Sweltsa coloradensis; assembly: GCA_024449915.1. Classification (NCBI taxonomy): domain Eukaryota; kingdom Metazoa; phylum Arthropoda; class Insecta; order Plecoptera; family Chloroperlidae; genus Sweltsa; species Sweltsa coloradensis. Next base: position 448,135 of record JAMZAV010000059.1, read on the forward strand.
TTTAATGAATTGAAGAAACAAAAGAAAAGAATAAGATGAGGGGTCAGCTCGAACGTGGCAGAGCCGACTTTTACTGGTACATGCAACGTTCATTGTAAAGTTTTAACATCGTAGTGATGGTTTAGTTAGCATATCCTCGAAATGGTCACTTTGGTTTAAAGTCTCTTAATGAAAATCAGTTATATGAAGTGGGCAGACTCAGACTCTAAATACGAATTTAAAAATTCATTTAATGCTTAACCCATCAAATGTTTTAAGATCACAGTTTTAATTTTTACTAGTCTAAACTAACTAACTCTTTTAACACTCTTGTGAGTGGTATGGTTATTAAGTTAATTTAGCTTTAAAAAAAATTGTAGACTATTTCGGTTTTGCTGCAGTTTAATGACTCACAACTTCAAAGAAAATGTCAAATGATGTTATTGTTAAACTAATAATTCGTTTATTAGGATATGGTTGTTTTATTTAACGGTGTTTTAAGTTGGACGTTTTCTGTTTATACATTGTAATATTTATTTATCAGGAATTGTTTTGTAAAAAGTTACATTTTAACACTTTTTTCATCAACGTGTTTGTTACTATCATTGTCTCTGACAAGAATAAATTGTAATATCTGAAAGCAAGTTAAAATTGATCTGTTTCCACTTTCACGTGTGTGGATGTTTTATTGCTGAATGTCCGCCCAACAGCCCACTCGAGCTCTCCGAATCTGAGTATCTTACACAATAGAATAGTTCTCCTCTCTGACTTTTGACTGTTGGTCAAGAACAAAGACAGACCAAAGCGAGGAACTCGGACTGAATCTACATAGCTACATTTCCCGAAGTCAAAACAACAACTTTTCTCGTAATTCGAAATTCCAGCCTTGTACAATCTGGATAATTTTGTTTGGTTCCGAGTCTACCATGGAGATACCAGAGGGAGGCCTATCGGAATGCGTGGTATGTGACATCGTGAAAAACGTTCGGGGTTCATGAAACGCACTGGGATTTTTTGGTAACTTGTTGTATATTCGGCAAACGTAACACATAGCTGGGTTTTATGGGAGTCTGGGGGTGGTTTGAGTCGAGCATGACGTCAGCATATAGCAGAAACGACCGAAGACAACTGGCAACTTTATATCGAAATTTAACAACCTAACGGTTTTGTCTTTATATGTCATATAAAAATAAATATTGCATTGCTTTACGGTATTCAATTATTTTTGATTATATCAATGATTTTAAATTCTTAGGAATAGCACAACGTGTTGGTAGATGAAACGATAAAATATGTAGTACCGTATACAAATTATATCAAATACAATTCTATGAGCCAGCGGTTTACCCGATGTCGTTAACCGGTTCCCACTCGAACACCGAAGTTATTATTTAAGGTATACACGATAGGGTTTTGTGTTTAGTTGGTATAAGGGCGCATTAACTGTAAGACCATAATGCGCCACTCTAGCCTATGATATGCTACACAGGAAAGAACCACGAAGGAGCCAGCCTTAGGTAGGGGGAGGAAATGGAATGTCCCGAGGGTCTCAACACATGGCTCACTCACTCGTCTAACAACGACTTTGACGTTTTCCTAGCTGTTGTTCTACCAAAAAGTTAAGTCAATATATATATTACAAAAAATTAGGCTTATAATGTCAAATTAATAATCCACTGTTAATTATTGACATAAAATCCGAGTTAGACATATCAAATCAGGTTTGGCCAGTTATATTTCTGATTTTAAGCTGTTCATCTGAATCTAGCTATTTTAACCTACATTATATCAAGAAGATTCATTCAAGATTTTTCTGTTGTTTTGTGTATGACTTTTTTTTTTTGGGGGGGGGGGGGTTAAAAGCCGTGGCATTTTACATATTTTTATTAATGTTTTATGAAACTTTCTTTAAATAATAACATGTACTCGTAATTTTCTCTTACTCCTGAAATAATGCCGTAAAACCTAATCAAGCACTTACAATAGAGAAGTGGCACGCATTGGTTGAATAATGCAGCAAGTCCTCTATGGCGTCCGCAAGTAATTGCTTGGCAGGGCTCATAGAAATGTGTGCCGAGAATGACTCGAGTTTCGCTGACGCTGCTGCAGCTTGGACGGAGAGGAAAGGGTTAGTGACTGAGGTGTGCGAGAAACGGACAACGTGGACGGAAGGAAACTCACAATATTAAATCCACTTCAGGTCGCAGGCTTGACCGCCATTACTAATGCTGGCCTCCACTCCTTTCTTGGCAAGGGTGGACCGACGCCTTTAGAATTCACTTCCGCTTTCTGATCTTCCCGGACTGACCGTAATCAAATTCAAGACATTTCTTGGGAAAGTAGCATTTACAACACTTGACGATGACGGGCTGAGGCGAGTAGGGGGCGAAACGAGTTCAACGTTTCCCCGCCTTCTCATATCGGAGTCAAGCTGAGCTTTATTCTCTACTCTGTCGTTTTATATTATTACTTGTGTTTTCCTCTTTATTTTGCTGAAACTATTTCTTCTCCATTTCCTATCGGCCTATAGTCATGAGATTGATATAACCAACGTCTGCGGTTTAATTTCGTTCCATCCTTCTTGTGTTATTTAGTGTTTCAACCAAACTTGCTTCTACTAAAGACAAAAGCTTCAGTAGGTAAGTTGATTTTCATTATTTTATTTGTAAAAACATTTTAAAGCACTGCTAAGCACCTTACTAACTACGAAGTCTTCTCTTCAAAGGAGATAAGCTATAGATTAAATTTGGCGTATTATACGTTCCCGTGTTATATTTCTCAAATATGAGGTTGGTTTATTGTTGAGGAAATTCTCCGAAATTGTGTAAGTGTGTTGTGATGTAGAATATGTTTAAATGGAATAATATACCACGTAATATTAAAATATATACACCTGCGTACACACTGACAGTGAATTCGTTCCAGGAAGTGTAAATCTTAACATTGATAGAAAATATTTTTGCATTTCTTATTTCTGAACACACACACACACACACGAAATATTGTTGCATGCTCTATAATTCATTTCTCGCATCTGAATCTGCTACGCACACTTATGTATTCAGCTAGATGATAGTGTCCGCCTGATAAAATATAGTCGCGGCCGCATTTCGCTCGTTGCCCCGCCCCCTCCACCGCTGCCACTAAAGTCGCTGCTAATAACACTGAGACGAGATTTTTAAAAAATGTTGTTGCAAAGCCAGCAAAGTTAATTGAATGCACATGGGGGTAAAATGCACATTATCTATTATGGCGAGTTGCTAGCTACACGTTTATGTATTTTGTTCAATTTTTAGGAAAACGTCGTTTTGTGGTACCATAGTAAACTTTTGGTTCTATGTTTTCAAACGCAATATTTGTCGAGCTGGTTTTTGGTAACTATCAACAATTTGATGTTATATTAATTTATTGTTTTTTCACGAGTATAGAAAAAACTGCAATCATTATCCGCGTTCGATGACCATTAAATAGGAGTGTAATAACATATTTAAATTTTATACAAGATATTTCCGCTGCAAATTTTTCAAATAAGATAATCACATATGGACGCGTGTCAACAGGTTTGTTCGTTCGTACACACTTTTGTGAAAAGAGCCATTTTGGTCCGTTCGTTCGCTTCAGTGTTAAAACTTGCACTCATAACACTAGCCTAGAAGCCAGTGTAAAGTGTAGACACTGACTTTTTGAGTGTTAACACTAGGTCGGCGAACGAACAAACCTCATGTCGTTCAAATAAAAATCGTTGAAGCAAATTTTAAATCAGTTGGTAAACTTTCTATCTGATGACCATTCCGAAGCTAAATTTTATTGTTTCGTAAATTGAGTTCTGCGATGTTTCGACAGGTTATTGTTATTGACCTAAAACCATAAGATTAAACATAATTATGTGAAGGTAGATGTGGACGACTTCAAAATGCTCCATTTAAGAACAAGATAACTTCTCTGGCACTGCCTTTGAAACATTAATTGAATATGGTATTCCACAGGCAATAAGCCGATCCCGCCCCTAGCGAGTTACTAATCTGCTCTCACCACCACAGGAAATAAGTTGATCGAAGCCCCGAGAAAAGATTATCTTATGAGAGGGTGGAAACGGGAAGACAAGATCGAGCGTGCTCTAGAATAAAGACCCTAATACATTGATGATGTAGGCCAGTGGAAGTTACTTCAGGTGGAGTGGCTCAATGCTACAGCAAAAAGCACGATATTCTGAGTATTGACGTTCAGGTCTCCATTCCCATCGTTTGAAATTATAATGATTCAATTCGGGAGGTTAATGTAAAACATTGTATAGTTTATTAGCCTAAGATAAATGGTAACTAGAATATTAGTTTTTGACTTCCACATCCATTTTCAGAAAATCAATATTTTTCTGTTATATTGAAACTTGCATAGTTGTTTCCCAGATTTCTACTTTGTCGGGTATCTACGTTGGAAGTCGGCCGTACCAACAAGATTTTAAACTCGTCTTCTGCAGAACAAAATATCTTGTCGAGTTAATTGTAAACATTAATAAGTAATTACATTTCGTAGATGTATTTCTACTTTGTATTTCCCTGCTTCGACTTTGAGCGATTCTCTATAGGGTGCGTGTGCGTGTACGTGTGTATTAAAACATTATGCAGCGCGTGACTCCATTCAAGAGCTCTAGGTTCAATTTCATTTCGTTATGTGACATTCTTGTACCTCAAGCGACCCCCACAGTATCCGCCGTGTGCGATAACATTTACTCTGGAATGGTGTCTAAAGCAAAGCCTTGTGAAATTGAGTTGCGCTACCGTCTCACTCGTTGTTGACATAGAGTCGACCACTGTTGCTCCGGCGCACCGTCCGCGGCTCTGCGGATTAGCTTTAACCCCCCTCCCCCTCCCCCTCCGACAACACCCTAACCGTCACACGAGATTATTCCAAAACACACGTCGATTTTGTTTAGACGTTTTCATTAAAGGCTTATTGCGCTCCTTTCTGCGTACTAGGTGTACACCTTTCTCAGTAGCAACATTCAGTAGATTCGTGCACCAAATCATTAATTACGTGGTGCCGCAATTAAAGCAATGTTTTATCTAGAAATGGGGCGATTTAATTTCAGATGAGCAAACGAAGGTTTATTCTACAACAAGCCCTCTTTAAACAAGGAATGTTTGGGTTGGGTAAAGCAAGCTGAGAGAAACGCTGCAGGGGGGCTGATTTTGTCAATATTGTTTGAAAGATGAACTTGTATTAAATAAGTGGAACATTTTCTTGAGTGCGAGATGGGCGACCTGGGCATATTGCTTCTGTCGACTGTAGTGTGTTCTTTTGTCACATCTAAGAAATATTCATTAAATTAATGGAGATCGATTTTGAAATTATTTCCAAAGTGGAATTCGTAATGCAAAATTATTAAAGGTGTAAGTAGCATACTTTCGAAGTATTTGACACTTCATCGTTAAACGACAGCGATGAAATTAATAAAATATGACTATGTTCATTATTTCATGCGACCCATTTGTCGTCGTTTTGGAAAATTAGGTCAAAATCCGTAAAATTAATGAAGCTATGTTGAGGACTCATGCAGTTTTTTGCTTTTAAATTATTGATTGCAGATAACCTTGTAAAAATGTTTAGTCAGGATTGGATTGGATTTTCGCGGTACGCATGAGCCAATTCGTCGGATATTATTTATAAACGGTGAACTAAGTCTAATAATATGTTGCAATTACACTAATCTACCAATGATTGAAAATAAAGCACCTTTAAAGTTAATATTATTTCCTTTGCTCTACCATCAAATACAAATTACGTGAACATTTATTCTTTTATAAACTCAATACAGCTTCTCGCAAAAGCCACTTCAATTATTTTAACCAATCGTGTTCACGTGAAAGAGCTTAAAAGTGGATTTCCAAAAATAACCCCCGTGTAGAATATTTGAAATAATACCAATAAAAATAGTTCAGCGCCACTTGAGACAAAGGCCACGTTAAGCCACACAGAAGTAAAAACAAAGGGGAGGACTCGGTATACACAAAACGCAATTTACTGTAGAAACCGGGCTACTTCACATTTCTATCTCTAAAGAAAAAGTTCAACCCAACTATGGAACCCTTGTTATAAACTACTCGCAAAGAAATGTTCTCTGTATCAAGAGTCAAACAAGATAATCCGCACTCTGTGTAGATACAGACGGAATGGAAACGCGAGTATCGCGGACTCTCCCGCTAATTATTCTTCCGTGCAAACATAACAACCATGCGCACATGCGACGCGTATAAAGTTCCTGCAGCGCTCGTAAAAACTTGCAAACTTTTATACAAAAATTGAATTTAGTATTAACTTGAAGTAAAAGCTTTTAGAAAGCTTATTCTTAAGACTTCAAAAGACATAAAATTACCACACGTTTTAAAGATAAACTTTCATAAAAGTAAATAATATTACGCCATTATTATTATATAAACATTGAGAATGAACAGTTACTTTAAATGCTCTATTATCTACAGCTTTAATATTGTGCTCGTAAAATTGATTCTATCTCGAGCGACTTAGTAATCTGTTGAAAGAGTTCAGAAAATGAAGCAACAAACCGCTATAAAACTGCATTAAAATACTGCCAGCTATAGATAAATCATTCAAAAACATACTTTTTCGCGCACATTATGTTAAGCGTACAAGTAAGCGCATGCATAGAAGTTTCATACATTAACTCAAAACTGTGTAAATATTTCCATGAGGTAATATTTAAAAAAATATGTAATTTTCAAGTAAGAAAGAAACTATGACTATTTCATATTACTATGTTTTTTAAATGTTAAGGTGTTATTAAATACTTTACGCATCTGATCAAATACATTTAATTTTTACATATCTCTTTCCCAGGGTGCAATAACTAAGTATTTTAAAATTTGCTAGCATTCGCATTGAAGAAGACTGAAGAAAACCTCGGATAAAACTTGAAATCAGAATTGCCGGTGGTGGGGTTCGAAACTGGGACCTCCCGTATCAGAGTCTCGCGCTTTGCGCTTGAGCCACCACCGAAGGTGATTAATTATTCTTGTAGAGTCACGAAGAGTGTACAATTTGGAAAATATTTGTTTTGTGCGGAAATCCACGACCTGTGGCTCTAATCGCTGTGGACCCGTTTCCATGCCGTGTGAGCAACCATACAGATATCGGATATTATTAGGATATTGCAATAGCAAAAAAAACACGATCATAGACTTTATTAATTTTATATTTATGTATTTTGTAAGCTGCTGATTTGACATTGTATATGGCATTTAAATCAACGACATCAAAGCAGATTTCAAAATATGTTTATTAAACGTGAACTAATATTTCAAAATAACATATGAAGCACCACAGGCTGACATTACATATCCCGGGGCACCGCGGGTGTTTTGAACAAAGTTTTTATCGTGGTTTCCATAAATATCGCATAGGCTTTGGTATCGTATTGATTGCCGGAAATACTGTCAGCTTTTCTCTTGCGAGAACATATGCTGTGGAGTGCATGCTATAAGTTCCAAAATACTAGGAAGCTTCGCAAACGCTTTTTTTAGTCGCGTTGATGGATGAGCTTTTTAATTATAAAATGTTAATATTAATTTAAAATAATAAAAACATATTAACACGGTCCATACAAAGCAATCATTAGGTCTGTTGGATCTTTGATTGTTTGTAACAAGGCTGTGAGCAGAGTCGATAAAGAAGTTTTCCCTGGGGAAACTTCTTTATCGACTCTGCTGTGAGTAAGGTATACAGTCTCCTGTGAAGTTTTCATACAAGGCTGTGAGAAAGATCTAAAATCTATATTTTCGTGCTATTTGGGCGGATTATGACCAAACGGGTGGGGCTACAACGTTCATATGTAATGTATTGACTTTCGAAAGAAAAAGTTGAAAAAGTTAGCCAGAATCTATAGAGATAAAGGTTTTAATATTTAATTTAATTTGAGTTTTTTGAGGTGTTAAATATTAAAACCTTTATTTCTATATATTCTGGCTAACTTTTTTAACTTTATCTTTCAAACGTCAATACATCACCATTATCTTAATGTGCATGCAAAATATGAACGTTGTAGCCCCACCCGTTTGGTCAGAATTGGCCCAAATGTCACGAAAATATCGCACTAAAAATCGAAAAAATCGTAAAAGTACGATATTCATGAGAAATATTTCTTCGATTGTACCCAAAAACGTAGCAAGTCTAAGTTTAGAGATTTCGAAGGTCCCCTCAAATTTTCATCAAGATCGTATATGCCGTTTGCCCGGTAGAGAGCGAACAGACAGACAGCAGAAAAAAAACGAGCTAAATTTTTTGGGGGGTCGGTGAAATTGAAGTCTTCGCTTCGCTCATCCAACTAGGGAAACGCCAAAGTCGTTGTTAAACGAGTGAGTGAGCCATGTATACAGTACCCGGAATAATCCCCCATACTAGGCAAGATCGTGCCTTAGGTATATGCGAGAAAAGGCGATGTTCCCAGGTACTCAACACTTGCCTCACACACTCGTTTAACATCGACTTTGGCGTTTTCCTAGTTTAAATTGAACATTCAAAATACGAATCGTGTTCAAAACTTATTAGAGTGAAACATTAACAAAATTTCCAAAAAAAAAAAAAACCACCTATTTTTTATTTCCCAATTCACACCCCCCAAAAAAATTATGTGGGTGTAAAAAAAAAAAATTCAAAACTAAACGGTATCGAACCCCAACCCTCCGTGCGGTAGGCTCTATGCTTACCACTATGCCATGGGAGACACGTAGAATTCGTCCCGCTAGTTGCTACTAAACAAATGGTATCGATATTTAAAAAATCAGGGATTAAATCGCAAATGGATCTAGCTGATTTTGTTAACAGTTCTCAGTAAACTCGTGCCGGATGTCTGTTTAAAATTTCAGCGCAATCTGTTCAGCAGTTAGGCTGATTTTCGACGTACAGACAGACAGAATCACAGAATGAGAGCCGTTTGAGTTGAATGGAGATACTCAGTCGCTCCGCTCCCTCGTTTAATTACTAGGGAAACGCCAAAGTCGTTGTTAACGAGTGAGTGAGCCATATGTTGAGTACCCGGTAACGTTCTCTTCCCACCCCCCCAATCTAAGGCTTACCGTTAGGTCCTAATGCGCCACTCTAGCCTATAGGGGATGTGGGAGGAAAGTCAAATACTGGTCAGAACCAGCCACGGGTAGGGGGAGGAAAGGGGTTTTTCATGTCATGGTCGTCATCGTTTGTTATCATCATCATCATGTTGTCTTGGCTATTGTCGTTGGGGTGGTGGTCAAGGTAAGGAGCAAGGGTCCCCGAAACGACTGCCAACTCACTCTGCAACAATAATTATTTAAATTAAACATTCAAAATGCAAATCGTGTTCAAAACGTATTAGCGTGAAACATTTAACAAATTTCTATGACAAAACAAAATCACCTAATTTTTATTTCCCATTTAACATCCCTCAAAAATAAAATGGTGGTGTAAAAAAAATATATAAAAAAAAGTTCTAACCAACGGGGTTCGAACCCCAACCCTCTGTGCGGTAGGCTCTATGCTCACCACTATGCCATGGCAGACACGTAGAGTATGTCCCGCTAGCTGCTACTAAACAAATTGTATCGATATTTAAAGAAATCAGGGATTAAATGGGAATGGATCTAGATGATTTTGTTAACAGTTCTCAGTAAACTCGTGCCGGATGTCAGTTTAAAATTTCAGCGCAATCTGTTCAGCGGTTCGGCTGATTTTCGACGTACAGACAGACAGAATCACAGAATGAGAGCCGTTTGAGTTGAATGGAGACACTCAGTCGCTCCGCTCCCTCGTTTAATTATAGTAATAGTGATCCATTAATATCATAAAAACAGTAATTCCATTATTAAACTGGGTAGCGTTGTGGCGATAACTTCTGAAATTTTTTACCACCATTAAAATTAAACATATTACGAATAGAATTAAATTGAATAGAATATAACTTTATTTCCTTCTTTTTACCATATAATTTACTATACAGTACTTGGCAATTGAAACACTTATTGACATACATATTCAATAGTTTAGTAGCTGATGTGTTATTCTACAATTAAAAATTATGAGGATACTAAAACACCGTGTTTGTTGTTTACACAAGTAATTTTTATTTGAGGTTAATTTGAATTTATTTTATATTATTTCATGAAAAATTCTCTCACAAAAAAATCAAATTATTTCATATCATTTAAAGATGTGTGTGCGAACACCTCCATTTGGACCAGGTTTTTGGTTTTACTACTGCTAATGGAATACTTTGACCCGTGTACTCGTCGTTTTCTCAAAGTCAATATTTGAAAAGTGTTTACCATACGAGATGAACTACAGTAAGAACTATCCTATGCTGATGTCATACAGCAGTGAATCGTGGCCAACCAGCAGGTTCCTTAACCCATGAACTGCGCGTGGGCATGGCTGAATTAGAAACGCTATCAGTTCGTTGGCCATCCGTCATAAATACAGAAACATTTAGTTTGTATAGTTAATCTGGACACAGTAGCGTTCGATATGATTCAGTGATTGGTAGGCTAAAGGTTTCCACTACCTTGGGATTTAACTGAGAAAAATTTGTTCTAAAACGAAATAATCTACGAACTTTTGCAAAAAAAAGTGTTTGGAGAGAATGTAAACTTCCTAAACACACGTAACGCGATATAACAAGATATGAAGTTTATTTATTAGTGCCTTTTCAATTAATTATGTGAGAGCGTTAAACATTTATAAAGTATTAAACAAAACCAATTAATCATAGAAATAATCATCAATGAGAAAATGTTCTTCTTATTTCTTATTCATTATATTATAAATCAATCAGCTAGAAGTTTTCCATTTAGTTTTGTACACATATAGAGATGAATCCCAGTAAACACTACTGACGTTGTTGCCGAATGCATTTATAGGCCAATATCGTTTCACCTCATACTTGCAGACTTAGATTTTCTGAAAACGGAAGCGTCACTTGTAAAATATCAGCCTTCGAGAGTTGCCGTTGATGACGTCAGCCTGAGCTAAAAGCAATTTAGCGAAATTGCTCACTCTCTGCCAATAGTGTAACAGTTAATCGCGCGATCGAATCTTTTTAAGTGGTCCAAAGGACAGGCGTGCTTTCCATTTTAACTTCTTTTATTAGGCCTTTACGAATAATGGCAATCGTTTTTTCCTTCCATTTTGTGTAAAATGATACTTTTCTCACGGAATGTTTTAAACCGTCGTTTTCTGATTCCATATCGCCATTACCATACTTAATAATATACAGCCTAAAATACACCTCATTTACTATAATGTAATGTTGCATACGAGGAGGAAAGTTTGCTTGTAATTATTTATAAAACTTTCATTAAAAATACTTACAATAGTAATATTTTAAGTGTTAATAGTTTATTATTGCAAATGCATTAATTAGAAAAAATTGCAATACTAAATAAGCCTACATACTCATTAGCAAAATATTAAGCTAAACTACTAAACTAAATCTAAATAAACTAAACTAAAACTAAAAACTGGTAGCATGGGTCATGAAATGGTGATCTACACAAGATATAAACACTCTCACATCCCTTCAAGATTTAAAAGCAATTACATCCCCTTAAAATTAAATTAAATTTTAAATCTTGAAGGGGAGATGTAATTTCTTGTAAATCTAGAAGGGATGTGAGAGTTTATATCTTGTGTAGGTCACCATTTCATGACCCATGCTACCAGTTTTCAGTTCAATATTTTCTAGTTACAATATTGTGTTTGTTTTAGTAAAAAACAAAACATGCATGTTCGCTTTGATCAATATTATGTTTGCTTTAAATGAAAGGGAGAAAACAAATGACATAAATTATTTTGTATTCATACAGTCCGTTTAACCTTTCAAATGTGTATATTCCACGATATGAATTTGAGTTCCAGATAAAAATGAAAAACTTTTCACTGATATTAAATTGGATTTTAGTTAGCTGTTGAAACCGAAGTGCTTTAGGATATCCACTTGTTTTCATACACAGGCTCTCGTTAAACTTTCTCCCTGGCTTCATGGCCCAAGCGATTATTAGCCTGGAAGGAGGGTCTGATCGTGTTCATTGATAGGCGGGATATAACCTACCGCATGAAACCCTCGTTTCAAGGGCCACCTTGATTGCCTCTAGAGGGAAGTTATTTACATGCAATTAGGATGGAAACACAACACCCATCATTGCGAGTTGTTTTGTGCTGGCTCAACAGTTTATTAACCTCGGCTGTGAAGCTTCTGTGCCAAGGATTAGTCAGCCACTGATTCGCATGTTTTTAGTTGAATTTAACCCCTTCAAACCCTGTGTACATATACATGTTCATACGATTTTCGATTTTATTACAGCTAATTTTTTTTTTTTTTTTTAAAGAAAGAGTATTTCCAAGACCTATTGAATGTAACACCAATATCAAATTCGGAAGAAATAGAAATAGAAAAGAGTGAAGAAGATGAGGAGATAGAGGTAACTGAACAAGAGGTGGGACGTGCACTAGGAGCAATGAAGAATGGTAGAGCTCCAGGAGTGGATGGAATTACAGTGGAAATGATTAAATCAGCCGGCGCTGAAGGAAAGTTATGGTTATTCCGAGTAATTAGTGCAGCCTGGAAGCAAAAGAAAGTACCAGAAGATTGGAAGAAAGGAATTATTGTACCCTGTTTAAAAAAGGTGATAGGAAGAAGTGTCAAAACTATAGAGGAGTAACCCTTATGTGTCAGTGTGCTAAAGTTTTTGAAAAGGTAATAGAACATAGATTGAAGGAGGTTGTCGAACCAAGTCTAAGAGAGGAACAATATGGATTTAGAAGTGGGCGATCCACTATCGATCCAATATTTTCTATCCGCCAAATCATGGAAAAGAGATGGGAAAATGGAAAAGGAATGCATATTGTCTTTTTAGATCTTGAAAAGGCATACGATCGCCTGCCTCGAGGAAAAGTATGGGAATGTCTGGAGCAAAAGGAGTTGGACGAGGTTTGATAGAGAGGATAAAAAGTACATACGTAGGGAGTGCAAGTTGTGTTCAGACAAATGAGGGTAGATCAGATTGGTTTGAAATAAATGAGGGACTGAGGCAAGGTAGTGTTTTATCACCGTCTCTATTTACTGTCGTAATGGATCAAATACAACGAAGAGTGGACCCGAATATAGACGGAAGAGACACTAGAACCTTAGTTTTTGCCGATGATGTCTTAATTTGGGGTGAGAGTGTTGAAGAGGTGCAAGAGTAGTTGCAACAGAGTTTGGGTTAAGTATTAGTCAGAATAAAAGTGAATGTTTAGTTATGAAAAAGGATATAAAAGGCATGCCTAAGAATCAAGAAAAGTTAAGACTTCGTGGAAAATTATTAGAAGAAAAGGAAGAATTTAAGTACCTAGGAAGTATCTTGACAAAAGATGCTAAAGTAAATAGAGAAGTAACAGCTAGGGTACAAAAAGCCGAAGGATTTTATCAACTGGTGCGAAAGCTGCTTTGGAACGAGCTGTTTCCACAGAGATGCAAGGTTCTTTTCTATAAAGCATACTTCATACCTAAACTTACTTACGGTGCAGTAACTTGGACAGTTGGATCAAAGGAAGAGAGTCAGTTGGAAGCAGCAGAGATGAAGTTTTTGAGAAGTATAAAGGGAGTTACAAAACTGGACAGGATTAGAAGCGACGTTATAAGAAAGGAATTAGGTCTGGAGAAGTTGAGGTTTAAAATAGGAAGGGAACGTTTAAGATGGTTTGGTCATATGAAGAGGATGGATATGGATAGGATCCCAAGACGAGACTTCGAAGCAGGAGAGGAAGGTAAAAGAAAAGTAGGAAGACCGAGAGAAAGATGGGGAAGATTGATCGAAGGAGACGTTGAAGAGAGAGGTGAATCGTGGAACCAGGTGACGGAATTGAAGCTGTGGGAGGACAGGAAGGAGTGGAGAAAATTGGTGGAGAAGCAGATGATGCAGGATGAAGATGACGATGATGATGATGATGATGATGATGATGATGATGATGATGATGATGATGATGATTCGCTGTCGGCTGTCGGGCCGTGCGGACGTGTGTCGCTCCGCTCCGCGAATGCATGCTTGCATGCATGCCAGTAACTAACTCAGCTATTGCTGCTTCGCGTAATCTATTCTTCCGCGTAGTGTAGTGCAAAGTTAATTGACTGTGTTTTTTGGTGTTTTAACGGGGCAAGTGTTGTATTGGTCGACTTTGACTGTCTCTAGCACAGTCTCGGCCGGTGTTTCTTCGCGTAATTTATTCTTCCGCGTAGTGTTGTGCAAATGTTGTGCAAAGTTAAAAAATTGAGTTTTGTTGGTGTTTTCAACGCAATAGGTGTTGATTTGTCAGACTCTGACTGTAACACAGTCCCGTGTGGGTTCGTCTCCCCGTCCCTGTGCTTGGCAGGCGGACTTGACGCAGGCTCTCGTGGTGTAACATTGCCTCTATGTTCGGCTGGCTGTCTACACTCTCCACATCATTATCGACGGCAAGTTGTTGGTGACGTGTCAATGTACTGGGTCCAGGCTTCATGAAACATCGAAGTTATACAACATTCCAATGGCAATTACGTTGCTAGAGTAGCTTGACCTACGATAACGCTTATTCACTCGTACATCCTACATAATCAGGAATAAACACAAACACTTTAAGTGGTCGGTGACTACGCTAACTACAATCACATAATCTGTTGATCAATTTAAATAGTTGAATAAAAATGACTTCTGTAAATAGTGAAGCCCAAATTTATATGTTACCGCTACCTAAGGAATTTCGCTGCCATGAGTGTTCTCTTAGAACATCATCTGGATGCAAAACGAGAACGGCTGGTAGCTACAGGCGTCATGCTGACTTATCACAACATCTTAGAAGATATCATAACTTGGCTCTTCACTTCAGGTGTGTTAAACATGACATAATTCTCAAGGATTTGAAAGTAACAAAATCCCACTGGAAGGCAATGCATGGATGTGAGCCCTTGGTAGCAGAATCTGATAGCGACGATGAAGTGCAACCAGTTGTTGGCTCTCCCATTTTCCCCCCAACACAAAATGTACGGACACTAAGAAATAGAGATGTAACACTCACCATGTCCCCAGTGAGATGCGTAAATATACCCCCTGCCATCGGGAGAAACGTGACACCGGGGTCCCCCAATCATGAAAGTAGCTTTGTTTCAGTTCAAACAAGCATAAATGAAGATGTCAACGAAAGTTTTAATTGGGGTAACGACTGTTCTCCGCCAGGCACATATGACCCTCTTGTAGAGGCGCGCCAAGCTAACGTAGTTGCTTATATTAACAGGCGGAAGCAACATACGGACAATGAGTCATCAAAGAATCCTCCGGCCTCTATATGTCATGCTGCAAGAATAGGAGATATCAACAGCAATTCCTCTGATCATATCGATTCAGAATATAATGACACAACTCCAATTAATAGTCAAATAACTGATTCGGATTCACTAAACATTGCGAGTTCTCCCGTGTCAGAACAAAACAGACCAATTAATGAAGTCATAAATCGCCCTATACTACAGGATTCATCTACACAAATCAATTCCCCAACTCAAGATAATATCATCAAGCCTATTAATGATAATAATGCGGATGTGGCCCCAGAAAGCAGCTCTGCAAGGTGGATAAGTCGACTAGAAAGAGCGTACGAGGAAGGATGGGACCAATTTGAAGAGGAGATGGCAGAGGTTACTGCAGAAATACAATCCCTTGCAGACGAGAAGAAGGATAATATGAGAGGTACGCCACCACCAGGTCGTCATCGGCAACCTGGAAATCGTGGTAACAACCGTGGAAAGTCGCGGTCTGATGCAGGTGGAAAGCGGGGTAATGGTGTTCCAGAAAGGCGAAACGAGCGGCACATCCGCAACCCTAGTCCTGATCAAAATGCAGACGACACCATCGATGGGCGACAGGGAGCTGCCCCCCAAGAGCAACAAGGTCAGCAGTTCATGGTAATGATGCAAGTCGGTTGCAAAGCTGTACCGGTGAGTAAAAAACAAGCATTTGAGGAAATAATGCAAGGTTCTTCAACATTCTGTAGCGTAGACAAAAACAAGGTGGAAGATTACTTTAAAGACTCGTTCAATAATCCTGACTATAACTGGACACCACCACCCAACATAATTCCAAATTTGCATTCGGAAACTACTGGAGATGATGATATATCCCGCCCTATTACAGCAGGGGAGATAAAATCACGCCTCTTTAGCATGAAAGACTCAGCGCCTGGGCCAGATTTCATAAAATATAGTTTCTTGAAGAAAATAGATAGTGAATGCAACTTATTATGTGCGATCTTTAACATTTGCCTTAAGTCAAAACGAATTCCACTGGCATGGAAAAAGTCAGAACTGTGCTAATTTACAAGGGAAAGGGTGGTAGGGATGACTTGTCCAATTGGCGACCTCTTACATTAGGATCAACTATGAGCAAACTATATGCAGGAATCCTGGGAGGAAGGCTATCGAAGTGGGCATCTAGTAACAACATCATTTCACCAATGCAAAAAGGGTTCATGGAATTTGAGGGATGCCTAGAGCATAATTTTGTCCTGCAATCTATAATTGACAACGCCAGAAGGCACAATAAAGAGGTATATGCAGCTTGGCTTGATCTTTCAAATGCCTTTGGGTCAGTACCACACGAGTATATGAAGGAGGCACAAAGACAACTGGGCGTACCTGAAGACGTTCTAGAGATCATAGCTGACATGTACCATGGAAGTGTTACTAGAGTTAGAACAGGTCAAGGCTATACAAATGATATTGAGCTCAAAGCTGGAGTGAAACAAGGGTGCCCGCTAAGCCCAATTCTGTTTAATCTAGCTATTGAGCCAATCATTAGAGCGATTACCAACTTAAGTGATAGTTGTGGGGCTGAAATTCATAGTCAATCGATTTCCATACTGGCCTATGCCGATGACTTTGTTTTAGCAGCTAAAAATGAATTGGCTCTACGACGTCTTTTGAGGGTAGCTGGGGATGCAGCCAAGTGGGCAGGACTGACATTTAACCCAAAAAAGTGTGCTTCGCTAAGTATCGACTGCAGAAAAACACGAGATACGCTTCCAACTGTATTCCTCATACAAGGTACTCCAATGAAAGCATTGAACGATGGGGAGGCGTACCAGCATCTGGGCGTTCCTACTGGATTCAGAGTCCAACAAACGCCAGTAGCTGAACTGGAGAGAATGTGTGAAGACCTACACAAAATTGATGTTTCTCCGTTAGCACCCTGGCAGAAGTTAGATGCCGTAAGGACTTTTCTCCTCCCACGGCTTGAGTTTATAATGCGTGGGGGAGGGATGAGAAAGACTGCCTTTTATAAATTTGACCGCAAAATGAAGGCGGCCGCGAAACGGTGGCTATCACTCCCTCGACGTGCCAGCGCAGAGGTGGTGTACATGCCCATGGCAGAGGGGGGTGCAGGCCTGTTACCAACTAATGACTCTGTAGATGTGCTGGCGGTAGCCCATCCGTTTCGGCTTCTTACGGCCAGTGATCCACTTTGTAAGGATATTGCGTGGTCCTCACTAAAGGAGGTAGTTAGGAAACGTATTGGTAGAGAACCTACGGTCCACGACTGTTGCCAGTTCCTTTCGGGAAGCATGGTTGGTGATCTGGGAGGTAGAAGTAATGACTTCAGTTCCATTTGGACTAGAGCACGTAATGCTACAAGAAGGCTACAAACACGCATTGGGTGTCAGTGGGGGTACAGTGAGGCAAGAGGTGAGATAGCCATTACAATAAATATGCCAAATCGGACACCCGATAGGCATACTATACCGCCAAAGGCTCGCGGCTATTTGGCTAACCAACTAAGAAATGGGTCTCCGTCACAACTATAAAGAAAGACTTCTTCGAAAGCCAGACCAGGGAAAGGTGTATAGACATTCTAGTAAATCTCAGGCTAGTAACCATTTCATGTCAACTGGGCGATTTACACGGTTCTGTGACTGGCGGTTTGTTACAAAGGCGCGATTAGATACAGTGGGGCTAAATGGTACTCGGAGGTACGGAAATGCTCCTACTAACTGTCGCCGGTGTGACTATGGGCACGAAACTTTACCACATGTTTTTGAACTCGTGTCGATATCATACTGCTGCATGGACAGAGAGGCATAATGCTGTGTTGAACAGATTAGTTAAGGCTATTCCGAGGAATCAGGCAAACACAATCCGAGTTAATCAGAAGATTCCAAATTGCGATCTGAGGGAAAGACCTGATCTAGTTATTACGAACATCATAACAAAGAAAGCTTGTATAGTGGACGTTACTGTACCCGCCGGAAACCACGACGACGCCTTGTTAGCTGCTCGAGATTACAAGATCAGGAAGTATACGCCACATGCCGAAGTGCTTAGAAGCCAGGGGTTTGAAACTGTGGTTGAAGCAGTGGTTGTGGGTAGTCTGGGATCGTGGGATACTAGGAATGATCGGGTTGTGAAGATGCTTGGAATTGGAAAAAAGTACTCTACCCTAATGAGAAAGTTGATGGTCAGTGACACTATCCGGTGGAGCAGAGACATTTTTATTGAACATGTAACTGGGCATCGACAATACAACTGATGACGTAAAGGAAAAAAATACTGATTGTATACATATTTTAATTCGTTTTAACAAACGCAGAGATTGCGTGATTTATGGTGTAAAAATAGGATTGACATTACGGTTCATCTTAGACCTATTTTGTTTTGTATGTATATATATTATTGTTACAATTTGAGCGGTGCAAAGGAGTATACATTGTATACATGTACTTTTTAGTATTATTGTGTGTACCTGATATAGATTATTGTTATTAATTTTAATATGTTAACAACAATTGTCCAATTTTACCGTTTTATGTGTATGCTGGTGGTGCGGTGCAATATGTATGGTGTTTTATGCTTTAAAACAATGTATAATGTATTGTAATAACTTTGTATATTTAGTCAACAACTTCAACTGTTATTGATAAATTGTTGGTTGACGCAATGTAATGTGATAGATACTAATAAATGATGATGATGATGAAGAAACGCTGAGCCTGGCAATCTCGGCAAAAAATAGTTTCGTGCCCTAGATATCGGTGTGAAGAACACCACTCAACCCGACATTGTTGGAAATGAGTTTTGATTATTATTATAATAGACCCCTGTTTTCGAATATTGAATGTACTCACTGCATTACTTATGTGCAGTTTGTTTCAAAGTTGTATGATAATAAGGACAGGTTTTAGAGCGCTATCACACACAAAAAAAATACACAGATGCAAAAAGAGCTAAAGTTCTTATTTTTTTTATTTTGATGTCTTATTTTATTTCCGGTACAAAATTTTGGATTTAATCCGCAATCCAAAATTCCCCAAAATTCTTTCAAAATAATTCTAAAAAAAACTTAAAAATCTTTAAAAAATTAATTTATTGAATTTTTTAAAGTTATAATTTCCCAAAGTTAATAAGTAAAATTCAGGTCAGAAGGGGTTAAGGTGTATACCTTGATAGACATCCATTTATCGAGACATAACTAAGCAATAGTAAACTTTTTGTGTTATATTTTGTGTTTTTGTGTTATGGTGTTAGGGCCTACATCAATTTTTGTCAAATGTTGAGAATAAATGGAATAAAATGAAATAGTTCTTTTCAAATTGAGAAAACAACCGTCGGTTGCGCAGTCTAACGGCTGATTCGAGTACATCTGGAATCCATGGGGAAGACCGGAAATAAGCTACTGGCACCTGTATTGTTTCCTCATAATGTGATGGGATGGGATTTTCATTTATTTTATTTGTTATTTCTAAGAATTCGGTTTCAGTGCGACCATTTTCATCCTAATCCAGTTTTCGTAGTTACTAGAACTCGCCACACAACATAACTGACCTTGTTTCCCGTGGGATCACTAACTATAACTGTATGTCTTAGGGTTTTGTCACTTCATTTTAAATAAACTAATTTCTAATTTGTTTATAAATAGTCGCAACTAAATGTGTTATTTTGGTAGTTTTGTATTTATGATAATAGTTCAATTTTGGTATTAATGACAGGTTTACCACCCTTTTGATAGTTAGTAAATAGCGGTTTGCTCGGCCAAAAAGCATCCTACGTATATACAATTTTGCAAACTTGTCAATAAAGCAAACATGGACGTTCCAACAGTCATATATTTTCAAAATTTTGACTTGATCAGCCTGAAAAAATTCACGAATATAGTCAATTTTGGACTTTTTAACAAAATTGAAATTCGTGAAATCTAATTTATTTTTTATAAATTATTTCAAAAAAAATTTTAGGAATGTGTTACTATAGAAACCTTTATTTCCACTTTCTTGAGATATGTTCAAAATTTCTAACAACTGTGATGTCATTCAGCCGAGCAAACAGAAAATTGCCTAAAAAGGGGTGGTGAACGCTCTTAACGTAACGCTGTGAAAAATAAATCTTCTAAAAATCACATTTCTACTCTTTCTATCAGTAGTCTTATTTCATCAAAACAATATTTTTTTAAAGACTGCTGCTGTAGTTGTCGTTATATTACTATTCTTTGTTTAATAAAATATATTATCAACGGTGGGATGTTCAATTTTTGTTTGTTTTACTATTGTAACATTTTGAACTGTTTTATATCACCTAAAAATAAATCCATTTTTTTCCTCAACACTGTGCATACTGTGTCCATGTACCCGTTATCAATGTCGCCGTTGAGAAATACTCCATATTAAATTCAAGCACGAACATTTATCTTCATCGTCATCATCGGTGATCACGATAACCATGATCTAGCGACTACAAAGCGCCGTTCATTACCCCTAGTGTTGACTCCCCTCAGTAAATCTCCAGCCAGATTCCTATCGTACATGGCCTAAATGTGTTTAAGATCAGATGTAGATAAGATGGGAAGGGGTTTTACTCGTTGTCAGTGATCATTTGGCTCGCGACCAAATCACATCGGGATCCAGCTAGGCCGTGAGAACCAAGTATTTTCTTCATAAGAAGTTAGCAAGAAAGAAGCCACCGTCTTAACCAGTGCCTTGAACTCTCTCGGTCGAAACTTGCGGTTTTTATTATGGTCCACGCTTTTCACACATTTAATTGCACTTTTTAAACGTTCATTAAAATCAAGCTGTTCGTACTTCATACAGTCACATTTTAGTAGCTTTGACGATAGCATTTACAACTTAGTTAATACAAATTACTTTATTCTGTGTAAATGCCCGTCCAAGTAAGTTAAACGATAAATTTTAACGTTTTCATTTTTAATACGCGCAAGGGTGCTCTCACAAATGGAGCAAATAGAGCTTAGCCATTTGCATAACGAGCTCTATATTGTGTATTACACTACGGTTTAATTTGTGCTCGCATCAAGACGGACGTTGGCCCAACTAATTAGGCAACATCATCGCGACGCGGCGTACAGGCATTCCAGGGAGTGTATAGAGGTCGAGCCTAATGGTCGGGGGGTGTCCATTTGAAGGCGATTATCAACGAGGCTATAGAGGTCGACCACCCAGAACTTTGTAACAGCAGAAGACAAAATAAGAGACAATAAAAGTAAGGGGGGAAGGGGGTAGAACCCAGAACTTTGTAACAGCAAACAATACCAGACAAAATAAGAGACAATAAAAGTAAGGGGGGGGGGGACTCGTGGTATTATAGTGTGATGAATGATTTCTACGAGGAAAATAATTAAATTAATCTGAACGTTTAGCAACAGGCGCTCAGTTCTTAGAACAGTTGATAGTGATTAATGATTATTAATATGAAACTTGTAGAACAGGTAAATTGATTAATTTAATTGTAATTATTTGGACATACACTGTTCTACTAATAAATACTTTATAAGTTTTTTTACTAAGTATTTATTATAAGAACGGTATTTCCAAATAATACAATTAAATAAGTTGATAGTGAGTGAATCTTTCACTTGTTTCTAGTTCAAAGTAAATTTATGATTTAAAAAAACCCGAGTCTAATCCAGGAATGGAACTCATGTCAATGTATTGTAGGCACGATTGCACTCGCAGGAAAAATGAGGTACTTAACACATCTTCTTGTGTGTTGCAATGAAGTATGGAGTGACTGACAGATTTTTATTATTCAATTCCACACACCAAAAGATTTATGAAAATATAAGTGTTTATTGATTTTTGTTTGTGAGATTAAACCCTTATGCCGTCCGCGGTGGCATATACGATTAGGGCGCTGGTCCAAAGCGTATGGCTCTACGAGGACATGGGTTCGAATCCCGCATAACGTATGAGTTATTTTGTAATCGTCCTTCATCGTCATCATACATCACTCATCGTTTCGCTCTCGAATAGCCTTAGTGCATTGCTTTGAGACGTTAAGCAACAATAATCAATCAATTAAACCCTCAATTAAACCGCCAGAGGACGCAAATGATCAATTTTTGTATGCGCTAATTATTATAATATTGCGTACACTCTTTAAAATGTTTGCTCTCCTGGTTTGGTAGATTTTAAATACCATTCACGGTAGCTCTTCACCTTAAACTTTCTCCGCTCAGTTTGAAAGAAATATGAATAAAATTGCCGAGCTAGTCTCAAAGTTGTAGCTGTTAATTGACTACATTTATGGTAGGATTTGCCTCAAGGGCGACCGATGAAGTATTATTCACTTTACCGAAAGAAAGTTTCAAAACTTTCCCAATCTCTTTCACGTATTTCAAAAAATATTTCCACTCAATGCTTTCTGCTGGAAATAGTTTTATTTTTCCTTTCTATATTTTTTCCCTGATTTCCTTTCTTTACATTGTACGAACTAAATTTGTTTATTTACTTGAGTAACTAATGTTCAATGTTCTTTAAAAGAACAGTAAAAATCGACAAAACTCGGGGACTTTTTCGAACCACCCAGACGGAAAACTAGATTGACTTGATTTGACTCGATCAGGCGTTTTTGTGTGATCATGTGAACGAAAAGAATTCAAGTTTGCTTCGTATCACAGCTCTCCATCAAACACAAGACGTAACGCCATCAACGTCGCCGGATAATCCCTTTATTTCTGAGTTCTGCTACACAAGACCGACGCCCCTTGATATCAGCAGTTTTGTGTGTGTCGTGGGGTGGTGATGGAGGGGGGGGGGGGGCTGAATGAAGAAGATTCTTTCAGATACCTAGCACATCGGTTGCGTTGATCTCAACCCGTACAAAAGTCATTGTGTTACCAGTTTTAGTTCTAAATTTATGGTCAAATTTAAAGGTTGAAAAGTTGATATTATACATGTTGGTGTTGCCATATATTTTACATTCACTTATTTGATCTAATTATCCAACCATGTAATTGATGTCTAGTTCATCGTATATGTAGGGCCTACGTCTAATCCTCATGCAAAATCTCAACCAATCGTAGTCTCAAATAACCGGAATCTAAATTGGTCATAATTTTGTTAGGTTAAGTTATCTTTGGATATAAAGTCGGACAGTTCTTACAATCGAAGTCACTTACTGCTCGCAATATGCTTTTAATTGAAGTAAAATACCACCAAAGTCTCTACTGGCCTGACATTCTGTGACCAGCGGATGTTGTTGTTCAGTCAAAAGGGCAGTCGTTTAAATCTATGGTAAGTGAACTCGTTGGTACTGTAGTTAAGAGTCTCTGTTTTAAATGCAGAAGGTTCAAGTTTCGAAACCAGCTAATGGCAAAAGCTTTGAAATTTCTGATGGTGACTTAAATTCATCAAATTCTTGGATTAGGAATGTGTAATATTGATTTTCGAGCCGTTCCATCAACAAGGCACGTACTAAATTCTAATTCTGTTCAACAATCTTGGGTTGTGGCACCACCCGCAAGTGAAACAGTGACAACTTGTATGGTTGGTGTTTCTTATTTTAAAAAAACGACACTAATTAGTAATTGCTCACTCGTAGATGCCTTCAGTGTTTGGTTTGCTTTAAATTAAATATCCTTCACTTAATCTCAATTGAGACTGAGTGCAGGGTAGCCTCTAAATACGAATTCATTAATTTTACTTTTGTCCGTTGGTAGCCAGGTATAGCAATGTGTCTCCGCATTGCACTTTGCACTTTGCACTGTGCCGTGCGATGTGTCACCTCCGCTGCACTCCCATGCAGTTGCAGTCCGCTGCCATCCTAGCCGGCCAGTCAGTGTGAGGAGATGGACAAGACAAGACACGCATTGTCTTCGTTCTGCGTGCGGGGACCTACACTGAAGCGCTTCGCACTGTGGTCATACACTAAAAAGCTGTTCTAACTAATTTTTATCTTAAGTGAGTGGAAGTGATCGCGATTTTCAAGAACTCTGCTGTAGGTGGAGTGTTGTCTCAATTATTATTAGCGGGACTTACAATCTTCAAGCCACATCGAAAATTGCAGTAACAAAGAGGTAACAATTATAAATCATATACAATTTGGCAAGTTAATTATACATATTTTTTCATCATTCATGTTAGTTACATTTACTCTCGACACATATATTTAATATTGTATCAGCATCAAATTTAGAAAGAAAAAACATGTCATACATTAAATGTTTACCAGCTTAATACGCCTGGGTGCATAGTTATAAGTTATTGCCACTAATTGGCTGCCTTGTAATTACTACAAATGTAAGTAAACCTCAATTGTCATTAACGCGCATAGAAGTTTGATGCATTTCCGCTGCTTGTTCATCCGGTTCGTTGTTTCTACCTACACCGGCGATATTTGTAAACGTTTGCTACCTACGTAAATTGTAATTTATGTTATTATAACAATACTGTATCTTTTGAGTAGGAAGTAGGAAATAAAGTGAATATTCTATAACCTATCTAGTTGGTAACAAGAATTGATTTCACTAGGGACATAAATTTACAAAAATATCGACTGCATGTTGCTAGGATGGCTTCAATGAGACGTTTACTTTATATTGAAGTAGCATTGTGAAGTTAAAAACCTCTTTTCGGTCGATAATAATAATCTATACCTTACGGGACGGAAAACCACTGACTCCTTTGGACTCACTGCACAAACCTATGAGCACTGACTGTGCTGGCTTAAGCTTTAAGCGCGCGACTCTAATTCAAGAGTTCCCAGGTTCAAATCCCGTAGAGCCGTCAATTATTCTGACTGAAGGTTTCCTACGGTTTTCCTCGGTAACGGATTGAGTCCTCTTAAACAGCCCTCGGACATCCCTTCACAATTGTCTTAACTATAATATTGCTACAGACAACTGAAAAGGGGCATGCATTGCACCCCGCGGGCAGGTCTCCCACGAAAACAATTTCAAGCCACGACGGTTTACAGATCTTCTACTTATAAACTTGACTTTTTTACTATATTTGTTATAATATTTTGCTGTGGAGCTGTTTTCTGGTTTTTTGCCTTAGTGAACGCAGTAGTTATCTCTGCTTGCGACACTTCACATTTAAAAATGATACTTATTTCTTTTCCAGATATAAAAACTTATTTAATAAGGTTGACTATAAATGAAACTTTGATCATACACAAATTTATAAGCAGTAATTAACAAGTTTCAAAATAATAATATTGCAACTAAATGTACAATCAGACGATTTTTATTTAATGAAACGAAAGAATCAGAATTAAATATACCGGTATCAGAAAAAATTGAATCGACTAGAGATAAAAGAGGAGCAATAAAAGAAAGATTTTTTAAAATCTGTATAAAATAACTAGGAAACGCTTAAGTCCCGCCGCGTTGTTGGATGAGCGTAATTGGTGCATCGAGCTGCCATGTGTTACGCAGATTTTCTGTTGTTCTGTGAAAAAATTATTACTTAGTCGAAGATTTTTTTAATTAAATTAAATAAAATAAAAAATTAACTTAATTTTTTTAATAAATCGTAATTTTAAAAAAAATAAAAAATCGTAAAATTGCAATTTTCATAAGAAATAATTATTCGATTGTTCAAATTTAACACGAATATATAAGTTCATGAAATTAAGGTTCTGTAAAAAAATCATTACAATCGATAAAGATGTA
Source organism: Sweltsa coloradensis (assembly GCA_024449915.1). NCBI lineage: Eukaryota > Metazoa > Arthropoda > Insecta > Plecoptera > Chloroperlidae > Sweltsa > Sweltsa coloradensis. The sequence goes on from JAMZAV010000059.1 coordinate 474,060, forward strand.
GGTGTTATAAGTCAAAGAATTGTTTTTAAAAAAGAAAAAACCCGTAAAATTTCGATTTTCATGAGAAATAATTTTTCGATAGCGCTCAAATTTTACACGAATATCTTAATTCATAAAATTATGGTTCTGTGAAAAAAACCTTACAATCGGATAAAGCGTGTAGGTGTTATAAGTCGAAGAAATTTTTAAAAAATCGAAAAAATCGTAAATTGCGTTTTTATAAGAAAAAATTTCCGATGCGCTCAAAACGTGGCAGTTCTAAGTTCAGAGATTTCGAAGGCCTCATAAAATTCCATCGCAATCAGAGTATCGGTTTAGCCGGAATCGTGTTAACAAACACACAAAAATACAAAAAAAAAAAAAGAAAGAAAGAAAAAAAAAAAAAAATTCCGGATATTTTTCTCCAGTGTAGTGAAATGGAATCTTCGCTTCGCTCGCTACGCTCGCTACGCTCATCATAAAAACAAGTCGAAACTAACATCAAAATAAAATTGATTGGCAAACATAGGAAACAGCAAGATTGCCAAACATAGGAAACAGCAATAAGATGTAATAATATCAAAATATCGTGGACAAAAATCAAAATGCGAATCTTCAATTTCGTTTTTTGACATATTTTTATTTCCACTTGTGACTCAATCCGTTTTAAACTTCACCACTCAGTTCATGCTGTTGAGGTTTCCAATTTATCTGAGAAAATAATCACGACTCAATATCTACTACATGCTATGCTTGTCGAGCCTACCTGTGCTAAAAAGTTTTTATAAAATCAACTGATTTTTGCTCAAACCGATGTTGTTTACAGAGTTGTAAAAGAGAAGTCCAAATAACACTTGAAAGTCGAGTTACCCTTTCACAGTTAAGCAATTCCGTTTAACGGTCGAACTTCTACACTGTCTATATAAAGAGACATTAAGCAGAAAACCTGTATAAACAGATTAATCTTTTTCGTCTCGAATGGAGAATTTCTTATCCGCTCTACTTAAAATTTAAGAGGGTTTCAATGAAAAGTCTCCATGAACACTTTTATGCAAAATAAACAAATTAACGACTGTTTTAACGAACATTATATATACTCCGTCATACACCTTGAGTGTTCGGGCAGGAAAAAACCCAGCAACATTCGTATTTTGACGGGAATTAAGAAGACGTCTATAACATGGGGAATTGAGGTACTATCTTACGTTATGTCCATGTTCGGGTTGTTTAAACCTTCTATACCTTTCAGCATTATTATAGTCGTCGCATTCAAATGAGATGCCTTCTATAATATTGCAGCATACGCACTTTTGTGTTGCAAAATCCAGGTGAGAGTGTGTTACACTTTTCTCTCCAAACTCGCAACCTCAGAGGGTGTCTTGGGGGGGGGGGGGGAGGGGGTGCTAGTAGGGTTGGTTTTTGGGCGTGGGGTGGCGTCCTGTCTTATCTGGCGTCACCTCAAATATGTGCTATGGAATCTCCGTAAATCCTATCAAGTTAGTCCCCGGGTTTCGGAAGCAAGTCACTGAAAGATCATACGTTACGTACACGCACACGCACACGCACACGCACAAGAACATCCTATTTTTTCTTATTAATCTATTATTATTAAAAATTATTATGTAAATTATTAATACATTTTGTGACGTTTGAATACCACAGTTTTTTATTTTCGATACCGGGGACAAAAAACTGTTAATAGGGTGCAATTTAATGTATGCCTCTCTTCAGGTGTCTAACTAGGTAGGCCTATGTTGCGGAAAAGACTATTGTAATAGAAGGTCCGAGGGCTGTATAAGAGTACTCAATTCCTTGCATTCGTTTTAACGACCGAGAGAAACCTCAAAAAAAGTTTTAATCAGGATTGCCGGTCAGGGCGGGTTTCTAATCCGGGACCTTCCGAATCAGAGTCAAGCGCATAGTTAGTGGCAATCGATGACACATATTATAACACTGTCTTTCTCTCTGTATTTTGATTTTTGACTCGTACCCCAAACCGTGATACAAGCGAGCTGCTACTTCTTTCTTATATCACCCTGTCTGCAGCAACACCAACACACGCCCGAGACAGAATATCGAACTCTGTATCAGAAGGCTCGTGTATGCCTAGAAATCTCCTACTACATTGTTACGACACTGATGTCGGTGTTTGCTTGTGATGTTGGCTTGTGTGTGGGGGGGGGGAGGTAGGTTGAGCGAGGAAAACAATATCACACGATGTTGATGCTTGGGCTCTACTCCCAGTTCTTTCAACAAGGATAATCGCGACGTTGGGTGTAACTGCTAGGGATGAATATAGCACTTTCGTTGGTCTTGTGGTTAGCGTCTCTGCTTCCAATACAGAAAGTCCAGGGTTCGATTCCCGCTATTGGCAGAAGTTTTTTAACCTCTGATTTTTACTAAGTCCATCAGATCTTGGGTTAGGAATTTGTAAAACGGTGACTTTGGAGCCGTCCTGGCAACGAAGCACATAATAATTTCAAATTTGTTCTAAATCGGCCTTATTGATTCTGGCGTTGATCCGCGGGTGTTCCCACTGTCCATACCACTGATAGCTATGTTTCCTATTACTTGGAAAACGCTTAAGTCCCGCCGCGATGATGGATGAGCTTTTGAGAGTTTTAACATTGCGTGGGATAACTTTACTTTTGCAAGTGCTTTGTTTTGTTGCCTATGCATTGTAGGTGATTGTTGTCAAGTTTCTATTGTTTCTTGTCAATTGGTATTATTTACTGTAAACAACTTATATTAAAAGCTTTATTTCTATGGATTCTGGCTAACTTTTTCAATTTTTTCTTTCAAAAGGTACTACATCATCATAACCTTAATGTCCATGTATAATATGAACGTTGTAGCCCCACCCGTTTGGTCAGAATTGGCCCAAATGGCACGAAAATATCGCACAAAAAATCGAAAAAAATCGTAAAAGTACGATATTCATGAGAAATATTTCTTCGATTGTGCCCAAAAACGTGGCAAGTCTAAGTTCAGAGATTTCGAAGGTCCTGTCAAATTTTCATCAAGATCGCATATGCCGTTTGCCCGGTAGAGAGCGAACAAACAGACAAAAATACAAACAAAAAAAAAACACCCGAGCAAATTTTTTTGGGGGGTCAGTGAAATTGAAGTCTTCGCTTCACTCGCTACGCTCATCCAAAAAATATCGATCTTCGGTTGGTTATTGCTCACTCGTCGATTGCGTTGGGACGTATAGGTTTGGCTTGGTCTCTTTGGTTTAATGTTCACCACCGAAAATCAGTTGTGTCTGAGTGGGCAAACTCTAAATACAAATTTATTTATTTATTTAAGTCGCAGACATTTCACTTACTCGTCGTCGTTGAGAACTTGGTGATAACACATTGGAATCAGATTCAGAGGTTGCAAATTATTTTATGCTACTCGGCAATCTTGGTAGGTTTTTGCAACATACTTATTGAGTACACAAAATAGAAACGTATTGACTGACGCCGTAGACAGTTTATTTTCAAATCTTCCCAGCTTATAAAAAGTAATATTTTGAAAGTCTACACTTTTTAAAATTAAGATTAAATTAGCCAGCGCCCGCGTACATGATTTATAAATTTGTTTAGTTATGTAATGCAATAGCGTAATGTTTTAATGTTTTAAATTATTTTTTTACATATTCTGTTTTGTACAATATAATTAAATGGACAAACTTCTAGTTTGTATGCAAAATAATGTACAAAGTTATGTATTCAGCATTATTCATTGAAATAATGCGAAATTATATGTTTTTAATTTATTCATTGCCTAATGATACAATGACTTTTATTGTGGTAGGCAAACCTTCTAACTAGTCAGCTTTCTCGGATTTTTCCATTGTCGGCAACAGTGCGCGAATAACACAGGCTTTTAAAGCTCGGATGTGAAAAAATATTTTTCCCCTTTGAATAGAAGTTCCGACCCCTTTTAGGCCGTGTAATAATTATTTATTATCCCAGTAATATCCACATGCCTTTCCTTCCCATGTCATCTTTTACCATATATTCCGCAAGTGAAATATATTCTGGTCATATTCCGGTCAGTCATACGCACTTCGGGGTTCATGGCTCCAGCAAGCTATACTAAGCTACACTCGCTACATAAGCAACGAACACAAACTAGGGGGGCGATAGTTAAGTGTAGTTTACTTTGCTTTATTCTTGCTTCTTATGAAGGAGGTCCCGGATTTTAATTCAATTTCTGATGGTTTTTGTAACATCCAAAATCGGCATTAAATAATCAATAAATCAATCAATATTACAAGATGGTAGGCCTGTTTGGAAACGTTGACTTCATCATCCTTACTTAATATTATTTGAGTTATCCCTAACCTCCACCCCTCGACGAAAAATCAACTGCAACTAAATGGGCGTACAATAAAAATATTTTATTATTATATTCCAATTCTTGTGTCAATATTTTATTCCTCGTTCTGTTTATTAACAAGACATGTAAATAAAATTACATACAATATGATATGGGAAGTATTCCTCCTGGTGAGTTTATGAACTCGAAAAATAAAACGACCAATCAGTTAAATAAACTAAGCTAGTTCTACTCGTATCACAATTCAATACCATCCTTGATAAAAGAGGTATTTGCTAACGATAACTTAACGGTGTGGCATTTCTACAAATCTTGTTTTCGTGATGTTTTATTTAATAAATCAAGCCATAAAACACGCCAGAATCACTAAAGTCAGCTCTGAAAAATTAAAAACGTTTCATACCTGACGAGAGTTTCTCGTTTTCATGAAATATTTATGAAGTTGAATTTTTCCCCTCATTGACTTGATGGCTAAAACTGTTTGCCAGTTTATACAATGTTTTGACGTTAGGAGTCCATTCTGAATAATAAAAACATCAAATTCGTGTTAACATGAGCGCCTGTCCAACTCCATTGCGCCTCGACTGTTCTGCTACCGACAGTACATTATACACAACGCCATTATCATAATAACAATTCATTACAAGGTTTACACCCCATTTGTAGTAAAAGGTTGAACCATATTATGTTCATTTTATAATAATTTTTGTGTAAAACTGACCCTACTTGAATAAATTTTAACAGCATAATTTACATATTTTGTATGTGTATGTAATTATTTTTATTGGGGCCTTCTGTGTAATTAATAGGAGGTGTGTGTGAGATAATGCGATATGAAGTTTTCCATTTCACATTATAATGAGCTGTAATATTCATAGTGTGTTCTTACTGTAACTATGCACACCCTCATTTTATTGATTGGTATTTCCTTTTTTGTTTGGTATGTTTGGTATGCCGACAATACTAACTTAAACTGGTTTTTCATTTAACATAATTACAATCATTACTGTGTGACGACACAACATGAAACATGATAATGATGAACAGAATTCTTCGTGGTTTAGATTTGAGCCAATTATGCTCTTCAATAATTATTATAATATTATCCACTTACCGGATAACAAGTAACATTATTTTTATTCGCGATATATTTGAAATTTGTCCTTGAAATTTGGCTTTGAGAATCTGTAGTAAAGTCCCACTCTGCAGTTAAAGGGATTTTTTTTAAATAAGAAGATTGCTTTTAAAGGATACATTTCTAGGGGTTTACTAGTGAGTAATAAAGGTATGTGGATCCATCATTTAGGACTAAGCATGAATAAGTATATAATACCCTCTGTTTTATAAAAACACCACTTCGCAATCTCAAACTACTTTTAAACTATTTGAACTGTCAACACACTATCATGATGTTTAGCTAGTCGAAGGATGCCAATCACAGACGGACGAACTGAACGACGACGAGACATCATCTGCAGTGTTTGGAATTTGAGGTTATTGGTTCGGATCACTATGACGTCATAAGCATGATTCTGTGTAAGCTCGGGTCACTGAGTATAAGAGATGTATGCTGGTCCACATGAGCATAAGCAATGATAAGTTGTAATACGTCATCTGTTCTGTATAAAAAGACCATGCCATTTCTGTAAACTCACTTATAAACGATTTGATACTGTCAAATGACTATAAGCATGTTTGTATAGTCGAGGGTCACAATGACGTCATAAGCATGATTCTGTATAAGCTCGGGTCACAATGACGTCATAAGCATGATTTTGTATAAGTTCGGGTCACCAGCACTGAGCTCGTGTTTTGTATTTATAATAGCCAAGGGATGGGGGAGGGGGGGACTGGTTGTCAATTGAACTAGTGCGTAATGAAATGACGCGAGGTCGAGCCAACTGTGGTTTGTAACAGTATTTAGGTATCATTGTGACAATGTAATTGGGTTTTTATTGTGCGGGTAACCGCCCGTACCACGAGGTATTAGCGTCACGTACATTTCGATGCAAAAGATTACTGAGTGTATATTACATGGTCGTTGCGTTACAAAGCCAAGCCAATAATACTGTTGTTTAAAACAAGTACAAGGATTATGACGACGTCTATTTTACTCGTGGCCTCATGTCGAGAATTAAAATTGTTATTTTGAATAGATACGTGGAGACGAGTAAAACTTGTATATGAAATAAAGTGGTTTATAATGCCATTTTGCAAATAGCTATGCGTAGATTGATTTCAAAATAGACATAATGTGTCAAACACTTGCTTTAATACGTTGTATTAAATAAGATTGAGTACCAATATAATTGAGTTAAAAAGAGGCAAATATTTAGTCAATTCAGCAGTAGGTGGTTTTAAAAGGTAGAATTTAGCTCTCATTGATATGTTTTATTATCCGTTCAAATAACATTTAGGTTGTGAATTTTTGCTAGCAGATTTTAAGCCAGGTAACAAAATGTTCTACAGTTATTTTCCTTACGTATATGCGATTCTTCTGTAAAATTGATGTATCTTTGTTGAATATCACATGCAAGCGAACAAGCAATAATAATTAGCACCGAACTGTGGAGGTAAACTGATAATTTCGATCAAGATTAATAATTTGTGTCTATAATTAATAATGTTTATGAGTTGATTAAGGGTAGGACCGTAGACAAGGCAGTATCTCAACTGCCATAATAATTACCAAATGAAAACTTTTTAAAAGCTTTCTCTGTTGAGATTACGTCGACTTGGGGCTAAACCAAACAGTCAGTCCAGTGACACATTTTAACATCTTCCTTTTTATGAAGCTTCTGTAAATGTACAGGTACAAAAGTAAAAAGTACATTAAATAACAGAATAAATTTATATCTCGCGCATAAATAATTTAAACACTTGGAAAGGGTGTCAATGTAAGTACATATTTTAAAATAAAAACTAAACAAATTGTTCAAATCCATAATTTACCTCATCTAAGGTTGAAATGTATATTGTTGATGTGTATGTACATTACAAATTCAATAACTTCAAGTAAAAATTGTATTGAAATTACATTATGCGCATTAGTAATTGAATACTCAATTGGAAATGGTGTCAGATTAATTCTAAGACGTTTTTCACTCTTAACTGAACCAAACAACCAATCTAGAGAAATATATTTTTAAGTTTTTAACACATTTTCGTTTGAAATTTTGTTTGTTAATGTGCAGGTACAGTAATAATTCTTAACCTTCAAGTACAAAAACAAATATATTATAATGTTGAACACTAGGGTGACACGATTCGTTCATATTTTTCTCTAAGAACTAAACCAACGCTGTCAATACAGAAATATGTATCTTGCATATTATCTTTGTTTCATATGACGATTTTGTTAATGTACAGGCACACAAGAGTTATATGACACGGTAGAAAATGTATCACGCGCTTAACAAATTAAACACTTGGAAAGGGTGCCAACACTTTTTCTGGAATGTTTTGCACTCGCAACTAAACCAAACCGTCAAGCCCGGATATATATACATATTTAACACATTTATTTGAATTGTTTTTAAAGGTAGAGTACTAACTCTCCAACTACGAGGATACATTGTATGTTACGGTTGAAACTGCGACTCGCATAACTAATTGAACACTTCATTGGAAACGGAGCCAAGATTCATTCTGAAATGTTTTTCACTTTAAATGTGTTAGTTTAAATTGAAACTCACGTAGTAAGTCAGTCGTGGTCTAGAATTAAAAGTAATCGCCCCCATGCTCGCTAGTCGCTACACACTCCTGTCACGACTCCCCGTTTAAGTGCGCTTGCTTGCAGGGGGGCCTGCTATGCATACTGCACCAGAATGATCTATTCAAAAGGCGGCGATCGAGGTCGTAAAGTAGCAACACCGTTCTGCTACGTTCCACGGAGAAATCCACTCTCCCGTCATTCACATAATTCATTATTTGTAAATGTTACTCCCCTAACTATTGTAAAATGCTGGTCTCGAATTTTGTTATTCAATGTTAAAGGTAATTTGACCGGATTTGCGTAATAGGCAATAGTCCTTCATCCCATAACTAAAAAATTCTACTAACAAAAATCAGTCTCTTCGCTGCACGAGATTTCCACAGATTTTAAGTGTTTTAGCAAAATATTTGATAGCGTCGACGCCGTTTCTTGTTGTAAAATGTAACAAACAAGGATAAACAATAAAATAAATAAATAACTTCAAGTATAATACTCGTTAGGTTTGGCTCGAGTGTCAAGTTCTCATAAGCGCCTGAATAAAGGAAGTAAAATTTGAATCTCTCTTCCCGCCGGAAAACAACATGTGACGGCATCCGCAGGCAATTCATAATAAGGTAGCTTTTTTAGAATGAAATCTTGAAACGAAATCTGTTTTCCAGGTATTTGTATCCTATAGTGCAGTTATATACAAATCTGCGCATGTAAGTTAGCTAGGCTATACTATTTTGTATGGATACGTTTTGGCTAAATTCTTCCAAAATCAATCGATCAATCGGGCCTAGTCCAAGGAATCAGTATTCTCGTAGGCTCCCGAACCCTGTTCTTACAGGCATGTATCATTCTTATCTTTCTGTCTACAATATATCAAAATATGTTTTAGCTCTCCGAAAATGCGTGTTCAAACATATGTAACAAAATAACAAATTGCAGGAAAGAATTATTTTGACGTGGACATTTTCTGTTTTTTTTTTTTAGGTGCAAAGTAGAACACATTTTACAATGATTTTCTTAGTTTGGACATCAATTTGCTTGTGATTATTCCCCAAGCGTACTTATCACTTGTGTGATTATGTCGTCAGTTGGTTTGCATCGCAATGGTCTAATCAAGCCGGACACACACACAAACACACAGATTAATATTATGTTTCCCCAGTGTAGTAATTTTATTAAATATTTAAAATCCGGTTGTACATAACACGTTCTTCATAGTTGAGGTTGTCCATTAACTAAATCTGGTAGTTTCGTAGCGTTAATCTTGAAGCGGCGTAGTCCATGCTAGAAACCTTCTTCCACAAGAGCTGTGTGGGTCTCCAAAGAGCCCTAACTGCAGCAGACGATGTCTGGGCGGTTGATTCTGACTTCACTAACGATGAATTATACAGCTCTGTTACAGCACTGTTAAATAATGGACCCCGAGTCCTGGTTTGGCCCAGGTCAGGTGTGGACTTCACAACCAACCAAGGAATTAGCGGGTAGAAAATTCTTGACAGACACTTGTAGAGTGGGACATAAAAAGCCTGCAATGCAACAGGTCACACTATATTGTGCCAGGTGAAAAAAAGTGTGGTTGTCAAGCCTCTGACTAGTTGATTAATTGCTTTAAAAATAGTGAAAGCAAAAAGAAAGGGAAAGTTATTCTGGCAGTGACATTAATTTAGATTAAGTTATCAGAACAGTCACTGTAGCCAACACTTCTGGACTGTTTATAAATGGCATTCGCGTTGTGCGTTTCACTGCGCAGTCCTTGTGTAAATACTTGATTTTATTAGAATTTAGACACATTTAAACGAGTGGTTTTGTATTTTTTTTTATGATGAATCTTATTTTTAAAGTGTAATCATTTCATACATGAAGTAAAATAATTTAAAGTAATTAAGCCACAGCAAATCTTTGTTCTGTGTTTTTGGTGGAGGTGCCGGGTCCGCCAGAGTTGAAGTTTCAGACAGAGTTTATACGACAATATTCATTTTCTATTTGTGTTACTAAAAGTGAATAAAAAACAAAATACAATAAATAATGACAATTCAGATTCCAAAGAATCACACTGTATTTTGAAGTAATAGAAGTAGTACTGATATTAATAATGGACGTTGTTTCCGGCTGCATGTATTCGGGCTTAATTTAATTTCTCATTGCGCGCAATCATCATAGATTAATTTTATATTAATTAAATAATGTAGTGATTGATAGGATCACTCGATGGATGGGCCACAAAGACCTGCTTTCCTGTCTCATTCTTTGACTCTTGTAATGTGTACTAATTACAGAAATTAATGATAAATAAATAAGAAGAATAACCTAGAAGTATATACCGTACATATTCAGGGTTGGCAAATGAATACTGAACTATCAAATTGTAACTTTTATTGCAAATCTTTTCAATTCATTGTATTGATAAAGTAGGCATTAGCTGATATCATCTTATGCGTGATTCATTAGTTAATACTATTAGTCTCTTACATTTAATGAAAAACACCGTATACATAAATTAAGAAACTTAATTAAGTTAAGTGGGTTAAAGTTGTAGATTATATTAAGGATGAGCTACAATTAACCGAATTTAATGGTAGGTCTATCCAAATTTACAAAGTGAAGTAAGTGAAGGTTTTAGAGAAACCCAATATGCTTGTTCTCTTATCGGAGTAAGCTGCCCCCTTTCTGGGTTTACTCTGACCTCATTCGAAACCACTTGTTTTGCATGATTTGCCAAACAGATCACTGACTTAATACTTCTCAATGTGCCAACAGGTACATATTCAGTCACTGATAAGCCACACTTTGAAATGGTTTTAAAAGAGTTTTGCTGTTCAACGCAAATAGCACTCCCCGTTTTGTGTGTTTTGTTCTGTTTGTAAGCGACTGCAGTCAGCGGGTGAGTGGATATTGATAAAATGAATGGGAGATCGGTAGTGCTCAGTACAGGATAAGTTTTCAATGCATTTAGAATGAATTGGAAATTTCCCATTCTGATCGAAGTATTTAATCCCAATGTGCACACCTTTACATTGGTATAAATAAATGCAACGTTTTTATATGTTCCGTTATGTTTAACAATGTCATTGACGATTTTATACGACTAATTTTGAAACATCATTAGTGAAATACGCAATCTCCTTGATAATAAGAATAAAATGTACGAAGGTGCAAACGTTTTTGAACAAAAACCAATATTTGAGACATAAAGTAGCATAAATAACATTTGTTTATATTAAATAAATAAATAATGAAAGTGGTTATAAATTAATTTTCATACAATGGTTTAAAATGAAAAGTTTCGATATTAGATAAACAACTGGCATCATTTCTTTCACATACATTGCTACTCAACTTCCGTGCCGGTCTGAAAGTAATCTGATTTTCTTTGTTTTAGAGATTTACTATAAATGTAAGCAGTAAGCAAATTTTACAAATTTAATGATTAAAGATTTACAATATCAATTGAACAAATGTTTTAGTATTATTTTTGATGATGAAGGTTTAGAATAACACACATAACTTAACTGTTAAACTTTTTTGAACTTGGATCCAAAGATAAAAGATATTTATACAGTTTGATTATATAATCTTTAACATTCATTATACTGTTACCACAATGTTTATTGTTTGTGTTTAGTACCAAGACGACCATCTTTTTAAACTACACATTCTTTCTTTGCTCAGCATAACCTTCGATATGAAACCCCTCAGTTCATGCAGAGCTTCATTTTAAACGAGTTTGGTGTCTTTGATCTTTAAAAAGAAGTTTGCAAACTCATATGATTTAGAATTCATATTGTGCGAAACGACCGCGAGTCTTCCTTACGACGTCGCGAGTGCTTATAGAGAAATTGAGTAGAAATATTATTATGTAAGAGGTTTTATCGTCGAATTGGGAAGCAATATTGCTTATCATTCGAATCGCTATGGCGGTGAAATATAATAACCGTTTAGGCTCCCATGATCAAATTTAACTTGACGGATAAAGTTGAAAAGCATAGAAAATGGGATTTTCTATGACACTCGTCGAGTGAGTGAGTGAGTGAGACTTCGTCTTATTGGATCTCATTCCTGGGCTGTGTATTCCAAGAACCCCGGTATACTCTGTGACTGTGAGGGCGTCGTGGCTACGCGGGCGTCGCGACGCCCACCTCTGGCTCCAGACGACGATTAGTTGGGTTTATGGCGCCGTATTTTTTTCAGTTGGTAATGAAACATGAGGACACATTAACACCCGTGGGTCGGGTTTACGTATTCAACCGTCCAGGTAGAATAGAATACGAGCCCTGTGTTTAACACGTCAGAAGTTCTCCATCCTTCCTTCCTGCATTCGCCCTACCTGAACTTCACACCCCACAAGAGCGTAGTGGACTTTTACAGGAAACTTAACTAAACTATGTATCTCATTTCCGCCTTACATAACTACTACACTTCTAAAATGTTAAAAGGGTGTTTTCTAGCTTTGTGTTGCAAACAGTCTCCTGTTTACTTGAATCGCCCCCGGGAGGACGTTGCAACATAACGGGGTTGCTTGCATACAAGTTACAATATTTTTTAATTAGAATAGTTCTATGAAGTACGGGGCTAATTTATGAACCTAATCTAAAACTAGAGTGCTGATAAAATAGCCTGGTAAGGGGTGTTCAAAGAGAAAGCACCAGAAAACAAAAGAGTTTTTCATTAGTATGCAAAGGTTTTTGATCATTTAGATGGCTGCTACTAGTTGCTTCAGTCTGGTTCCGCGCATAGAAACACACAAAATACAAAACTACGTACAAATTTTAAGGTAAAAAAACTCAACAGTTGAACATTTCAGGGAAAATCAATATTTTATTCGTTTAAGTATCTTTAAATTATACAGCAATGGTGGCAATTATATGAAACTAGGATGATGTCAAATGAAATTTCACGTGTACAATTCCCATTTTACCACTACTGTTTGTTCGTTGTTAACAACAAACGATTAAAGTATTTTAGAAAAATATAAAATACCATTTTAAATAGGTTGTGATGATTAATTAACTGAACTGAATTCGTTTGTAACTTACCATTGCCTATGCGCGCAGTGAATCCATTCGCTTCAAAATTTGAACGTTCCAAAACTTATTTCCCACTCTCAAAAAACTTCCTTGTCCTTAACTGTTTCGTTTCACAAAATTAAGTCTCGCTTAGCTAAAAACTTTTATTTTGAAAATTGTCTTGAAGTGTGTTGACGCGTCGCTCATTTAAATTAGCCTCTAAAAGAGTTCCCTCATTCAATAACCAACCCCAGCACCGGCCGTTCTCGGTTGAGCCGTTTAGCTCCGCCGGCGTACAATACAGAATGATATTCAATTGAGTGCCTCAGTGAGCTCGAGTTAGTTAAGCAAAGCATTCATTGTGTTTGTGACTGTTGTCTTGTGGCTTGCCGGGTCGAAGATAAGAGGGGTGTAGGGGGGGTGCGTTCGACCGTGGCGAGGCGGTGCTGAGGGGTCATTGCGGGCGTCTTAAGACGACGACGCTTCTCGCTACTAGCAACCCCGAGATTGTGTACACTATTTACACATGCGCGCATTAGACAAGCTACAAGTAACCCTACCCTTAGCACATACTATTTATAGATACACGAGCACATGTTGTTATAGAAATTATCTCCGCAGGACAAAGGTATATATAGTGAGTTATGACTTTCGGAAAATGGTCGATTAATGTCCTCTGCCGTAAGAGTGTTGATTATTTTTGCCTTTAAAACAACTAACTTGTATACAGAAATAAATGTCAAATTAACAAATTTTTTAATGTTGCTTTGAACACATCGCAAATCATGTGAATGTGTGAACTGGTCAGCATTTTTCTTAGGTTGATTTATTTATCTTTACTAAAATTTTGTTTTTGGATTGCATGTTTTTTAAAGGTTCTAATTTTAATAATAAGGTACACATAAAAGGTCAAATTTATGTTAAATTAAATATTGTATTACATGTTTATTAAATTATAACATAATCGACCTTAAGAATACAGTCAACATTGAGCTTGTTATAATGGACTTTTAGGTTTTATTTATTTATTTATTTATTTATTTATTATTTATTTAACGTCTATCCTATTCAGTTATAAAAACTGATTTTGTTTTTACATGTTTATATATGTTTATGTTTATTTGTGACCATTATTGATCAGTTATATTAATGTTTATTCTAGATATTTTACAATTGTGTTAATTTAAAAGGGAAAACAAGTAGGTGCAAAACACACAATTTATGTAGATAATACTGCGTTAGTTAATTACCCAGACTAACGTTTGGAGAAACTCAAATAGGCCTAAACACAAATTTAGGCACACATCAGGTTAATTTCCATTTGTGCTTATTTCATTACAAAAAGGGATTTTTTACACTAGAGAATAAAATGTTTTGTAATTCTTCAGCCATTTTAGTTAAACATCAAAAACTGTTCTGAAAACTGCTTTAATCAATCATAGATATTTGCTGTTGTATTCGCTAACACAGGCAGCACGAATATTATAACAATGGTAACGATGTAAATGCAAATTTTGACCGCATGATTGCGGCAGCATTTTCAATTATAAAGTATCCTTTGAGCTCGTTCTTCCATTATCAAATTCGATACCATATTTACACTACGACATAATATTGTTTGACATTGTATGAAATTAAACGTGGAATAGTTTTGTGAATACAAGTAATATGTAGTCTAGTTTGCTTTGATTGTTTGGACAGTTTCGTATTACTGAATATCAAATGATGCCACTTTGTGGATTTTGATAAAACTATACAAAGCTTTACACTCTATGGCTCTGTCACACAGATGGCTTATCAGACCTGTAATATCTGATGTTAGGGTTTTACATAACAAGAGAAAAACACTCGGAAAACACGTACAAAAGACTGGCGTGTGTAGTGTATCTGCGGACTGGAGGCTTTAAAACTGGCTTGCGCTGGAATCACAGACAGGTTTCCGATGGAAAATAATTTGTATTATATTGTTTGTTTTTTCCAATCTTGTTGGCCACTATGTGTCTCGCATTGTTTTTTTATTTACCATTTGCTGAGATTTTATAATTTTATTATATTTTTATTTATTTTAGTTTTATAACTAGGCTAGAATAACATTGCACTGTTGTATGAAACACGAATGAAAATTAAATGGCACAAATTAATTTTGACTAATGAATGTGATTACGGAAGAGTTTTACTTATTTTGGGTTTGAGTTGTGAAACATATTTAAGTGTGTTCGCATGCCCCAGACTCAGTGAGCGGATAATTTGATTATTCAAGGAAAACCTTATGCGGCATATAACTTTATTGCTCTTTAATTCATTATCATTGCTTCAATTTTACTAAAACTGTAAACATGTTTTAAGACTTGAGTTTCAACAAGTTTAAATGTTCAAACGTTGTAATTTAGGCTCACATTAACCGTTTTGTCACAACCATACTTATAGTATCGGTAGTGGTTGAATGAAATCCACCCCTCTTATCGTTCTAGTACTGATACCACTCTGTCGGCAGCTTCCGTATGTTTGTGCAACAGAGTGTATGTTTTCTTATAACCACGTAATCATGTTATCGCAGTGTAACAATAATGGCGCCATAATCCTGTTCTCAATGTGTATAAGGCGTTGTATCGCGTGTACATTAAGACGCTGCCGTTTGTCATTTGCGTTCATGTATATAGCGGGACTCGCGGGAGCTATAAAACCACGATGTGAAGAATCGAGCATCGTGCTGTAAAACCACCGACTTTCCACGTGAAAACCAACCTTGTCAATTATTTTATCGTTTTAAACTTTATCTATTGGATGCGGGAGATTTATAGATGCACTTTGTCAAGGTAAAAAATCTTGGATGCAGTTTAGAAATACAATTTGTATTTATATATTGTACAATAAGGAATGTAGTAACGAAGTGGACTTATGTTGCAGGGCAATTAAAAGGATAATAATAAAATAGAAAAATACATAACCGTGTAATATTCTTAAACCAATATGTAATTCATACTTAACATAATAATAGCGATTTACATTAATTTGGGTTACTATTACTTTTTCTCGCGACAAAACGCGACGACATGACAAAAAAGCTATTTTATTTCAAACATTGGGTCCACGGTTGAGTTCGTATATTGTTAAACTAGATGTGTTTGTTTCAAATAAAAAACAGACGATTACATAATATATATGTGTGTAGTGTATCCTTAATACTTGGCACCAATGGAAACTCACACAATTGTGTCGAAATACAATTTATTGTTTCAACAATTTGAAAGATCACTCTTAATTCTCCCAGATAACTTAAGATTTTTTATATTTAGGTCCAGTATTTCAATGTCCAGTTAAAGTAGCAAGTAAATTTAACTGCCAACAACCACCAATCAGAAGCTTTGTAAATATTAACTTAGAGGACTAACTGGCAGATAAATTTTAGCTCGACATTGAAATTCTGGACCTTTTAAATTTATTTATTTAACGTCTATCCTATTCAGTATAAAAACTGATTTACAAATGAGGACAACTAAATAAATCTTATTAAATAGGACTTAATGCAGATATAACAATAAACTAAAAGTTAGTTAAGTCTGAAATAGTAATATTACAACAATTATGTATAAATAACACACCCATTTTGGTAACAAATTCAAAACAAACTAAACAAACATAAAACAAAGTTAAAACGATATATATTTTTAGAGTAAAACATCTACAAGAAGCAAAATAAGTAAATGTTTTAGACAAACCTCGAGCAAAGATTTTGAAATCGTTACAGAAACAATATTTATCGAATTATAATTTGGGCACGTGGCTGAACCAAGAACAGTACAAGCTGCAAGCTAGTCTCAACGTCTGTCTTTGTGGTACGTGAGTATTGACGATGTGTAATTGAATCCTAACGACCGCGACCGGGAATCGGTGTTAGTTTCTCTCCGCTCGATCTGCCTTCTGACTATTCACCTGTCACACTCGCTGGGGTGAAATAATCCGCCGGGTATTGAGTGAACTGCGTAACGTGCCCTAGGCTACTCACCCTCACGACGGCGAGAAAGCCACTCTAACTTGTAGCTAACGGTGAATTTGAAACTATAATAGTATTCACGCCGACAATTCAGTGGAGGAACCCAGGGCCACACTCGACATTGGTCTTTTTCAAGACCCCTAATGTTGCCAATCATAGCTGAAAGGTTGACGAAGGTTTCAATAGAATATTGCTTTACTGCTGTCAACCACTCAGCCCGTCTTCATTTAAATTCTAACTCGAGAAAAGGTACAGAATTCAACCGTGCATATGCCATTGCATTATAACAAGCGTTATTTTAACGTTTTCATAATTATAACGTATGTTAATCAATTCCTTGTCAAAAGATGGTTCTGTGGGTGTTTTTAATTTTAATTTTAACCAAATATTAAGATTTGTTCGCAAAATAACTTGGCAACGTATTTACTTATTTTACGTCTATCCTATGCAGTTATAAAAACTGATTTACAAAGAACAACAAAATTAAATTATTATACGCCTTTTACGCATGGATAACTGTGTAAACAAGAGGGAAGGAACATCCTGGATTCGAACGTGGAACGCAGGACAACAGTAATATGAAATCAACCCATGGGTTCTGCAGTGGCTTATACACTATTGAAGGGTACTTAGTCATTCGTGTAGCAATTAAAACTAGGAAAACGCTTAAGTCCCGCCGCGTTGATGGATGAGCTTTTTTAAAGTTTTTAGTTTGCGTAGGATATCTTTACTTTTGCAAGTGCTTTGTTTTGCTGCCTACGCATTGTAGGTGATTGCTGTCACGTTTCTATTGTTTCTTGTCAATTGGTATTATTTACCATAAAAAACT
The DNA here is from genome assembly GCA_024449915.1 of Sweltsa coloradensis. Classification (NCBI taxonomy): domain Eukaryota; kingdom Metazoa; phylum Arthropoda; class Insecta; order Plecoptera; family Chloroperlidae; genus Sweltsa; species Sweltsa coloradensis. The sequence goes on from JAMZAV010000059.1 coordinate 491,900, forward strand.
TATATTAAAAGCTTTATTTCTATGGATTCTGGCTAACTTTTTCAACTTTTTCTTTCAAAAGGTACTACATCACCATAACCTTAATGTCCATGTAAAATATGAACGTTGTAGCCCCACCCGTTTGGTCAGAATTGGCCCAAATGGCACGAAAATATCGCACAAAAAATCAAAAAACTTATATTAAAAGCTTTATTTCTATAGATTCTGGCTAACTTTTTCAACTTTTTCTTTCACAAGGTACTACATCACCATAACCTTAATGTCCATGTATAATATGAACGTTGTAGCCCAACCCGTTTGGTCAGAATTGGCCCAAATGGCACGAAAATATCGCACAAAAAATCGAAAAAAATCGTAAAAGTACTATATTCATGAGAAATATTTCTTCGATTGTACCCAAAAACGTGGCAAGTCTAAGTTCAGAGATTTCGAAGGTCCTGTCAAATTTTCATCAAGATCGCATATGCCGTTTGCCCGGGTAGAGAGCGAACAAACAGACAAAAATACAAACAAAAAACAAAAAAAAAAAAAAAAAAAAAAAACACCCGAGCTAAATTTTTTGGGGGGTCGGTGAAATTGAAGTCTTCGCTTCGCTCATCCAATAGTTATTGGATGAGCGAAGCGAAGACTATTGGATGAGCGAAGCGAAGACTATTGGATGAGCGAAGCGAAGACTTCAATTTCACCGACCCCCCAAAAAATTTAGCTCGGGTGTTTTTTTTTTTTTTTTTTTTTTCGTTTTTCCGTCTGTTTGTTCGCTCTCTACCGGGTAAACGGTATATGCGATCTTGATGAAAATTTGACACGACCTTCGTTTTCTCTGAACTTAGACTTGCTACATTTTTGGGTACAATCGAAGAAATATTTCTCATGAATATCGTACTTTTACGATTTTTTTCGATTTTTAGTGCGATATTTTCGTGCCATTTGGGCCAATTCTGACCAAACGGGTGGGGCTTCAACGTTCATATTTCACATGGACATTAAGGTAATGGTGATGTATTGCTTTCTGAAGAAAAAGTTGAAAACGTTAGCCAGAATCGAGAGAAATAAAGCTTTTAATATACGTTTTTTGACTTTTTGTGCGATATTTTCGTGCCATTTGGGCCAATTCTGACCAAACGGGTGGGGCTACAACGTTCATATTATACATGGACATTAAGGTTATGGTTATGTAGTACCTTTTGAAAGAAAAAGTGGAAAAATTTAGCCAGAATCCATAGAAATAAAGCTTTTAATACAAGTTTTTTACGGTAAATAAAACCAATTGACAAGAAACAAAAGAAACTTGAAAACATTCACCTACAAACAATGCGTAGGCAGCAAAACAAAGCACTTGCAAAAGTAAAGATTTCCCACGCAAACTAAAACCTTTAAAAAGCTCATCCATCAACGCGGCGGGACTTTAGCGTTTTCCTAGTTAAATGATAAGATTGAAATAATATTAGTTACATTACTGGCCAGTGATTGAGTTTTACACAATACACCAATTTATACAGTCTGTGAACCTTTAACAAATGCCAAAATAAACAACCCTTTCAAAAAGAATTTGTTGAAGTTGAAAGGATGGAGAGGCGCATGACGAATATAATAGAGGTATTTACAAACCATTTACCCAGGTTTACAATTTAAAATCCAAGATAAAATGGGATGACAGGGTGGGGTCTCTTGTATAAGTGATAGTTAAATCGTGTCATTTTTTCATTTACTGATTATATATATAGTTTATTCAATTCATCAAGTCAAAACAAGGCCTAAAATGTTTTTAAATCGAAATTGTAGCTCAATTCTAAGTGGAATTGCAAAACAAATAACATAACCTTTGATATGATTTAATCAGATATTTCCTTAAAAACTAAGATAAACACTTCGCCAAAAAACCAAAATGCTTAGAAAAATGTAAATAAGACAATGAATTTATTACAATAGAGATCAGGTTTATCAACTTCACTTTTAGTTTAGAGATGGTATTTGTCTTTTGCACAATGGGGTTTACTTTGCTACCAAGCACTCCGAAGCATTGTTCAGTTGGAACCCTTTCTAAGGATTGTACAAAATGCGAATTTGTTGCCCATTTTTTTTAATTTTATTTGCTCGAGTTTTTTTAATTTTTTTAAATACTATATTTATTATTTAGTTTTATAACTGGCTAATAACTTGCTTGTTTATGAAACCGAATAAAATTAAATGGCACAAATTAATTTGACAAGAATTGATTACGGAAGAGTTTACTTATTTGGGTTTGAGTGGAAAAATTTAGTGTGTTCGATCCAGACCATGAGGGATATTGATATCAAGGAAAACCTATGCGCATAAACTCTTGCTCTTTAATTCATTATCATTGCTTCAATTTTACTAAAACTGTAACATATGTTTTAAGACTTGAGTTTCAAACAGTTTAATGTCAAACGTTGTAATTAGGCTCACATTAACCGTTTTGTCACAACCATACTTATAGTATCGGTAGGTGGTCGAAGTAAATCCACCCCTCTTATCGTGCTAGTACTGATACCACTCTGTCGGCAGCTTCGTATGTTTGTGCAACAGAGTGTATGTTTTTTATAACCACGTAATCATGTTATCGCAGTGTAACAATAATGGCGCCATAATCCTGTTCTCAATGTGTATAAGGCGTTGTATCGCGTGTACATTAAGACGCTGCCGTTTGTCATTGCGTTCATGTATATAGCGGGACTCGCGGGAGCTATAAAACCACGATGTGAAGAATCGAGCTTCGTGCTGTAAAACCACCGACTTTCCACGTGAAAACCAACCTTGTCAATTATTTTATCGTTTTAAACTTTATCTATTGGATGCGGGAGATTTATAGATGCACTTTGTCAAGGTAAAAAATCTTGGATACAGTTTAGAAATACAATTGTATTTATATATTGTACAATAAGGAATGTAGTAACGAAGTGGACTTATGTTGCAGGGCAATTAAAAGGATAATAATAAAATAGAAAAATACATAACCGTGTAATATTCTTAAACCAATATGTAATCATACTTAACATAATAATTAGCGATTTACATTAATTTGGGTTACTATTACTTTTTCTCGCGACAAAACGCGACGACATGACAAAAAAGCTATTTTATTTCAAACATTGGGTCCACGGTTGAGTTCGTATATTGTTAAACTAGATGTGTTTGTTTCAAATAAAAAAAACAGACGATTACATAATATATATGTGTGTAGTGTATCCTTAATACTTGGCACCAATGGAAACTCACACAATTGTGTCGAAATACAATTTATTGTTTCAACAATTTGAAAGATCACTCTTAATTCTCCCAGATAACTTATCTAAAAATTACCATTATTTTTTATATTTAGGTCCAGTATTTCAATGTCCAGTTAAAGTAGCAAGTAAATTTAACTGACAACAACCACCAATCAGAAGCTTTGTAAATATTAACTTAGAGGACTAACTGGCAGATAAATTTTAGCTCGACATTGAAATTCTGGACCTTTTAAATTTATTTATTTAACGTCTTTCCTATTCAGTATAAAAACTGATTTACAAATGAGGACAACTAAATAAATCTTATTAAATAGGACTTAATGCAGATATAACAATAAACTAAAAGTTAGTTAAGTCTGAAATAGTAATATTACAACAAGTATGTATAAATAACACACCCATTTTGGTAACAAATTCAAAACAAACTAATCAAACATAAAACAAAGTTAAAACGATATATATTTTTAGAGTAAAACATCTACAAGAAGCAAAATAAGTAAATGTTTTAGACAAACCTCGAGCAAAGATTTTGAAATCGTTACAGAAACAATATTTATCGAATTATAATTTGGGCACGTGGCTGAACCAAGAACAGTACAAGCTGCAAGCTAGTCTCAACGTCTGTCTTTGTGGTACGTGAGTATTGACGATGTGTAATTGAATCCTAACGACCGCGACCGGGAATCGGTGTTAGTTTCTCTCCGCTCGATTTGCCTTCTGACTATTCACCTGTCACACTCGCTGGGGTGAAATAATCCGCCGGGTATTGAGTGAACTGCGTAACGTGCCCTAGGCTACTCACCCTCACGACGGCGAGAAAGCCACTCTAACTTGTAGCTAACGGTGAATTTGAAACTAGTTATAGATTCGCGATCTAGTGCTTGTAAAACAATCTGTGAATGCAGAGTGAAATTTGTGGAAATTAATTAATGTCATGATTATACATTTTACACAAACAGTTTTAAATATGATCACATATCAGTTGTACAATTTTTTTTTAAAAAAAAAAGCTCTGCCTTTACATTAAGGTTGCCTTAAAGACACAGAATAACAAAAATTAATTAATTTGCATTTATACAAATTACGTTTAACAATAAGTAAAATTAGTAACAGATTACGAAAAAAAAGGAATGAAGTGAAAAATGAAGTGAGAAGTATGATTTGTTAAGTATAAAAATAACAAATACTGATTTATACTTGTTACTTCTTGCTTTGGCCATATAGATGATTTCTAAAAATCAAAATCGATCCCTTTAAAGCAAGGAGCACCAAGTCATAAATAAAACTCGCATTTAGTCTAAAACGTTTGCTAAATTTAACAAAAAAATCGTTCCTCTTGCTCCTATTAAGAGCCCGATCACCTCAATTTTCTTTATATCATATTTGGTGAGAAAATATGGGATGGTAGCCTCGTAGATGTCTTTCTTTTCTCGATCCACCTTCTCCGAATTGTGTCAGTAATTGTGTTTCAAATATATCATTAACTTTTAAGTGTGTCCCAAATAAATGATTATCTTGTCTTACTTCTGAAAGTATTCTCCCATTTTTTAACTAATAAACATGCGAATGGTTTTTATAACTGAATAAGATAAACTTTAAATGAATGAATGAGTTAGTAAATGAAATCTATCGAATCAAATGTTTAATGTCAAATTATAAGTTTTTATTGTACGTGCTTAAACACAGTTGGCTTTCTTTTTGCTCCGTATACACACTGATAATGTATTACAGCAAGACGCACACATTTAAAATATTTTTGTGGATGTAGATTAAAAAATAACCCGCTCCGTTCGCATGGTAAGATTGATTCAGACATGTCCAGTAATAAGTTAGCGTCCCTGCTTCAAATAGTTATGTGTGGCAAAAAAAGAATTGATAAGGTGTCGGCAAAAATAAATACTAATGTTTCCGTTCTTACGCTCTCGTTGAATGACCCGGCACCTCCACCAAGCATGCGAACATAATTCTTTCAATTCCAATCCTCATTCGAATTTTTGCGCTTAAATGTTGTTGTTTTTTATTTCCTTTATTTCGATATTTCGAGGTGGAGTACAAATATCGATATCGAAAAATATTGACACAAGTCGATATCGTATAAATAAATAAAATAAAACTTTTTAGACCCAAATAAATAGTAAACAGCTGTAAACTAGTTTTGTCGTCAATCATAGCATGGGAATCATTGCCAACCAGTGAGCTTCGATTGCATATCCGATCGCTGGTTGGGCAATGTTGACCGCGCGGCAATGCCGTCGGCGTCGACAGAGTTGGTTTGGACCGCTCTAACTTTAATATCAGCCAACACAAAGCACACTGTGTGGGTAGACTAAAATACACATTTCTTTCTGTATTTACTTTTCATAGCCAGCCCACGGCTTCGAGCTGCTAGGAGTTCTCGTTCCCAGTGTAAGATGGCGCGCAGGTATTTCGTGCGTCCTCCCGCGGTTACTTACATTGGAACAGATACTTTAGGCAGCTTATGGGCACAGGATCAGGACCGTAAGGGGATCTTTTCTAAGGGGCGGGAGTACGATTAAGGATTACATGCGTAGTCCCATAAGGATGAGATATATTTGGCAAAGCCTTTTCTTAATCAATATTGTCGTCAACGTAAGAGACCCTAGAAAAACCTGTCTCTAAATCTCGATTACTTCGGTTCTTTTCAAAATCAGTTGGCGTTTTCCATGTATTTGAAACTTTTGTTATACGAAAAAGCGCCTTTGTGTGGAGATGTTATTGAAACTACCTAGAACTTTATTTGATGTGCCATTTCATGACACTATTCATGTTTGTATGGATATATCAATTTCATTTTAATTCAAGTAAGCCTATATTATCTCCTACTAATTGCGAATATTTTGAGAAAAATGGAAATAAAGTATAAACCATTTGTCCCCTTCTCCTTACTGGGCTGGGCATAAAATCGGTTATGTATAATATTTAATCACAATTTTCAACCTTTTTGTGTATATTTCATCTCCTTTTCTTTACGTTTGTTTACATTTTTCTTGCTGTGTTCTTGCGCGTTATGACCTAATATCCGTGGGTACACTTTCAGCCCATTGATTGATGCATGTCCTATGTTTGTTTCAAATGGTCTCAACTATATATTTTCCACCCCGACATACATTGTTGGCTTTCAAATCGAAGACCTCCGTTTTTGTTAGCTTGATGTGTTTCCTTGACGGAAGCAACTGACTCACCGCTGCCTAACACACGAACACATATTTAATTCGACTAAACGAAAAGGCCGCGTTTCCCGTGTTGTGCCTGGTATGAAAGCGATATCTGTGTAGTTTGGGGTTGGGGGGGAAGGGGTTGAACAGAATGGAGAGGATCAGGGAACTCGGGTGAAAATAATTCAGAAGGAAGCAGGGAAAGGTCTTCGATGGCGCCCATTCTCGTCAATTTCAATTTCTATTTATTTTCATATTATAATGTAAGGTACACATAAAAGTGTTTTAGAACAATTTTACTATTTATACTTCAAGATAAGATGTGTTTCATCATGCAAAAATGAATTGACTTTAATTTTTTGTTTCAATTCAAAATAAATTCAAGTATTCATTGTTTGTTTCTTTATTGCATGATTTCGATGAGTTCAAACGCACAAAACCTTAAAAATAAAAAATAATGATGTGTCAATTTAATGGCAGAGTCAATATTGGATTGTACAATAAAAATAATTAAGAAGGAAGGTACCAAAAATAAAATCGAGATTTAAAATTGTTTTTATCTCTTTTGACATAGAGATTAATTAAGGAGGATTTAAAAAGGATACAGCCCATTAATAGGGATCAAGTATCTTGAAAGTTAACAAATTTTAAAAAAAAGTTATGGCACAATTCCGCTATTTGTATGGCCATGGAGTTGGAATGGTTGAAAGTCTGCATTTAATTAATCTACGGATGTAACCACCGGACTCTTCAAATATTTGCAAGGGATGCGTTCAAACGAGGTTTGAGTTCCTCCTATAAGTATTCCCAGAAACAGAGAGAAGTAAAGTAAATATCGGAATGACGTACACATACGCGTAGGCCATTGCCTATCCTTTACCAAAATACACTTAATCCGGAGAGCTAAATAGGCGTCGTTTCTCTAAGAGTTTGCATAGCGTTAAAAAGAATTAACTTTATTTGAACTTATGGTAGATAGTAAAAAAAAAGTTCCAATAAAGTTCCAATATAGATTCAAAAAATTTAGTTTTATTGAGCTGTAATCCATTGTGATATTATTTGAAGACAGAATTGCAGTCAAGTGTTAGAAGCCCTTGAGTATTGTGATCGACAATCGAAATATTATTCTACAATTTTTTTCTCAACATCCAAAAAAGAGCGTTGGCCAATAGCTGGAATTACAAAAACGCTAGCAGTTTCTTGGCTGTAGTGTGAAGTAGTCACACGTCAAGAACCTAACAAAAAACGTTGTGTTCAACCATATCGGGCGCGGAAATTGAATTAATGCTAGGCTGCCCTCCCCCTGCCCCTCTCCGCCCGCCCCCACCCCCGACCACCCCAAACCACCCCCGACAAACCTAGACCGCACGGACTAACCATACGCACGGTGTTAATTTAAACGATTTCACGTTGTAAATTTCGACCTTTATCCGCAATTGACCACACATTTTCCAATATGATAAAATTCTACTACCGTACGTTTATTCAAAGAAAATTTCACTAAATTGCTAAATGGCTTAAAAACGAATCTTTATTTGTATAAGCCACACACGGCAATATTATTCTTTAAAAATTTGGAAAAACCTTCGCTTATTACGTTCGAAGCCGCATTTTGACCCTCCGATACCAACCGTGTTTTAGATTTATCAAATAAAAATATGCATCGCGGGTATGCGTTAAATGCATGAAATTTTAGAATGCGTTACAGTAAAACATGGTGCATTTAAACCTTCGAATATATGTTTTTTGGGCAGCCATATGGAATTTATTGACTCTTATACAACATTTTGTAAATCATTTCAATTAAAGGTAACATTCAACTGTGATCATGTTTCTGTACAATTCATATAGTAGTTTTATTTCTATGAATTTAACTAATTTTATTTGTTTTTAAACATATATATCGATACCTAAATGGCAAAACCTCTCATCTGCATTCTCTGTAGAACTGACATGCAACATTTCAAAGCCCCCTTAAATGGCTATAATGATTAAAAAAGAGCGATTTTTCCGATTTTATTTAAAAAAAGTTCTTTTCGATCACTAGCATTAGTCAAAGCATCAGTGAGAGAATACAGATACGTGGTTTTGCCACTTAGGTATCGATATGCACCCTTTATCTATTTTACACTATCATTCCTGTGTTTTACATCCTGTTTGTTGTCCAGGACTATTGCCATGCATACATTGCCCGTATAACACTAAGCCGGGAGAGATGATGGGCGGATGATACAATCTGCTGATTAATTTAGGACAGTAACAAAACTGGATGGTTTACACCGAGTTCTCACACATGACACAGCGTGAACGTTGCACGTGAGTAAACCCATAACCCAAGTAAATCTCGCTCAGCTAATGATGATTAAATACTTGAACGACCTCCACAAACGTGATTAGCTGTAGAATTATGGTTAACTTATTTAACGGGAACCGAGTATTAATTGTGATTGGGAATTTGATTATGAAATGCGCGTTCTGTGAGTAAACCGCGCCGTGCACGCACTGGAGGAAAACCAATGTTACCACAGTGTATGGGTATTTCGAATTAAACAACGATGACGCCATAGTGATTCTGCTTGTGTAAGTATGATTCTGTCATGCGCAAATCATTACCCGGGATGTAAATTCATTTGTAAAATTAAAAAAGCGTATAATGCTAAATTTTTATGTAAAAATGGATAACTAACTATATTCTCTATGATATCAATTTGGAAAGACGAAATTGAAAAGTGAAGAAAAAACCTTACAGAGTTGATCGTGATTGGCCTTGCGAGGAACTTTTTTGAACGTAAATTTCAACAGAGTAAATTTTCTCAATAATACTATCAGTGCGAACGATTGTTTATTGTAACATCGCTATCATCCAACGAACCACTTATCTATTATGAAATGTGTTTATAATAATGAATTTCATTTTATTTGGAAAACATACCATTCTAGACTGATTGTAATGAAATGTGAATTTCTGTCCACTTTTCTTTTCATCTTCGTCGACCGCTCAAAACAATTTGATCCTATACGGCTGTAACAACTCTAAGTGAAGCCTCCGTGATCCTTGAACGCACTCTTCACCCAACACACTGCCCGTTTATACCACACAGTCGGTGCAATTTCAGGTCGGGACTTCAAATCTGAAATGTCCTATCTCTAAGCAATAGCTTCAATTTCTTGGGGATTTCTTCCAGCCTTCTCGGCCTGAGTAAAGCAGTACAGTCCAGTGGTGATTCCCATAGGAACCTCACAGCGTGATTCTCATGTCATTCGAGAGAGCTATTAGAGATGTTTTGGCAGTTTGTTATCTCTGTGTTATTAGTACTTAGCCGCTTCGCGAACGCTTCTTCCAGTCGCGTTTTGGATGAGCTTTTTTGGTTGTCAAAATAGACAACCAAAAAAGTTCAAAAAAAAAATATTTTTTGTTAAATAATGTTAATTTTTATAAATTAGTATGCAAAGGTTATACCAATTGACAATAGTATGTAAAATATCTCGAGGACCAAAGACTTGCTTTTTGTACGCTTTGTAGGTGATTGTTGTCAAGTTTCTATAGTTACTTGTTAAAAAACACCTGTAAAATGCTTATATTAAAACCTTTACTTCTATGAATTATGGTTTTCGTTTTCAAAATTTTATTTCGAAAGGAACTACATCACCATTACCTTAATACTATCCATGTAAAATATAAATGTTGTAGCCCCACCTGTTTGGTCATAATCGGCCCAAATATCACGAAAATATCGCATTAAAAATAGAAAAAACCGTAAAAGTACGATAGTCATAAGAAATATTCCTTACTTTGTACCCAAAAACTTGGAAGATCTAAGTAACAAGTTCATAGATTTAGAAGGTCCCCTCAATTTTCATCAAGATCACGTATGCTGTTTTCCCGGTAGAGAGCGAACAAACAGTAAAAAAAAAATACACTCGAGCTATTTTTCTCGGGATAAGTGAAATTAAAGTCTTCGTTTCGCTCATCCAATCAACACTTACACATCAGGAGTAGGCTGATCTCAAATAAATGTGGTTTATAGCTCTTCAAAACCATCCCTAAATAACTCATACAAACAGTTTTTAATTGCTCTACCATCAGTCAATATCCCCAATGAAAATCAGTTTTGTTAGCAAGTGGGTAGACTCTAATTACGTATTAATTAATGTATTAATTAATACGGTGGTTCTGACAGCTTCTACTTGAAGGATATAATAGTTGTTTTTTAGTTTACTTTAGCACATAATTGACAGGGGAATGCTACATCATAATATCTATGAAACGCTTCAATTATAAGGGAAATATTAATTTTCATCAAAGCACTGGTAAACTATTCAAAAATAAATTTTAATGTAGTGAGGTTAAACAGTTTTTACTTCTTTTGAACAAATTTCTGTCATGGAGAGATTATTTGTTAAAATTTATATTAATTCTGAATTTTATGGCTCAAGTTTATCATATAATGTTAATCAATTGTTAGTTTTGTAGTAATAACTATCAAAAATTATTAAATTTACATTTCAAGCAGAAAATGTGAGAATTCTTCGATGTTTGTGGTAGAAAAGATACAAGCCGATCCCCTTCAATAATAATAAAATAAAGTTTTATTTGACAGTTGGCCAAAAACATTGGATGACCACAGGGTCCAGCGTGCTAATATTCAGTGCAAAGTACATTACATGATAAATAGTTTCTACTCGTGCTATTAATATAAGTTCACGAGGATCAACTATACCCTTTAAGCTATAGCTAATCATGTTCATGAGATAGTTTCAAGACTCTATTTTCTACGCTTATAGAATGCTTTTGTTTTATGTAATACCCCACGGCGGTTTTCTTGTCAAGTGCAGAACCAAAGGATAATAGGTTGTTTAGCAAGAACCTCTTCCTGTATAGTTCCGTAGCTCACAACAAAACCTTCTGTTGAAATTGTTAAGTATGTATGCTTACGTACATTATGTGAAGTACTTTTTTTATTATTTGAAAGAGATTATCATTTCGTTGGAATTAATAAAACATAATCTATCTCATATTTATCTCACATCGCACGATGCATTAGCAAATGGAATGTTCTGTTAAAATTGCAACTTATGCTAATGCTACAATTTAAAATATTTTTTTAATTTCTCTAACCGGCTATAACGACTACGAACCACGTGTTGTGTGACGAAAGTATTCAACTGTATAAAGGTTTTCAAACCGATCTAGTTGTTCATTAACATATCGCGCGTAACGCTTGGAATTCTGTTTCGAGATGTCATGGGGTGGGAACGATTCCCGCCGCCGGCAATCCTGACTGAAAGTTTTTACAATAATTTGTATTACGAATGCTAAAGATTGGGACCTCTGTAACAGCCATAGGCAAATTCCACACATACATCTGTACTAGGAAAACGCTCAGTTGGACGCGTTGTTGAGCGAGCACCGGTACGTGCAACACGACCCGAGTACGACATTCCCATAACGTTACATACCAATAAGTCTTTAAGGTCTTGACCGATTAAGCTGAAAATTTGCAAAATAGGAGAGAATGGATAAAATCCACCGCCATCTAGAGGACCTTGGCATCATTTCTTTGGGAAAACTATTTTACTCTTGATTTCTTCTAGGTGGCAGTACATAGTGACCAGAATTCTTGTGCGACTTTTCGTTGCCATGGTAACGTTACTTTTGTTAAAATGTAATTTCTATCTACACTACTTATCGGATCAAAATAAAATTAGCATATTCGTGACCGGACAGACATTCTAAATTATTTGGCTACCTCAGATTTTGTCACCGTTTAGATTTTAAAAAAAACTTTAGATTAACTTTAATGTAACTTTAAAACTTTTTGAACGATTTTGCCACAAAACTAATGGCATTCAATCGGGAACGAAACTTGCGGATGGTCAAAATTTAAACTCGATCCGAGCCTCCGTTTGACCGCTATCTTGACCCAAAAAAGCTGTGCGAACTTTCCGTTGCCATGGTAACGGGACTTTGTTTATAATGTAATTTCATCTACACTACTTATCGGATCAAAATAAAAATAACATATTCGTGATTCGACGGACATTCTAAATGATTTGGCCACCTCAGATTTTGTCGCCGTTTAGTTTTAAAAAAAAACTTTCGATTAACTTTAAGTAACTTTTTAACTTTTTGAGCGATTTTGCCACAAAACTATACAGCAACCCGCCTAGTGGTATGTACATGTGTGCAAAATTTCAGGTCGCTCAGAGAATCGGTGCGACCTGTATCGAAGCAGTAACAGAAAAAAAAATACATTTGAGCCATAAAGTCAAGTGGAGACGCTCGCTACGCTCGCTCCAATTACTAGATTTACAGAAAATCAGCAGTTTAGAGTAAACAGATTTGCCCTTAAAAATCAATTTCGTACTTAGTAGTGATTTTATGAAAACGTTACCATTTTGTAGTATCGGTTATGCAAAACGCAAAATTTTCATGACCCTCTTAATAACCGAGTTCGTGACCTGACTAGCATTACACCGGTTTGTTGTTATTGAGTTTTAAATGGCTCACAATACTAAGATTATAAGTGCCCGTGAAATAATGATAAATGCTACCCTACAGCGGACATTTCTTCAAAATTAAAAATTGATCATTGACAACTGGATATAGTGACCGGTGATCCATCGAAAATAAATGTTTCCCATATTCTTACTTTGGTCTTTCTCGTGATAAAACTCCCACCAAGCTTCTCTTCACCCCCTTATCTTCACCCACCTTCGTCTGGTTGGCGGAAGGGCGGGGGACATTAATATTTTGCCCCAGGTCCCTTGAGTGGCCTGTAGTTGAGTCTAGCCAGCCCCTCTCGCTACTTAAGACTCATTTTACTTGTATTTGCTATCGTCGTCTTTCCCATTCGACAGTCACTTACTCCATTTTCTATTAGTTAACCACATCTCATGAATAAAAACGAAAATATAATGTTAATGCTCCTACAGGGATAAAATAAATCATCAAATCATTGAATTTGAAGAGTACGGAAATTAAACTATTTTTTGTATTTGACTATCAATATCGGTTTTTATTATCTTTTGTCAATTTGAAAAAGATGCCAGCACTAAATCATTAAATTTTAAACGTATGGTCGTATACGAATCATATGGACGCTGTGGTTGGCTTTAACCTCAAAGTAATTTAACTTGAGAAATTTGCTGTGTATAGACGGTTTATGATGTCGTAAAGATCACTGGTTTATTTTAAATTCTTTTATGGATATTTTCCAATTTTTGAGCAAATTTATTTAGTTTTTTACATCGTTTTTGTGCACGCTGTGCTGCGAGTTGCATTCTTCGGAGAAACGCAACGTCATTGCAAGAGGGGCTAGGGGGCTTTCATATCCTCTTTACGTTTTACCGCTCTATTCTCCACAACTCCAGCTCCCTCTTTACTACGTTTGATGATACTGGACCGTGAGTTGTGTGCATGGACTCACCATAAAACGCTCGATGCATTTCTACCATAAAGTTGACGAGGTTTGATGCTAGACGATTCAACACGCTTCAACAGCACTGCCCAATTTGGCAGAACATTGGGTCGGTTTATGCACAACATGATTCTAAATCAGTCGTACTTCTTAGCTGGGGGATGATGGAACATATAACTAGCAGAAAAAAATATTTCACATATTATTATCACCTCGTCATATCGAACATTAATAACTACATACACATAAAATGAAAATACCTGACAGGTGTATATGACATCGATGACATAGTGTCGATAATTTACCCCGTGAATCTGCGAGTTTTAATTAGTACAGAGAGCCAATATATCGATTTCGGAGAAAACAAAGTTGATGCGAACAAAATAAATAAACATAATCCAATGGCAACTTGTAAAAAGTATATTGTTTGAACAGATTGACAGCATGTTTTCGATGCAACTTTGATGAATGCTACGTTAGGTATCAAATAGAGATACACAAGGTTGACTAATTAAAGTATTACGGCAGGATTGAGACTAGTGAAGCCTTCTCTTCCATCCAACGTGCATAAGCATAAAAAAATCAAGTATAATCAAAGAATGTTCCGAGAAACACAAAATTTAAATTTAATTACATGATCTAAAACCATTTTATTTCGGCCACTAATATTGAATATAGGTGAATATAGAATGTATTTAGAACACGTAACAGAAGTTTTGGTGTATATTTCTCATTGATTGCTTTGGTGAACCAGCTTGGTTGGCTATATTTCTCTGCTTACATGGACACAAACGGAAACATATATAATATAGTAGCATGTAAAGTAAGATACTTTCTAGTACACAAACTAAGCATGTTACGTTCAAAGAGATATTCGCATAGATTTTTTTAGGAATGTCCGAGTATTTTTGTAAGAACTCTATTCGAACATTCGTTTCATATAACTGATAAAACGGTTGGAGAAACATGTATATATGCACAGGGAAATAAAATCCGTCTTCTCTAAGAGACCGGTGTATGCTCGCACTAAACTATAACTGTCGAGTAAACTGCTTTCATTTCGGAAGTGTATTCAGTAATGTGTTTACTTATCGTTATATCAAAGTGAGCATATGGCTGAACAAATATTTGTAGATTCTTGGTTATAGTTATACGGGAAAAGGTATGCTTTGATTTATCCGCGTACATCACTTTACGCGGAGGGAACCTTTTGAGAAGCGCATTACCTACCCACTTTGAGGATTATTTACAAACATCGTTTCTTTGATGAAACGGTTGTGAAAGAGTAGCATACGAGACTGATTATAGGATGCGCTTAGGTACAATATCTATCTCAGGGCATTCAATATCTTGATCCTTTGCTTCTTTTGAAATCTTCAAGTTTATAAATGTGTTTTTTAACCTTTAATGGAAGTAAATAGATCTGTTTGCTAGGGTAAATTCACAATTCCAGAGAAACACACACTCAAGCCTTTAGGGACACTTGAATAAATTGTTGTTCCTGGAATTTCACAACCAATTTGCTTAGTTCATTGACTTTATATTTGTAGGTAAATAAATGATTGTACAATCAATTGTAGATGTGGAGACGATATTCTTAGAAAACGATATTTTCGTATAACACACACGTGTCACAGCGAAACGAGCTACTGCGCGTGTCTAGCAAACTTTATTGCTCTCAAGTTTTAACACGTATATTTCTTGTTTCTTGGTTGTTGTATTTGAGGAAATTAGTCCATGATAAATGACATTGAAAACAATAACGACACTAAATCCCTCCGTAAGCGTGATGTAGCGTCACGATGTACTTTAGTTGAACGCTTCCCACTCAAATGGTCTAATGTTTCTAATATGCATACATTTACATACAGATTATAGTTGTTCTATTTGTGGAATAAACGTACATAAGCAATGAGCGACTATTTAATAATTTGTTATCGTGATTAAACGGGTTTAACTATTTTTCCCCAACACTTGTATCCAAGTGTAACTAATTTGTTTGTTTGACCGAGTTTAAATAAAATATTGCGAGGATATTGATATTATATTGTAAATTATATTTTTAAATACTGTAAAATAACAAAAGTAACCGTGTTCCTTAATTTAAAAGCTTATTTAATATTTATAATAATATGTTGTATTCTAGTTTCTGCACTTAAATTTTGAACAACCTACATTTTAATTTGTGATTAAAAACCAGTATCAGGACTGGTGTCTTGGTTTTAATTTGAAGTAAGTACATTAAATAGGTAAATATGTTACGGTTATGTAGACTGGATTGAGGTTACTAGCTCAGTAATGCAAGAGATTGGGTTGGCTCGATACTTTCTGGCGAGATTTTATTGCATATATGCGCTATCTAGATACATTCTCCACACAGAACGACACCACTTTCCTTCACCCACCAAAAGAACAACAGCAGACCACTTGGTATCCCTGCGATCTTGCCCGAGCGTCCGCGACGGTGGCGCTGGTCGTCGCGTCCGATAACGGACACTGACCGAAGCTTATATCGTACTCTCTGATTGCACAACGCGCCTAGAAAACTCGCCCATCGACCTAGTTCATCTGATGATAAATGAAATGGAAGCTCTCAAGATAACTTCCATTACAAGACTCGGAAGATTTTCTCTATTTTCTGTTAGTCTTTGAATTTCACGTTCGAAACTATGTTATAGTTTGTGTAAAAAGATTTCGTCTGCAGTTGTCCCAAGGGGAATAAATACGCGACAGCAGCGTGTCCGAATACAAATCTAATCTAATACAAAACCCTAGTCGTGAACAATGCAACTCGGGATGACTGGAACGTGGAATGTCGATCGCTGCAGAGTGTATAGAGGACTCAAATCACCTAGAGAATGCGCTAGTGTCGCGGGGGCGTAGCACCGTCATGGCCGCCGAGTGAGGATACCTTTGTAAACACCCATATGATCCTACACAAGCACAGTGTAAATATATAAGGTTTTGGGGGAATAGAATAGGTATCATGTGGCTCATTATGAATTCAAAATCTAGTATTTATTTATTTAAAGTATTTCGAGTATTTTTATAGATTTATATCAGCATTTATAATTAAAATACCTACGGATATAGTCTGTCGGGCGCCTGTGAACGTAGACATTGATATAAACCGCTTATTTTTGTGGCCGTAGTATTATTCCAGAGTACAACGTTACAGAGTCCAACATACTTTGAAATAATATCAATATAATGACTAAATTTATTAATATCAAAGCAAAATATTTAGTTATGTTCTATAATCTATAATAGGCCTAATATGGAATGTAATGCAATATTAGAGTAGCACACAGCGTTTCAATTCAAGCAACAACAATAAAGCCACTCAAGCTTTGTGAAGAGTGAAGACAATAAAGCAGTAAACAATAAACATTATGCGTTCCTAAATTATTAGAATGCAAAATAAAAAATTACTGGACAAAACACCAATATAAAAGAACATTGGGAATAACAAGTCAACATGGTCTTGTGCTGAATTTTCTCGGAATCATGGTAGCCCAGGTATTAAAATGCAATACTTAATTTTTTTAAACCTTATTCACCCACTCTTGAGGGGATTTGATTGTTTTATTGTGATTACGAAAATACCAATATAAATACTATAAACAAAAACAGGAATTGAACCCATGGTCTCCCTCTGGCCGGGCGCGGACTATATAACTGGGAGTGGTGATTTAATAAGAATTTGATATTCACTATATTATAATATCAAAATGCACCAATAATTCAGCAACAAATACACTACCGCGGTCTCGGTGGTCGCTGGGAGGCAAGGGATCGATCCCCGGCCAAGGTTGGGTTTTGTAAATCTGGACTAGCCCATTTATTGTGATATAATCTAGGGCTACTGATTGTTTTAAGCCAAAAATGAATTAGTCTTATCAACTAGGTATGAATTTAATATATTAATATGAAGACCACTCTTTATTAAGATCTCACTGAATTACTTAAGTAAGAGGGAATGTGTTTTGTTTCCGTAATTTCTTGTAGATTCCTTACACGAAATAACGAATCAGTGCATGTGTTCAGTCACTTATCTTCCAATAAGTGGCTTCAGCAAATATACACTCTAATGGCAAGTGGGTAGGTGGATTGTGGACAGATAATATTCAACGTACGAAATGTGTAACTAACAAAATAACAGTAGGTATAGTTGGTTAACCAGTCGGCGTTTGATTACGTTTTCAGTGTCTCCAATGCATTTTTCACGGAATGAATTATGTTTCTGTTAAAATATGATGTTGAAGACTAGATTCCATGTAGGTGCTGTTTGTTGTGTGCGCGATAGAACATCACAATACGTATCTCAATTAGTTAATTTCTTACGCGCGAGGATAGCATGTGTAGATTCTATCCTCACTAGCGCGTTTCCAGCGTTCGCCGCCAGAGTGGACATGAGAAGATGGAGCGCTCTATTGCTATTGTGATTTTACAAGGGGGTAGCAAGGGAAAGCATTTCCCCGATTAAAAGAACGGACAGAGTAGACGCATGTGGTTTAAACCATGGGAATAAATAAAAGTATATTGATTGATTGTGTAACCATTCAAAATAAGAATCGGTTTTCTGTGGAGGTTTTAGGGTGGGGGGCATAATATGCATCCATTTAAATAAGTGAATTGGTTTTCTGTGGGCGAAAAACGAGGTGGAGAGGGGGAGGGAGTAGTGGGTGATCTTCTATTACTCATCGTTTGCGGCGTTGCTAAGTCACTGAATCCAAAAATACAGTTTATAGCTGTTAAAATAGGCGATGAGATGGAAAATAATAAAAAATAATCGTAGAAGTTATTTAAATCTGAATAGTTTTTTTATAATGCTCAAATGGAAACGTAATATTACCATTTTGTGGGAGAAAGTTTATAAACAACGTCAATACTAAATTTATCACTTGATTTTAAGTAATAATAATTTATACAGCTATAGATAAATACATATAAATATAAGGCACAATAAGGAAAATGAATAAACTTATGAGTAAAATGTATACACAAAATTAGATTATTAACTGATACAAATTAAGGTGCCACGAATGATGTACCGAACATAATTTGTGTCACTATCGAATTTTTATTGTATACATTGTTTGAATACTTGGATAAGAAGACATCCAAGACGTATTGGACGCTCTTAAAAAGGTAGCAAACGCAAACGTTTAAGATTCTGTTAATACACTTTGAAATCAAACATTTCTGTATAAAAACAAATGCTACTTGAGAGCTAAAACTTCGCTGCTGCGACCCCTATATATTATTTCGTTTGGTACCTTTTCACAAAGTTATTACGTTCACAATGATAAATTTGTCTGAGAATGCAATCGGGTTGGAACGGGACTAGAAGAAATGCCTAAGTGCCCCTTAAACATTTTATTGCTGACAATTTTATTTAGAAAAATATCATCTCGGTCTCATTTGTTACAATTTAGTTTGACAGAAATTGGTGTATTAAACTAGAAAACCAAACTGTATAACGGACGTTGAGCTCATCTGTATGTTCAAGCAATAAACATTTGTGACATGGTAAATAACTTCACTTGGATTTCACTTATTCTGTCATGACGTATTAACTTCAGCTGTATTTTGCTGTTAAAGCGAAGGAACATAAAATATGAACTACATGGGGGTTTATGTGCCCCGGTCAGTGGGTTAATGTAAACCTGCAGATAACATCCTCAGTTATATGAGTTGGGCTTAAATCTGCTACTGCAAACACAACAATTCTAAACGATATTAATATAGGACATTCAGGACCATAATATATAAGATTAGAATAGATAAAATAAGAATATAAGAATATAATAATTTACAATATATTGTATTTTTAATAAAACCGATGATAGGCTTTTACTTTTAATTTTGTTTGCATAATAAAAGTGGAAGTGAGCGATGGAACAGTGGAGGTTCAGTGCAAACGTCGATTGAATGGGGTCAGGTACATTTGAGTTGTATCTCTTTACAATTTGCACATCATTAATATTTATTCTGTTAAAATAAAATTCCCCCAACTTCTTTCACCCGTCTTGGCAGCAGGCTGCTGACAGGAACATAATACGTACAAAAAGTCATTCGAGTCGAATTAAAACCTAATTTACATCACTCGCTTGTAATGAAATGAAAATTCACATTTACGAATTTAAAGTTACCCTTGTCTACAACTTTTAATATGGCTTACGCAAATTAAAGGGGCCAGATTTCGAACACGTCTCTACGCGTTTTAAGCCGAGGAAATACATTGGTTGAATATCCATCCATCTGTAGCTTGAATATGAAACATTTTCAGTTGTTGAATGAATGAATGTCATTCGCATGGATCTGCTCCAGCCGCGTGTAAAAGTCATGTTCGGTCCCAGCCTAGCAGAGAGTGTGAGTGTGGCCAGTTTATTTCCATAATGCCTGACGTTGAGATGTTGAAATGATGGCGGACTTGCCGCAACCGCACACGACGAACCCCTCTTAGAGCGTTGCCGAGCATTTTCCGCCCCATGGCCCATCTTATGGATGACGTAGGAACAGTGTGAGGCTCGGACGTAGCTTATTGGCGGTTTCGAGCCGGCCCTCACTGCGACAACTTCAACATAATTTAGTAGGCACTTTGTCCTCGTGGTCACTCAATACGTCTAAGCTAACTCCCAAGATGGGCATAGCGGCAGCGTTTGAACGCGTTACCATAAGTGGAACAAATCCAGTGCCCCAGCGAAGACTACGCAGTTATGTATTCCGAGACCCATAAAGCCATACAATCTCGTACTTGGAATAAGGTCAGGCGGTTTCTTGTGCTCGTCAGTGTGGAAACAACAAAACACTGGGATATTCTCTTTTCTTCGTTAAACACTTTTCCATGATCCCCCCCCCCCCCCCACCCTCTCCAGGAACAAAACATAATTTAATTAACAGTCTTTTTCGCTAGCAGTATGAAATGTTAGATAAAAGTTGTAAGTGACAATTTAATTAAGTTTTTGGAAGAAATGTCGGAATAATTTTACGGAGAGGCCACTTTTTTCGTGCCACAATTTTGCAGGTACTTTTCAACTTTTCGAGGTAATTACGCATTCCTTTAGTTTCTTAATCTTGGAATCTCAGCAGTTGCACATCAGCCCCCCCCCCCCCCCCCCCACCCACTCCCCCAAGAACCCATCCCCAGTTTGAGAACATTCAAAACTTTATCTGTCTGTTCTGTGGAGTTAACATTCTTCAGCGCGCTTTGTGGCTTATTCAATTAACTAGTTCTGTTTGACTATGCCAGTAGGAAAAAAAGAGCCGAAAAAAGAACAAAGTTTTTCAAACAACACACAAACAAAGAATTTAGATCCCCCGTAAAGTTTAAAACACCTCGAAATTCAATGGCCACAAAGAACTGTATTACATCCACCATTTCGGAAGGTTTTGTGCGTGTTGTGGTCTTTTTCTTTGCGCGTAATTATATTAAGGATATTTCCATGTGCGCACACTCATGTGTTTGCAGGTTGTCCGCTGATTCCATATACACATAACTATGATTACTTTCATGTATTGAGCGTGGTACGATTATTTTTTCTACGTTCACGTGTTATTTGTGGCATAAATTCACGGTAAGAATATTATATTTCGGTATTCCGATGAGTTCCCGGTTCTTGCATACACTTTGCGCATGCTTTCGACATATTAAGTCTGTATGAAATTAACTGCATGATGTTTGTTATAACAGTTTCAGCCATGATCACCTAAATTACAAAACGAAGATTCTATTAATATCATTCACATTCGCCTTAGAACCGTATAATATACATAATAAATGTCTGTCGCGGTTTTTTCACGGCACCATTATAACTTTTAGAATGTAAGGCATCGTCGTTAATGTCACATTCGCATGCATTTCTTATTCCTCTAGCTCGATATTCAGTTTTGTTTTATTGAAAGTAATGGTTTAGAACTCGTGTCAGCATTTTCCTCCGTGTCATAACGAATATGCCCAAGATTGCAAATAGTTGCTCCCGTATGATTTATTAAACAGTTGTGTGAATGGAGGTTTAAGAAATCCTAGATAGAGTTCGGTGTATAACGTGAACATTATTTGCATGCCATTGAAATGTAATATATTACGAGATCAGTCCTGGAGACAGAAGTCTTGCGAGTCTGAGCAGTGCCTTGAGTGATCAATGCCTTATATGTGATGTGGAGTCTTAATATTTCACATAGATACCGTAGATATGTGCCCTTATATAATGGAGTGTCTGTGTAAAATTTTCGGAAAACTTCGTATCAACTCGGGCTCGACACGAAATGCAGCGACTCTTTTTATTATCACCGTCTGTAAAAGTCACTCTTTTGCTCCCCCTTGGATGAACCGCCGAATGTAATATATAGAAATAACGTCTCCGACAATGCGCAAACGTAATCCCGCCATATCCTGGCGTGGTACGGAAGTACCTGGGGTTGAATCTGCGTGTCGCGACGCCCACCGCGCAGTTCCGAGGGTTCTGCGAGGATCAAGGCGGCGGTGATTTGTGGCGCAGCTCTGAGTACCACGATTAGGGGACATCTACCGTGCATCACCATTTCTCCTGGTTCAACTCCTCCAACATTAAACTACTGATAAGATGCTATACCTCCCGGGGGACACAGTAAACAAACAGATGAAGATATATATCGTGTGCTGGTTTTCACGCCCGAAATGCAACGACGCCCTCGGAAAAAAAACACGGAAATCGCCGAAGCTACTCTCTCTCGGTGATAAAACTCTCTAGACGCATAAGTCAACTAGTCCTTCAGTGACGTGTCTGGGTTGTCACGTGTATGACGGCACAGTGGTGCCGGACGACGCGTGGACGTTATTGAAGGCGTTGGTCTTCATTAATTCGGTGTCGGCTACAAGGAAGGAAGGGGGGGGGGAGGGGCGGGAATCGATCTAGGCTTGTCCGCATGTCGGGATATTAGCTGGAGGAATCACGGCGAAGGTACGTGGACGGATTTCAAGAATCCGCTCACCCTGATGGCCGAGTGGAAGAAAATTGTATTCTCTGGGCTCAATAAAAGGCACATGACATAAAAACTTGGTACTCGTAACACGGATGGTTCCGTCGCTCGTTTGTCTTCTACGTCGCAAGGAAAACCGTTTACTAGGAAACAGTTCAGCGGTATCATCAATTATCAACCGGTAAACGTGAGCTGTTGCGGAAGTCAGTAAAACAATAGCGTGGAAACACAAGTATCTATCATGTCATAAACCACGTATGTGGGGATTCAAAAAACCACAATATTTACACAGAAATATATGTATATTATTTTGTATTTTTCCCAAACTTGTCTTCAAAAATAATAGCCCCTACCCTTTATTTTAACATTAAAAAAATATGCTGCATTATATGATTTAGTTTAAGGTAATCTTTAAATTTAAAAAATCATAATTTTTTAGTTGTATGTCAAAATGTATATTAAATCAAGTCGTGCAACACACAAAAATAGAATTTTGTGGATCGATAATATAATAAAACTTTGTTAAATGTTTATCATCATAACATATTAACTAATTTCAAAATAATCACCAATACATAACATAATATGACATGTGAAATGTATATTTGCGTGCTTTGACTTAGCCGACCTTGTCAGAAAACTTCTATTCATATTGGAATAAAAACAACCTTCAACCCCTGTTTGTTTAGCTTCAATAACATTGAGTAAACTTACCTATCCCCCAAGCTTCCATTTTTATTATAAACCACAAATTAGTAGGCCTATTATATAGATGAAACATCATATTATGTCACTATTAAAGAACGCTTTAGCTACAGTTTAATTAATTGAACTAGGCCGCTTCGCGAACGCTTTTTTTTAGTTGCGTTGACGGATGAGCTTTTTTGTAAGATTTTAGTTTGCGTGGGATCTCTTTACTTTTGCAAGTTCTTTTTGAACGCATTGTAGGTGATTGTTGTCAAGTTTCTATTGTTATTTGTTATTGTTATTTTATCTCAAAAAACTTATATTAAAACCTTTATTCCTATGGATTCTGGCTATCTTTTTCAACTGTTTCTTTCAAAAGGTACTACATCACCATAATCCTAATGTCCATGTAAAATATGAACGTTAGAGCCCAACCCGTTTGGTCAGAATCGGCCCAAATGTCACGAAAATATCGCACTAAAAATCGAAAAAAAAGTCGTGAAAGTACGATAATTATGAGAAATATTTCTTCGATTGTACCCAAAAACGTGGCAAGTCTAAGTTCAGAGATTTCGACGGTCCCCTCCAATTTTCATCAAGATCGCATATGCCGTTTGCCCGGTAGAGAGCGAACAAACAAACAAGACACACCAAAAAAAACACCCGAGCAAATTTTTTTTGGGGGTCAGTGATATTGAAGTCTTCGCTTCGCTCATCCAATTAATTCATACACCTTGTTCTATGAATTTATTTATATTTAATTAGCGACCAACTTCATAAAAATCGACTTAAACGAAACGAGCGCTAGAAGGACAACCTGAATTTAAATAACACTTTTGTTCGATTAATTTGTATTGTGTTAATGGAAAAATCAGGCTCTCTTACATGTTATTTCTGAAATGGATTAATTTGTCCCTAAAAGATAATGTTTCAGGTCCACACACAAAATTGTTAAGTGTCTTATGATCTATTGTTGGACACAAAATCACAGTATAAGCGTTAGCTTCGACAGGCAATGAAAAATACACGTGTTTAGAAAACATTATTTTCCAACACAACTTTAAAATATGTTTCCCTACACGTTGTTTTAAGACTGCTCATTGCTTTCCCTCTCAGCGAGGTATACCGCCGTGTTTCTCTTTGCAAGTTGTATACGTTACGCAGTGCCGCTTACAATGGGTCAGTATTACCAGGATTAACTCTGGAGTAACAAAATGGCAAGTTAGCGTCAACGTTTACTGTGTTAGGTGAGTTTCTTCTCGATTCTACACCCAACGCGACTTGCGAGACAATAGTAACGATACCACATGTAGGTTGGAGCAATAACCTTGCTCTTATACGGACACTTGATACTAAGCTCCAGGATTTGGACAGGAGTAGTGTCAACAGCCACAGAGGTGCTTGAGGTTTGGCCGTTTTGTGCACGTTTTGTGTCTAAATCCAGGTCTACGAACTCGTGTGGTGTGTGCCGTTGCAAAGTAATTCTCTCTTTTCCTGGATATTTACATAACTAGGAAGAAGGCGAGTACCCCATAGAGCAGCTGCTGTGCTGGAAATAGCAAAAGTTGTTTTGGTTTTGTACATTTTTTTACATTTAATACATAGTATGAAAACATGTTGAGGTTCATTATACAAGAATATCAGAAAATAATATAAAGGCATACATATTTCGATAATTTTGATTCTGAGCATTCTCAACTCACATTTGGAAATAAATTTTGGTAAACCAGGAATATTATTAATATAACAAGCATTGTGATACAGTAGTACCCAAAAGTGGAGGCGAAGCTACTTAATGAACACATCGTAAAAGAAAAGCCCCAAAAAAATTTCGCCGTACGTTGATCATTTCTGTGGAGTTGCCTTGTAAGGTTACCATTAAAACAGCTTCGTTGCTTCATTGCACATTCAAAATGGTGGGGGTGCCGGGTCAGAAGTGATGTTCATATGGAAGCTTCACTCCATAATAGTTAATGTAGATTTAGGTCACAAATTATAAGTAATGATTTGAATGATCTTATTACAGTAATGTCATACAATAAACTAATCTTAATTGAGACTAATCGTCAATTTACAAAAGTAATGTAAACAATTAAAAAAAATATATTTATTTGTATACATTCCAAAACTATCGTCAATAATATTACATAAGGTAAGCAATACAAACTTTATCATGCCGAATTAAAATTTATTTTCAATCAAAATGTTATTTTTCCGTAGTTTCATAATTCTTGTTCTTAAAATAGCTTGAGTGGATAAAACTCTGTATTTATCATAAAACGACGTTAGGAAAATAATTAATCATTTTAGAAAAGCTACTTTATTGTTAATGCAAATCTGTCTTGCCTTTTGATTCTTATAACTTTGATAGGGTTTAATTTCATTTTTCATAACCTGAAGCCGGTAAAAGCTCGTTTTTTCGAGAAATGTTGTATTATATTATTATTAAATAATGAGCTGAGTTTTTTAATACAGATTCAAACGCTGCTAACAACACCACTAGAATAAACTTGCGTCCCTGTCTCCCTGTACGTTATCACTCATATCGCGTGCCGAGTGCTGACGTGAGTGTTACTATAAGAATGAGGAAATGAACAAGGTCATGGTCCACTGTCTATTTCCAGCTAATCTGTGCTTTAGTCTACCCGGTTGTGTTGTCTGTTCCTAATTTAGTAATTATTTACAAATTAAATCTAGCCGGGTGGTAGTCTGAACAATCTGGGCGACGGACGGGATCTATTAATTAATTCACCAGCAAACTAAGACATTTCAGCGGACGCGTCTACAGAGATAAAGCGATGATAAGCCTCTCTGCCATCCTGAAGACACTTCGACATGCCGCGGGCTTTTCACAACACAGGCTCCGCTTAGCTGGCTGACGAGGTGGGGGGGGGGGGGCGTTTTTAATACGCGAGGAAGTAAAATTATACTTCTTCATTCCTCAATACCCCGTTAAACATCGCAAACGGCCTTCCTTTGCAATGCACTTGATTTATAATATGTGTTATTTTATCATGTGTAATGTTTTGAATGTTTGTATTTTGTAAATTTGCGATTATTGTGTATATTTTCCTAGTGGTGGACACTTTGTGTTGTGGGGCTAAGCTATTATTCTTACCACAGCAATGTAGTTAGACCATGTCATGGTCATATTGAAATAAATTATTATTATAATAATAAATGAAAATGATTCGAAGCTGCAATAGTTTACTAAATGGTTACCACCAACGACCACCAACGTAAGATCTGTTGGATTAGGATTCTGGAAAGAAGGGTGACACTGTCATCCGGACATAACTATTTTTTGTGCGTGTTATTATTTATTTAATATTTACCATATTATAATCATTTTGAAAAGAGTATTGGACATAAGTTTGAGGTTTTGCGGTTCGCTCGGCCGGCTTACACCACAGGTGTTTGAAATTTTGACCATGTCACGACAGTGGAAACATAGAGCTATACAGTAACACATTTCTGAAATTTGTTTAAAAATAAATTATAAAACATAAATTAGTTTTCAGGAATTTTGATTTTTTAAACTCCAAAATTGACTATATTCTTGATTTTTTTTCTGTCTGATTAAAAAAAAAATTAAAATCTTTTACTGTATAGCTGTCTATGTATGCTTTATTGACAACTTTGAAAAGTTATTTATACGTCGAATGCTTCTTGGCCGAGCGAAAATCTATATTCTAACTCCTATCCCCTCAAAATGCATTTACTTTGCAATATTGATTGATGAAGGAAATATTCAAATATATTATAAAAAGTCACATATTTAGCTTATGCATTAACATACAACTTATTGAAATTAATCGACTTTCATATATAAAAAAATTCATTGACATTAAAACTTAATCTCGACCTTGTTAGTAGAATAACATAGTATGTTTAGGTAAAATGAAAAACGCAAAACCAGTTTAAATATAAATTAATAACATACTCCAAGTTTCCTGTCTATAGACCACACTGACAGTTTACTGTTTTGGGTTCCGCTCAAGCTATCACGTTGCTTAAGAATGTTGTCGATACTCATTTTTAACTTAACTATAAATTTAAGTGTTTTTTTTCAATGCAAATAATAAAGTCATTTTCAAAGTAAAATTTAAGCAATTGAACGTAGGGCCTAATTGGACGTAGGGAAAAGTAGGGCCTATACAATAAGAAACACAAGAAACTATTAATAATCACATTAGATAATTTTGGTGTTAAGAATGTTTTAAAACTATCTAAAATATATTGCCAAAGAAGATTTTTTATCGTTTTGATACGATTTAGGTGACAATTTTGATAATTCTACGTGAGTGTCGAAAAATAACAGTATTTATGTCGAATAGACCTTTAAACTATCGATGGTGGTAAACTATGAATGTAATATACCCTAAATACTATATTATCTATCAAAATTATATTGATTTAAAATTATTTACCCCTAGAGATGATTATTACATGAACCATGGTGTCTACAAGAAGTTTGACTAATTTCCACATTGTTTTAATCGTATTACAAAATTTGCCTCGAACGCCTACATCATACAAATCTTTTAATCTCCATTTTTATTCCTACCGATCTTCTCTGCAGAATTTCTTGATAACAAGTACTTATAAAATAACACCCAATTAAAGCGTACCAACTCGAAATTAATGTTTAATAATAAAAAGAGAATACCTGGCGCTATAACCAAAGTATTTATTAGAAATAAGTATTCAACGGACGCCAAGAATGTAGCTTAAGCAGTTAACACTTTTCCAATAAAAGTTAGGAGAAACGAACATAAAAGTTTATATAAGCTATAAAGCAACGTGATGTCTTGGCTGATAAATGCTGTGGTGAGCTCCGTGGTTCTTCAACTATAAGATAGTAGCTAAAAGTAAGTTAGAATGTTTAACCGCAGTTTGACCAGTTTGTGTTGGTCTTATTTTAACCAAAGTTGAGCATAGTTTAAGGAATATTTTGAAATTTTGGTGGAGGTGCCGGGTTTGAACATATGTAATTTATTTTGCTGTGATCACGGTGGCTAGACCCTGCAGTGCATAAAACTAATAATACATCTGGAATAATTGATGTTATTATACTATGCCGCATCGCGTATTACATACCTAATATATTGAATTTTTAAACTTTTGGTGGAGGTGCCGGGTTGAACTATTTAATTTATTTTGATGTGATCACGGTGGCTAGATCCTGCAGTGCATAAACTAAGTAATCTGGAATCATGGATGTAACGATAGTATACTGCATCGTGAATGCTTCTAATTTTCACGTTGATGGATGAGTGTACATCATCAATCTCCCTGCATTTCTACATATACAAAATTGTACTAGTGCAAGAGAAATATTTCTACGATTGGTCCAGGAAGTAACAGATCTAGGTTTAGAGATTTTGAAGGCACCCTGAAAATCTCACCAAGATAAATAAATAATAAAATAAAATATAATCGAAGAAGCCGTTTGTCCAAGAGAGATCGAACAAAACGACCAAAATTCGAAGGAAAAAATCGAAAAACGTAGGGCCTACGATTTTTTAAAGAATAATAATTTATTAAATTTCAAAACGTGGGAAGTCTTAAGTTCAGAGATAACAATGGTCACTTCAAATTTTCATCAGATGTGAGCAGATATTTGGTGGATCAGGCGAAAATGACACAGAAAAACACGCGACATTAATGTAGAACGACAAATTTGAGTTATTTAAAAAAAATAAATAAATAAATAAATAAATAATATTTAGAGTCTACCCACTCAGTTATATAACTGATTTCCAGTGGGGGACAGTAAATCGAAGCGACCAACTCTCTGGGTAGTAAGATAAAAGTCTTACTTCGTTCAATACGCTCACTACGCTTATCCTATAATAGTTAACTAACTGGTAACTGAATATAACTAGGCAAGGATCTGTGATACGTATTGAAGCGTTATTCAATTAATGTTAATTCATGTATTTTATAATACATGCGAGCTCACACAATGCTTTTCTTTCGTACAGTTGTTGTATAAAGATTTAAGTAACTTTTGGTTTTCGGTAAGCTACAAAACAAAAACCTCAAGCAGCCCTTTTTGGAAACAATTCTTTTTTATGTAATAAACGGCGATTTCGGTTACCAAGTATCGTGCTGTCGCGACATTGTGGGTTCGTCTCCGTTGTTATTGCTGGGTAAAGAGGGTGCGGTATGACGAGGAAGGGGGGGGAGGGAGGGGGGGTACATTAAGGCTACGAGTTGAGATGTTGTGCACAATGGGCACTTGATATCCACTCCCCTCACTGCCTCAGCAAGAGCTCTTTCTTTCTTTCCTCCATGCTCGCTTCTCCATCTGTTATAAGGGCGCCTTCAATGATGAATACCACCGGGCTAAACTCGATTCCAACTCAACTTCATGTTTGATTGATTGGTTTTTAGACCAGAGGATGCCTTAAACTCGTTGCGTCCACGACCATAGGAACGCCTCATCTCTATGTGATTTTTCTTATCACCTACCAATCATTTTCAGTTGTCAAGTGAATTTGTTCAGATTTATTTCTTGAGGAGCCAAACAAAATCTCTTTCTTGTTTTATTGGCAATTCTCGTGGCTTATGTTCTATATAAGTTTGTTTTCGTAGCGATTCTATTAGGTGACTTTAAAACAGTTTGAAAACTGGAGGTAACGGGACAAACATAGAACAAGCTAAAGACCAAGTTGTATTAGAGGAAGAGACAAGTGACTTTTTCAAGTCAGAAACTATCTTTCATTACCTGAGATACAAATTTTAAGATATGGTATTTAATAAAACAATAACAAACAAAGTGTGGGTACTAAAATATCATTTTACGATCATGTGGCTCTGTGGCAAATACATGTGTCTTATCCTTAATTGAAAGAGGTCAATTCTTTGTTGTGAATAGATCAAAATATGCATGATTAATTTAAAATACAAAAAGTTCTAAGGCTTGTTTGGTTAATTTTTCTTCCTCAATTTCGAAATGTTTGTTTGTGGAGTTATTGGGCTTTTTGAAATTGAGGGAGAAGATGACAGAGTTGGTTATTTGGAACATTATTTAAAGTGACTTGCTTGTTAATGTCTTCCAAGTGTTAAACAGAGGGAGATAAGTTGGTACTGTTTTGTTGTTTTGGCAACATTGTTGAATTAATGGGCGCTTGAATTAAGATCATTTCACGTGAAATTACTTGGAAAGAAAATATTTTAGATACTAGTTCTGATGCCGAGTTTTGAAAAGAAATCATCAATAATTCAGATGTGCAAGTGTGCCAACATTAATATCACTTCTTAGCTTTTCAAAACCATAGTTTTTTGTTGTTGTTAAGGTCAACAACTCCGATGAAACTAAACACTTAACAAAGTGAAAATTTGATTCAAGAAAGAAAGCAAATTTTTAGTGAAAAACTACAAATATAAACATTAAAATTAAATATCACAAACCTTACTTATTCTGAAAAAACAATGTTAGTTTTTATTGTAACGATTAAAGTGGTTACAATTTCACGAACCAATAGAATAGACTCTGCACTAACTTTTGAGTCTCAAACCTCGAGCTTACCGGATCTACAACTGCCACTGCGTTTTTGACCAAAGGTTGTCTGCAGTTATTGGCAAATACTCATGTGCTACTGTCAGTTTTTATTTAGGATATTCATTCCCAATACCTTATCAAGCTAGTTATGGATCTGAGAAGGTTCAGAGTGGAGTATTTGATCTGTAACTCAACGGACACCAGACAAAAAAGTTTTAAGTTTAAAACCAGCGTTTCACGAAGTTTGCAATAAAGAATGGCTGAGAATTAAATTAATTTTGGAATGCATAATGAACGCAGTAAAACACATTTTGTATAGAGCACGAAAAGTTGATGACTTATTTTTACACAAAACAGCTAATCTAGTCAATACAAAACATAGCTGAAACTATTCAAAAGTAAAATCTGACTGTCTAATTAAAACAAACTTTAATTACGTAGAATCCAACGAATTCCTTTAATAATTAAATCTGTCGAAATTCTGCAGCAACTAGAGCAAAGAATGTCAGCTGTGACGAACAGGAATCTTAGCTAGTATGGATAATTCATTAGTTTCTAAACTGACTGCAATCTGTGACACTGCTCATTTGTCGGCATGTTGTAGGAGGCTCGGTAAAGTTTGTCACTTTTAGACACTAATAGAACTTATTAGTTGATATTTAATAGATTTAAATGGTAAGATTATTTCGAACGTGATTTATGTCGTTTGGAACATACAGTACAAAGTTTTAGCTGCATAAATGCACAATAAACTTCTTCATTGAATGGTTGACATTGGGGAGTTAGTGACATTCTATACGTACAATGTCGCTTATACTGGCAATAATTTGTTGTTTCAATTTGATACAGTGAACTATAGTACCATGCCACTGATTTCAAGGAGTCCGTTAAAGTTTTATTTATGATATGTCGATCAATCTCATGCTTGGGTTTGGATAATACTTCTTTAAGTGTGTTACAGCTACATAGATGAAATTTTTAGGCGTAGTTCTATTTTTGGGAAGGCATTAAATTAGCAGTGTAAACAATATTACGATGTACGTAGGTGGAAGTTCTTTTGGGCAGGAGTATTAATGTGAAACAATATGATTTACGTACAGAGTCATTGCAAAGAAACTTCAAAGATTAGATTGTACGCAAGAAAATGAAGCTTGATACCCCTTATTTTAAAGATATTATCGACACGCATAAATACTGATAGTTGACCGGTTCTAATTTTTTTTAATGCTCCGATGTGCTTCTAGTCTAGGTTTACTAAACTCATGGTTCAATCCTGTTGTGAGTTGGTTTTACATTGTATTCTATGTTTATGTCTCAAAGCTTCCCTTGTACTGGCATTATTCTTCTGATAAAGCAACATTTTCTATTACAATAGCCAGACAACCAATGGAACGAGTTTTTTAGGTGGTGGATAAATGCTGTAAAGTGCTACTATTCAAATTATTGTAAGTGCAAAAAAATCGATTTAAAGCTACTATCTTTCGTCGTTTTAGTTATTTTATATCCAATCCCTTTAGTAAAGAAAACGTAACTTAAACCTTTGAATCTATGAGTGGAAACGTTCCACTACGAAGCTCTTAACTCTGTTAGCATAAACCCTGGAAGTAATTTCAGCAGATTTATGTATAATAAATCTTGCCAATATAACCGTTGAATTCCCAACTGGTGTAATTATTAATCGGCGTGCATCACAGAATCTGAACAGCTTAGCAAATATAGACGTAATAGGTTTGTTCACTGATTTTGATGAAACATTGACAAATCAAATTTAGGTCAATTGATCACAAGCCATTCTCTCCGAGTACTGTTTGTCCTATCCATTATACTTAATCCGTTACTTTAATTCTATATATACACAATAATACATGGGTTATAAGGTGTTAAGGCTTTTATCTACATTTGTGTGCTTTTTACGCTGTTCGTCTGTATAAGGTGACCTAAACATTGCTCTATATTTACCATAAACGAACACAAAAATGATTTTACCAAAATAATCGTGAAGAGTTGTGTTCATTTTAAATACTTTCTCCCAAATATAAATTCGAAAACGTAATTGAATCCACATTTGTAGCTAAAAGCAAGTTATTGATAATAATAATTATCGTAATTTGCGTGTTTTCACAAATAAAACAACCTAACTTACAATGTTTTAAATCAAATGCCTTCAAACTTTCTCGAACTTTATCCCTTGACAACCACTTGAATTCCTATTTCGTTTTCAGCTCCCTGTTGGCACACTCCCAATAAAAAGACGCGAAAGAGAACACATAAAATGAACACTGTGTTTATTTACGTCCTGTCGCAATCATAATTTTCAATACACTCTAATGAGAAGAATATTAAGTTTAAATTCAAACAAGATCAAAAACTCACCCGCCTCTATTCGAATGCAAAGTATGTCAACGCTGATTCGTTTAAACGTTATTAGAGCAAACGCTCGCATAAATTGCTTGCATGTATCAACCAAACCAGACCATGCTAGACGTAAGCCGGAAGTTTGAAATTGAAATATCCGGCTGGAAATTGAAAAGGCGTGTCCATACAGGTTAGCTTACACTTTCCTGTGATCAATGGGCTGAACTCGAGTAGCTGAGGAAAAGAAAGTGTGTTCTTACAAAAGATTTAAGAGTCTAACACCAACCCTCGTTGACTAACAATTAGGTAACCTTCAAGATGTTATTTATAACTCACGAATCATATTTGTAACCGTATCTTTGGAACACACACACCAGGAAAAAATAATAATGTTTCGCCAATCAATGTTTACTGTGCTTTTTTTCAATTACTTAGATTTACAAATTTGTTTTTCGAAAACTATGAAAACAACTTTTAAATTAATTTAGTAATTTCTATTTAAGTACACATTTTGTTAAATGTATACACAATTAACCACTCTGTTTTTCCATTTTCTAAAATATGCAACTATGTAAAAATATAGTGAATTAAATTGAAATTTGGTGCTATTAGAACACCAAAACATTTCCTTATCTGATCGGGCACCCGGCATATATTGCATCTTCAAAATAGTTTCAAACTGCAAATACTTCTAGCACACGCTCAACGTTGATGGTTGTGTTTCTGTGAGATTAATGTTTTCAGTCTTTTCTGTTTTTCTTCAGTTTATATAAGAGAAAAAAATTAGATTTTTCGAATCCGTGTCCCTTGCGAATTTTTACGTTTTCCGGTACAAACTGACAAAAAATACCGGTTGTCAAAATTCTTGGAATATACCAATGTGTAAAATCCCTTATTTTTTCTTTGTTTTCCTGAAGAAACGTTAATGTCACAGAAACACAACAATCTACGTTGAACGATGTGCTAGATTCATTTGCAGTTTGAAATTATATTGAAGATGCAATATTTGCCAGGTTCCCGAACAGAGTTTTTTGGAAAACAATGTTTTGGTGTTCTAATAATGCCAGATTTTAATTTCATTCACTACCTACATCTTTACATAGTTGCATATTTTATAAAATGAAAAAAAAAAAACAGAGTGAAACAGCATAAATACATTCTAAAACTTAACTTGCCGGGCGACGGCTTAACTACATTATAATTAACCCTGGCAAATACCTGCGTTATGCATTGACCTACACAATGCTTGGTTAGTCGTTTCAAAGGCAGCATTTCGTTGCATTACTGTTCCATCTATTCAGATCTATAATGCACCAACAATCCAGCAGTTCATGTTAACGTCCCTGCATGTGGTCCAGGGGTTTATGCGTCCGCTACGCAACCGAGAGACCTGAATTCACTTACCGATCGAGCAAATTTTCAAATTTCTGATTGCTATAGGTATAAAAAATTTCATCCACGATGAATAAATGAACAACTCTGCATCCAGACTAACTTAATAGGTTAATATAGTCGTTGTTTTAGCAGGATATATAATGAAACAAGTTAGGAGTGTGTTATATAAACCTAAACGATACAAAATCTTGAACTTTTGTATATTTCCCTTATACCATTGAATTGATTAATTAATAAGAATCACAATCCTTGGCCTATTGTAGGTCCTATTGTGTTTAATTGTTGAGTTATATATTTTTTAATATATATATTTTTATTCAAACTTATGCCAGGCACATAATTATTGTTAATTTTAATTATCTACTGTATTGTCAATTTTATTATATTTGCTATTTAGGTATATATATATTTAGGTATATATATATATATATATATATATATATATATATATATATATATATATATATATTAGAATCACAATTGTAAACTTGTCGGGTTATTTCGCCACGTCGATTTGACTGACAGGACGGGGTCGTCCTGATGACGGGGCCCAGAGCGGTCCAGAAACGTTGACATGGGTAAGTCAAATCGACGTGGCGAAATAACCCGACAAGTTTACAATTGTGATTCTAATACTTCGGGCCACGAAAGCCTTAAAAACTTTATATATATATATATATATATATATATATATATATATATATATATATATATATATATATATATATATATATATATATATATATATATATATATATATATATATAATAATAGGTAGTTGCCAACAGGCTAGGTATAATCAACGTGGATAGAGATAGGAGTCAACAGCTTACCTGAGATGTAGAGGTGGCTGCCATAGTTGAACACAGATAAAAATATACACAAACTAATCACTAAATAGTCACGAGACGTTTCGGCCTTGCCTTCTTCGGTCGTTCTGGTCTACGAAGCTGTTGACCAGGAGAGGTTAGAGTAGGGGGGGGGGGGAGAAGAAGAAGTGGGGGTGGAGGGTGGCTAGAGGGTCTCCAATATGTGCACATAAGTGTGTGTGTGTGTGTTTGTGAGTGAGCGAGTGAGTGAGTGAGTGAGTGAGTGAGCGAGTGAGCGTGTGAGTGAGTGAGTGAGCGAGTGAGTGAGCGAGTGAGTGAGTGAGTGAGTGAGTGAGTGAGTGAGTGAGACGGTGAGTGAGTGGACAGAGTGAGTGAGTGAGATGACAAAGTTAATGAGTGCAAGTGTGAGTGAGTGAGTCAATGAGTGAGTCAGTGAGTCTGTGAGTGAATGAGCGAGTGAGTGTGTGAGTGTGTGAGTGTATGTGAGTGTGTATGAATGTGTGATTGTGTGAGTTTAGCGTAGGTTTAAGTTAGGTTTGTTGCGAGATTTAGTTATCCATTGATGAGCGAGCTCCATGGACCTTAACTCTCTGTCGGTTGCGCCCGGGAGCGATCGAACTACTCGTGTAGTGTAGCAATCGTCGAACCGGAGGTCATGGGTTCCTGCGTGAGTGGGCACAGGTTTCGGCTTCTTGTGGGTGTCTGTGTCACACCTATGGCCAGCCATTCTATTGCTAAGAAGGTTACTCGTTAGGCCAATGTATTCAGCTGGACACAGGTTACACTTGAGCTGGTAAATGACGTCAGTGGAGGCACAGTTGTGATGGCCTCTAATGGGGTAGGTCTTGTTTGTGGCTCCAGCTTGCCCTATCCACCCAGCCACTACGTCATTCACAGCTGGAGCCACAAACAAGACCTACCCCATTAGAGGCCATCACAACTGTGCCTCCACTGACGTCATTTACCAGCTCAAGTGTAACCTGTGTCCAGCTGAATACATTGGCCTAACGAGTAACCTTCTTAGCAATAGAATGGCTGGCCATAGGTGTGACACAGACACCCACAAGAAGCCGAAACCTGTGCCCACTCACGCAGGAACCCATGACCTCCGGTTCGACGATTGCTACACTACACGAGTAGTTCGATCGCTCCCGGGCGCAACCGACAGAGAGTTAAGGTCCATGGAGCTCGCTCATCAATGGATAACTAAATCTCGCAACAAACCTAACTTAAACCTACGCTAAACTCACACAATCACACATTCATACACACTCACATACACTCACACACTCACACACTCACTCGCTCATTCACTCACACACTCATTCACTCACTCATACTCACACACTCACTCACTCACTCACGCACTCACTCACTCACTCACTCACTCACTCACTCACTCACTCACTCACTCACTCACTCACTCACTCACACGCTCACTCGCTCACTCACTCACTCACTCACTCACTCGCTCACTCACAAACACACACACACACACACTTATGTGCACATATTGGAGACCCTCTAGCCACCCTCCACCCCCACTTCTTCTTCTACCCCCCCCCCCCCCTACTCTAACCTCTCCTGGTCAACAGCTTCATAGACCAGAACGACCTCGAAGGCAAAGCCGAAACGTCTCGTGACTATTAAGTGACTAGTTTGTGTATATCTTTATCTGTGTTCAACCATGGCAGCCAAATCTACAACTCAGGTAAGCTGATGACTCCTATCTCTATCCACGTTGATTATATATATATATTTAGGGCTATGCTCGTTCTAATATTTCCAGTGATTATGTAACAAAGATCATTGAATAATATTAAATTATTTAATAAATAAATTACTTTCTATGGTATTTTTCGAAGAACTCTAATTTTTGTTATTTTGAAAATAGTAATATAACTTAACCAATTCTTTAGTGCACGTATTAAATTGGAATCGAAGCTACTGATTTCGGTTTGCTTATTCTGAACTGCATCTGCTTAGTGGTTTATGCCTCAGTACGCAAACTATAACAAGCCAAGTAACGTGATGTACCTACAATCGAAAAACATCGTCTTCGTTTTAAAGAGCTCCTTCATTAAACTTGTGAATTGCCCACTTGAGCTCTTAAATAGGGGCCCTCATAACGCTTAGTACTTGGTATAGCACATACAGTCTCAAAGTGGAATTTCACACAAATTGCTGCTCTGGTTTTATAAGATAATTAGCCTATGAAATCATTTAGGTAAGAGGATTAAGCAATTTCTCATTGTTTCATCTCCCTATTTCCGACCATTCAATATCACTGCGTTACATCTTACAATTTTGTAGATAAGAAATTAAAATTGGTTTGAAATTAAAGTTAATTGTTTAAACTATTTAAATCTAGTTATATTTCAATGTTACAGTTGCACACCATGCTTTGCCATTAGGATTAAAGTCCAGTGATTATTATAAAGCTAATAATAATAAACTGTTTTTAATTATTTCGTTACAGCTAAAAATCTATCTGCTAGTTGTAATTTAGATGCAACGCCAAACTGAATGAAGCTCCACTATCAAGCGACTCACTGTTAGTAATGAGTTGCATTGATCACTACTAATAGTTTCATTTGTTATCAGCGATAGTTGGCAATTAGGCAGCTAATACTAGTTAATTAGGTTCGTAGAGCTACATTAAATATACACCGACTAGTTTAAATGAAACTATTTGTGAACAGTTCAATTCTCCCAATATTGAATCACCCTTATAAACACAATAATTTTTTTAATTGAAAACTAGCGTTGCATGAGTCGTATCATATTTTTATTTAGGTGCGAAGCTCCCTGTTTTGCATAACTTCTCTGTATGTCTGTCTGTCTGTTCGTCCGACGTCTGTACGACTTCCACGTCCCACGTTAAAAACCGAACACTGCATCCGATTGATGTTCGATATTTCTTAGTTGACATTAGCCGTCAACAAGAATGATACTTATTGTTTCTTGTGACCTTGGGGGTCAGGAACGGTGCAAGCGTTACCGAATCATGACAAATAAATACCCGGCACCTCCACCAACTAGATTTAAACACCCGACCAGAATGTATTCTTAATTTTTGTTTCCCTCTTTATTATCGGCACCTCCACCAACAACGAGATTTAAACGTTTGAAAGAACAGATTTTGTTTGTTTTCTTCGGACGACTTGTACCCGCGCTTTTTGCCATATTGATGGTCATTCTGTTTATCCTAAACTCATTTTAATATCGCAATAGTTTTAGTAAAGTATGTCATCTTATATTAAACCCTCTTGCTTTAAGTGACTGGGATCCGATGTATCAAGTTTAACGGTGACTGCCAGTATTGACACAAAGTTTATAGAAAGGGATGTTCTTTTTACGAGTCTAAATACTTGAAATCCTCGTGGACGTGGCCACCAATAAGCAATGTGTACATTTTAAGCTTAATCCGGCTTAAAACGAATAAAACAGCTCATAAAAGATAATATAACGAGATTCATTTATCCACAAGGGCGAGTCTTGAAAATACACGAAATTTTATGACATCGATATTCGTAGAATTCTGTATCCCAGTTCACACATGAGCGTACACGAGGGGAAATCTGATTTGACCCCTGGGCGAGTTCAGAGGGATTTATTGATAAAATAGAAAAATATGACTTCGTTTACATAATAGCAGCTATTTGATCTGGCGGTCCAGGAAGCTCGACCCTTCCGCGGAAGACCCATTTGTATAAGCCGAGTAGCTGGCGCTGGGGTGTTGACACTAGGGGAGATCAAAGATAAAATATACTGGAGGGTGTGAATAATGTTGAACACCTGAACTCAAGACTGACTCCTGAACACGGGCCAACTTTTTGCACAATGTTAAAGTGGCCATTATAACTGTTCTCGAAGGGTGGTTCTTGCGAATTTTACTTAAGGATTTTTTGTAAAGCGATTTTAAATTTAAGGAGGAACTTCATAAAGAACGTATGCGTGTAAGCATTCGTTTTCATAATTCGTCTAATGTCTTGTGTTATACTTTAAATAAATAAATGCAGCCTATCTATAATATTTTTCGGCCACTTGCTGAGATAAACGTAGTATTTTCCAAACGGACCTTAAACTAAAGTAGGCTAAAGAAACCGTATTGATACTATCGACGAGTAAATAATGTCCACCCAGCGATGGGATATCAATAATGTCCACCCAGCGATGGGATATCAATAATAAACACCGCAAATTTCCCAGCATTCACATAAATATTTAGCCATTTATTTCATAAACCCACATATCTCCTTATAGTGCTTGTTATCGTAGTCTAACATATTCTTTGAGTGCCCTTCCCTTGAATATTCTTACCAGTTTTAACAAAATCTTCTCCTACTTCAAACAATCCTTGTTACAATAATGTCACCTTACTTAAAAAATGTCTTGTCATCCTCGAGTTGAATGCTGGACCATTATACTCTAACGTGAGTAGCCAACATTTACAAGGTTCGGGGCAAAGCTAGGTAATATAATATACATTACATCGATAGTCACTTAATAATGCAGTGATTAACTAGGGTGGTTATCAATTTGGAAACTATCAAGCTAGGTCGTATAACTTGGCGTTGTTCATTTGTCGCAAGTCTGATGATGTAGCTGTTTAAACACGGGCTTTGACTTTCCGCTCCCTTCAATTACTTCTTCGACGAGAGAAACTCAAGACAGAAGCTTGTCAGACACAACATCATCCGGTATTTGTGTCAGTAAGGACTTGCATTATTAATGTACTTATGCCTCGTAATTATATTTTTTAAAGGCACGATTTGGTATTATACAAAATGTATGTAGTTTATTTTATAATCATGCTTATCAAATGTTGTGAGATTCTAATGAGTATCATAACATTTATTTTTATTGACGACCGTTGTATGTTAGGCATAGGAAGTTTCCAAACTTTTTCTCAATCAAAAACGAGAATGCGAGGATTTTCTTTTGAAGTTTCCAACTGCAAACTAAACATTTTTAACATTTTACTGCAGGTTTTGCCGATTGATAGATTTAAAGCTAATAGCATTGATTCATATTGATGTATGTCCCATATAATAATTTAATGCAAACTCTATTTATGTAATTGGACTGTTTAAACTTTGTTCTTTGAAATTAACACATGCAAGCTATTAGTTTACTAATATAATTAGAAAGATGTATCTGTATTTTAAGATAAAACTAAAACTCTGCCACTAATAGTTTCTTTTAGGAGTGACTTTTAATTGGATGAGCGTAGCGAGCGTAGCGAGCGAAGCGAAGATTCCATTTCACTACACTGGAGAAAAAAATCCGGAAT
This sequence comes from Sweltsa coloradensis, assembly GCA_024449915.1. Lineage (NCBI taxonomy): Eukaryota > Metazoa > Arthropoda > Insecta > Plecoptera > Chloroperlidae > Sweltsa > Sweltsa coloradensis. Next base: position 532,782 of record JAMZAV010000059.1, read on the forward strand.
GTTTTTTTTTTTTTTTTTTTTTTTTTTCTTTTTTGTGTGTTTGTTAACACGATTCCGGATAAACCGATACTCCAATTGCGATGAAATTTTATGGGGGTCTTCGAAATCTCTGAACTTAGAACTGCCACGTTTTTGAGCGCAATCGGGAAATTATTTTCTCATAAAAAACGCAATTTTACGATTTTTTTCGATTTTTAAAAAATTTCTTCGACTTATAACACCTACATGCTTTATCCGATTATAATGATTTTTTTACAGAACCTTAATTTTATGAATTAAGATATTTGTGTGAAATTTGAGCGTAATCGAAAAATTATTTCTCATGAAAATCAAAATTTTACGGGTTTTTTCTTTTCTAAAACAATTCTTTGACTTATAACACCTACATGCTTTATCTTATTGTAATGATTTTTTCACAGAACCTTAATTTCGTGAATTAATATATTCGTGTTAAATTTGAGCGCAATCGAATAATTATTTCTTATACAAATTGCAATTTTACGATTTTTTTCTTTTTAAAAAATTACGATTAATTAAAAAAATTAAGTTAATTTTTTATTTTATTTTATTTAATTTAAAAAAATCTTCGATTAAGTAATGATTTTTTTCACAGAACAACAGAAAATCCGCGTAACACATGGCATCTCAATGCACCATATACGCTCATCCAACAACGCGGCGGGACTTAAGCGTTTTCCTAGTTACTATACTACATACTAAAAAAAACTTTAAATCGTGAAACATATGCGGATTTATTTATTGCATATATAAAAATGAAAAAAATAACTTATCAAAGATAAATGCAGTGTTTACTGATTAGTGTATTGCTCTGTTTAAAGATAACATTATTAATGACATGCTTGAGATTTTTACTAGCAGCACTTTGTACATATAATATATTTTTTAATATTATTTATTATTTATTATTTATACGTGCCTTATTTTTACGATCTTAAATTAAGCTAATTGCTCACTCCAAGATTTACCTGCGATATTCTCGCGTGCTAGCATTTTCTTTTCTCGCGGTTATATTTTACGCTTTTTATTACGTTCACCCTTCCACAGAAAACTCGTACCCGTATCTCAGACAATAAAAAATAATTATCCTGAATGTGAAAATCTTGATGAAAATATACACTTGCTTAAATGTAACGATGAATTAGTAGGCCTTACGTTATCTTAACTTTACGAAGGTGAAAGGCGCTTATGCCTACTTAAACGTTAACTGAAGACTTTTTAGTTAAAGGGTATCGTCATAAAACAGGTTGGTCTTCAGAATATGTTTGTATATTATAGTTATATATCTCTGGTGATTGGATGAGCGTAGCGAACGAAGCGAGCGAAGCGAAGATTCCATTCTACTACACTGGAGAAAAAAATCCGGAATGTTTTTTTCTTTTCTTTCTGTATTTTTGGCTGTTTGTTAACACGATTCCGGCTAAACCAATACTCCAATTGCGATGAAATTTTATGGGGGCCTTTGAAATCTTTGAACTTAGAACTGCCACGTTTTTTTAGCGCAATCGAAAAATTATTTCTAATGAAAATCGCAAATTTACGATTTTTTTTCGATTTTTAAAAAAGTTCTTCGACTTATAACATCTACATGCTTAATCCGATTTTAATGATTTTTTTACAGAACCTTAATTTATGAATTAAGATATTCGTGTGAAATTTGAGAACAATCGAAAAATTATTTCTCATGAAAATCGAAATTTTACGGGTTTTTCTTTTTTTTAACAATTCTTTCACTTATAACACCTACATGCTTTATCCTATTGTAATGATTTTTTTACAGAACCTTAATTTTATGAATTTTTATATTCGTGTAAAATTTGAGCGCAATCGAATAATTATTTGTTATGAAAATAGCAATTTTACGATTTTTTTCTTTTTTTAAAATTACGATTAAGAAAAAATAAAAGAATAAAGTTAATTTTTTATTTAATTTAATTTAATTTAAAAAAAATCGACTTAGTAAGAAGTTTTTCACAAAACAACAGAAAATCTGCATAACACATGGCAGCTCAATACACCAATTACGCTCATCCAACAACGCGGCGGGACTTAAGCGTTTTCCTAGTAATTTTAAAACAATATTAAAAAACACGACTTGTGTTCTATACCCCGATACCAGTTTTGCTCTGAGGTTGCCGGACTGGCTTTTATTTTACTACTTTCACTTTTTGACCTGTAATTAATATATGATTTCTCAAATATAATTTAATTAACAAAAAAGGGTGTAATTAAAGATTTGTTGAAATGTTCTACTTTGCTGGCTTGAATTTGTCTAAAATATTTTTTCATCTAAACATGATCCATGTTTGATGTAACATATAAATCTACATTTAATGCAATTTAGAATTAATATCATGAGTTTCTCTTGATGGATGACAACTTTCAGGACTTAGCAGCATGTGCACGCGCTCCTCATTCGTCCATTTGAAAGGGATATAAAATAAAAAGCAAAATTATAGAATATTATATAAGATATGGTCTGCATTCATTCCATGCGAGCCAGAATTAATTGTAATTGTGAACAACATTTATCTTAGGAAGTTCCAAATGATGGAACGCTTTAACTAGTATCACCGACTAATATTAATTTTAAGTATTCGTGGTATGAAGTGATTTTAAAAAAAATGCAAATGTGCCAAATTTGGTGAATTAATTTACTGCAGGTGCTTATCAACAAGATAGCAAGCTCCAAAATGGTGGTGTATTGTGTATTCTCGGAGGATTACTATTAGAACAAAATGCATTATATCTGAAATACAAAATTCTAATAGGTCTTGTAAGGTGCACAAAATCATATTGAGACTCACAATTTACAAATTGAAAATTATGATTGGTAAAATGATTTAAAAACTCCTCTTACATTTAAAAAAAAAAGATGGCTGATATTTAAAATATTTATTTTTATAAGATAGTCCACCACGTATTTTTATCTGATATCATTTAATCGCTTAAGAATTTAAATAATCTGGTCTTGGTATAATTAATTCGTTACTTCCGAATTGGTGGTGTACTATAACATGTCTATTTTTATGTAAAATTTGAGAATTCGTAATTTTCTAAATAACAATTAAAATCACAAACCATCAATGCCGAAGTAACTAATATATTAATATCACCAGATTTACTTAAGTTCTTGATCAAAGGTAATCTACACTGTAATAATCAATTCTACTTAAAGAGGGCTAAAAACCCCATTTTTTTTTTTACCACGTATCTATAGCACAATACTACACTCAAATGACAGTTTAAAAAATATATCTTGTAACTGCGATTTAACACGATTTTTTTTTATTTTTTGATCTAGAAATTTGCGAAAATTGGTGTTTTGGGAAATTTCTAAAATCGCTTTAACCTGCTTCTTTTTTGGTCCACATAGATACTAGAGCATAGTTAAAATGCCCTTTATAACATCGTGTCTTAAAAACTGTGCCCAAATATACCCTCAAACACGCAAAAATATGCATTCCAAAATCACACACAATCTTGGTAATCAGCATATTTTGACCGAACTACTTGCCCAAATTACAAAACAAAATATAGAGAATTTACAGAAAAGGCTGTAGAGTACGTCAATAATGGCCAATATTTTTTTGGATCAAAATCCTCCAAGGTCACGGGGCATAAAGATCGTCCCCATGTTATTTCTTATGGGAGATTTTTGCCGATGGGACCTAGCTCGAAAAATGTGATGTTTGACAATTTGTTGGAGATCATGGTGGCCCCAATAATTTTTCTATTAATTGCTAAATTCATTACTAGTTAGCCTGAATGAAATATATTTTTTGAGTTTAGCGGTTAAATACCCCTTTAATGAATGAAATCTAATATATTCCGATACATGATAAACAACGTATTAATGTATTAAAGAGGCCTGTTTTGTGCAAACTGTAAAACGTAATTGAATGTCCCCCACAAATAATAATGAATGTTTGTTCGTCAACAAATGCATAAGTATAATTAATTATTTGTTTTATAATCAAATAGTTTGTCTGCTATCATAAGTGGGCAGACGAGATGTAAGTGCGTCTCTCTTTACATAGGGCGATGAAAATCATGTGAGTGGTGCAAGAAGAGGGAATTACAAGGGGAGTGAAATATATCAAGAAACCTGAGAGCGCCCTATGGTTTGTCAGCGAGATTGGGTGAATTTTCTAGTTGACTGGAATCTGTGGATCGTTTGGCTGGCTGCCACAAGTAGAAGCGTCATGTGAGAGGTGGGGGGTGTCGCTACCCCCACCCCCACCCCGCAAGAGTTTTTCATCTCTTAAAAATGTGCCTCTCAGCGATTACTCCAGTTAAAGTGTTTTATTTTTGGGTGAACGAAGCGAGTGAGTCTGACGACATTTCACTTTTGTCTACTCTCTCTTCCACCCTCTCCCCCCTCTTTCTCTCTCACTCTCGCTCACTCTCACACTCACACTTAAAACTATTTTAAAACCATATGAGGGTTTGCAAACTAGTTGCAGCCTACTTCAAATCACAACATGTTAATGTTTTCCTATCTCCAACGCGGATATTACCCATTACACACATACTTACAATGATAGTAACCAAGAAATTCTTAGCACTTTCTGTTTAAATTTGTTAATCGTCATTAATATATATTATATAATAACAAAGCCGACAATACGTTCTGAGTAACAATATCCATAAATTATTTGAGTATTTACAGGGATAAAAGTAGGTACTCAAGTGTTGTTAGTTAAGACATTAAATAAATAAATAAAATAAATACATACATTCGTATTAAGAGTCTACCCGCTGAGTCATATAACTGATTTTCAGTGAGGGACAGTAAAACAAAGCGACCAAGCCAACTCTGTAGGCCCTGACGCAATCGACTTTTGTTTTTTTGTGTCTTTGTCAGCAGTTGAATTTGTTTGAGGAATATATATTTTTATTAACTCTCTATTTATAATCGTTTACTTGCCGAATGTTGGATACAAAAACATTTTGATTATTTATAAGGACCCAATGGACATAATAATCACCATAGAAATTACCAAACCAATTTCGAGTTGCTATTCTAAATGCTATAACGTTATTGATAAGTATATCTATTTTGACTACACTAAAATAAATAAAGTGTCTGAACGTATGCAAATGGGTTGGAAGTAGAGCTGAGCGTCTAAACAGATTTGATCTTGAAGTTCGGACCAAGTAGAAAACAACAGGTCACAGGCTGCTATAGAGGCCCAATTAGAACCGAGGTACAAGCCGATTGGTGAGCAAGATGCGAACAATATTCTTCCTGAGGAGGCTCAATAATAATGGGTGCTGAAACGTTACAGAAATCCACATTGTTCTAATCTTTCTTATTTAACGTGAAAGCAATACCATGAACTATAATGGTGCTGGTGGAATTGGATTCCCCAATCACAATCTGAATTACAAGAAAACACTATCGTGAATAATATAAACGAGCGAGTACGTTTTATAATAATCGTTACACTCTAAAAAAAATTAATTGTAGTACAATTATTGTTATGTTTATTGACTATAATTTCGGTCTAATTATACCAAATAAGATCACTAAGAAACGTGGGTCATAACTAGCACAAGAGGAGGTTTATACGGTTTTAACAAGGGCGGTGGTATTAGCCAGTTGAGCATGAGAGTAGTTCGACGAGTATGCCATGCTATAGCCTGGAGAGTCCATGATCATTATGTGTTCGAGAGTCCTTACTAAATATAACATGAGTTCTGTGGAGACTAATGCTGAGTGTGTTCCGTGGATGTGAGCTGTTGTAAGCAGCTCGTGCACAGAGATTGGTGATAAGAGCAATGTGGCTTTGGTCTAGGAAACCACATGTGGAGGTAAGACCGATGAATGCTGAAACCATGAGAACCCTCGGTAGATTGAATTGCTTGCGTATTAGGGTCAGCATAACAAGCCACATTACATGTATTGGTATATTATGTAATAAACATTTTTTATATAAAATGTTGATTTTCTTTTATATGTCGTCTATTCTATTCGGTGAACTTCAATCCAATACACATACATAAATTAGGCTTATATTTCAATCTTAGAAAGTTGATCAATGAAATTTAATAATCCAATCTGCAATGATATATCTTATCAAGGGTCTTCCGGGATTATAAAAAAATTGAATTACGCTTGAAAAAAACCCGGTAACTAAAAATTACCCCGATTAAAAAATATCATATTTTACGCAATCATTTACGTTCTGTTGAGCATTATTTCAGTAACAACTTTCTTATTATTTAAAAAACTCGAATTTAATTCTGTAAGTTGGTTAAAATACTCATTCATATAAAAATACCAAACTTGTGTCAAGATAAAATTGAAATAGAAAGCATAGGTCATGAAATAAGAATACTGCGTGAACGGGTACCAATTCACATCGTTATATAAAGCCGTCTGAATGTTTGAATGATAAATTGAATTACTTCTTATTAACTACGTTTATATTTTATTTAAACGGTATATTGTGCAAAACACAAATTAAAGTTTGTATCGTGCAAAGAAAAACTCGTCAAGTCATGTTATAAAGTAATTTCTATTTTTAGAATAATTGAATTACTTTAACTAAGAAAACTCTTAAGTCCCGTCGCGTTGATGGATGAGCTTTTTTTTTTAAGTTTTTGGTTTGCGTGGGATATCTTTACGTTTGCAAGTGCTTTGCTTTGCTGCCTATGCATTGTAGGTGATTGTTTCTTGTAAATTGTTATTATTTACCGTAAAAAACTTATATTAAAAGCTTTATTTCTATGGATTCTGGCTAACTTTTTCATTTTTTTCTTTCAAAAGGTGCTACATCACCATAACTTTAATGTCCATGTATAATATGACCGTTGTAGCCCCACCCGTTTGGTCAGAATCGGCCCAAATGGCACGAAAATATCGCACTAAAAATCGGAAAAAATCGTAAAAGTACGATATTCATGAGAAATATTTCTTCGATTGTGCCCAAAAACAATAACATAATAATAAGTTCAAAGATTTCGAAGGTCCCCTCAAATTTTCATCAAGATCGGATATGCCGTTTGCCCGGTAGAGAGCGAACAAACAGACAAAAAACAAAAAACAAAAAGCAAAAAACAAAAAAAACAAACAAACAAAAAAACACCCGAGCTAAATTTTTTGGGGGGTCAGTGAAATTGAAGTCTTCGCTTGCTCATCCAATTAATTTTGTACATTTTAACGTGTATTAAATTTAAATACACATACAGTGTAATATCATATTTATGTTTTGTATGAAGAAAACCAAGTTATAAAAAGGCATTAAACATGTTTTATAACGTCAGTTATGATTGGATGAGCGAAGCGAAGACTTCAATTTCACCGACCCCCCAAAAAATTTAGCTCGGGTTTTTTTTTTTTTTTTTTTTTTTTTTTTTTTGTTTGTTTTTCCGTCTGTTTGTTCGCTCTCTACCGGGCAAACGGCATATGCGATCTTGATGAAAATTTGACACGACCTTCGTTTTCTCTGAACTTAGACTTGCTACATTTTTGGGTACAATCGAAGAAATATTTCTCATGAATATCGTACTTTTACGATTTTTTTTCGATTTTTAGTGCGATATTTTCGTGCCATTTGGGCCAATTCTGACCAAACGGGTGGGGCTACAACGTTCATATTTCACATGGACATTAAGGTAATGGTGATGTATTGCTTTCTAAAAGAAAAAGTTGAAAAAGTTAGCCAGAATCGAGAGAAATAAAGCTTTTAATATACGTTTTTTGACTTTTTGTGCGATATTTTCGTGCCATTTGGGCCAATTCTGACCAAACGGGTGGGGCTACAACGTTCATATTATACATGGACATTAAGGTTATGGTTATGTAGTACCTTTTGAAAGAAAAAGTGGAAAAATTTAGCCAGAATCCATAGAAATAAAGCTTTTAATACAAGTTTTTTACGGTAAATAATACCAATTGACAATTAAAAAGAAACTTGACAACATTCACCTTCGATGCGTAGGCAGCAAAACAAAGCACTTGCAAAAGTAAAGATATCCCACGCAAACTAAAACCTTTAAAAGCTCATCCATCAACGCGGGCGGGACTTTAGCGTTTTCCTAGTTTAGATCAATTTATATATTTTAGTAATTCTATAGTTATTGATGTAAGGGAGACCTCATATTTTACTATATGATGACAACGTTCATACAAAAATGCGAAAAATTAATGTCTTTATCGTCTATTTTAATATTTCTCGGGTTGTATTAAGACCAAAATACGTTCTGTGGCGTAGGAAAAAAATCGCGCTAAGGGTCCAACGAAGCTATAAAGATCAAGAAATGACGCAATAATGCCCCACTCTAAGCCATGCGTGGGACCTCTCTTGTACCTCACCCAGACTGTAGTAAACACACGGCCATTACTTGATAGCGACACGCGACAACTTGTATAGACTTAAGAAGTAGCACTAGCAGCAGCGTTTCAAAAGCAAATGCGACATTTGAAATTAACACTTCGACATTGACTACAACTACGTCTACGTACTTCCGTTTACAATTACATAATGAACATTGCCGTTTCTACTGCAGCGGATAGGCCTAAATAGTAACCAACAACAATACACATGCCTTTTAACAAGTATGTATTTATTTATTTATTTACGTTCATCCTATTCAGTTATAAAAACTGATTTTTTACAACCTTTACTTCAAGTATGAAATTAAACTCAAACTCAACAAAATGTATGTAGACACTTGAACACAAATATATAATTTATCTTCAACGACTTAAAATGAATGAACGTGACAATTCAACATCAATTTTGACATTGAAACTAAACACGATATTTTTCGAACAATCTTCATTTAGAAATAAAGTCTACGAGGCTTTGTATTTGTGTAAAGTTTGCGTGTAGATCTCAGAAAAACTCACTCTAGGAAAACGTGTATAAAAATCTTTTATAAAAACTTATCTTCTAAAAAACTTTTTTTTTGTAAATTGCATATTAACATTAATTTTAAAATGTAGTAAGTCTACAATTATTTTTTTAAACTTTCACAGTACAAATTGCATATTGTATACAGTATATTAAGGTGTACTTGTATTTCTGTACTCGATTTGACAGTACAAATTATCTTTTTAAACAGTATATTGGAGTGTACTTGAATTTCTGTACACGATTCTAACTCTAGTTTCTAACATTCCTGACTCATTTCAACACTTGTGTATTATAAACGGGTGTTTGAGGCAGCCATCACAGACTTGACATTCACAGGCGTGAGAAGTGGCTCGTACACCGTGTGGTAGGTTGACGGGTGTCTATTGTCTAACGTCGGAACATTGCAACACATATATAATGCATTCATTGTGTGTTGCATACGTAACGAATGGAGTGCATTAATTGAATTCGCGCGTGATCAACAGCGACCGCAGCAATTAAACACACGATATTATACGTAACGGTGAATCGTTTAGGTTTAATTCGATCTGTATGAATGTGACGGAAATAGTATATATACACACCTGTTTTCAAGCGAAGTTGGAGATCTGATATGTACAGTTGTAAACCGTGAATGTAGCCGCGTTTTAAACAAATTGTTTAAGAACGAAACGTATCCCAAGTGGGTAGGTTTCACATTATAATTGACATATTGCTCTATAGTAGTTACTTCTGAAATGGCATGGGCGTAATCCAAGCCACACCGCCATTATTTAAGATCTATTACATGTATAACAAAATGAATATACTAATTAAAATAAATATTAGGCTTGAATAAAAGTCACGCTTGGGTATTTATGTGTGATAAAAAAATAACGAAAACCTAAAAATAGAGAATAATAATGTTCGTAAAAATACATTCTCATTAAAATTAATAGATTTACCAAAGTTTAGATAGAAAACACTTGACAGGACTGTTTTACAAAGATGTGAGGCGAAAATATAAACGACAAGTAGATAACGAAAGAACGAGACTTGTCATTTTGTCAGCGAACTGTGGGACCTTGTTCTGTCAAGCGTACATTTATAATAATGTGTCAGCATTCGTGTTCATGTATGCATTACCAGCGCGAAGAGGAATGCTTCTTTCGAAACTGGAAAGGTTGTTATTATTTTTCTTTGTACCGAATGCAGCACAAGTCACAATAAAGGCAGTACACGATGTACAAATCGAGAAACTTCGACCCTTATTATATTTTCAACCGTTTCATCCTACTTATGACATTTGTAGCACCTCCAACCTGCAATGTTCTGACGAAGTGACGTCACATCAAGGACCAAAGTTAAAAACGAATGTCTAAAAGAAGTCATCTTATCAAGTAGCACGGGTATACGGTAGAAACTAAAGTAAAAGAACAGCTAACCTTACCATTATTATTCAAGTTTGTTTTATATGTAATACTATCTTTGGTGGAGGTGCCGGGTCCACCAGCTGATGAAATATCTCTTTCGGTGGGGCTAGCTTTGCCTTACAAGTTTACCAAAAACGTTGTCAATCATTTTTAGAGGGCAATCTTATTAAAAACATGCCAGTCAGTGGTCATGGTCCGTTTTAATCGTTAGATGATGCATTCAGACGGACGGACGGACACACTGACTGACATGATAAAGAAGTGATGGCTAAAAATATAATAATGGAGACATTTTTACACAACGTATTTTTTCATTTCCTAATAACCTTACTTTCTTTATTACTTAATCTATTCACAATAATGTTTGCGGATTGTTTTTTTTTCTTTTCTATTTGATCACTTCTCTTCAACAAGGAAAACAAATGCTACTAAGTAATCAATTTAAGGTAAATACATCGCACAGATTATTTTTTTTTTTTGAGATTGGCTTAACTTCATCTAAACTTAAATGCTAAAGCTTCATGGAAATGTTATACTATAAGCCATTAAAAAAAGCCAAAAAAAAGACATTTTAAAACACTGTGTCTTTCCACTCGCAAGCAAAACTACGCATTAATACGTGTGCTATGAAACGGAAAGGAAAACAGTTTTTAAATCGTTTGAGGTGAAGTCATTAGGTGAAATAGAGAAAGAACGTATCCCCGGCCAGTATGGGTATAAATAAATCGGCCTATCCCTGTACCTTGCTGAAGGGTTTTCTTCTTTATAATTGCCTCCACAATCAATGTATTCTCGTCTCGTGAGTGCTCAGAATTACGCGCGTATTATACTATCAATTTTGAAAATAACAGCATTGATAATTTTTTAAATTCCCAAAGCAAAGACCAAATATAAAAAGTAAATATGTAGTGTGAATATGCAGTTGAAAAATACAGTATAATTTATGACTCTGATGAATTTATCAGATTTGAAGTTTTCAATTCGTGCCACCCTAAACAAAAATAGCTAATTTGTTATTTGTATCCTTGGAACTAAAATCATTAAAATTTATAGTTATTTGTTGTCCAAGGTGCAACCAATTTCTCGGTCGATAGTGCCACTGTTTGTTTCTAAACTTAGATTTGAAAGTAATTCTATATTGCAGAATGCGATATGAGCTCTGACTATTTGTCCGTGTCCGTTAACACCGTGGTGGAAATGCTATCGTAGCAAACGTCCATTACAATATTTATATCACGTAATAACAGCTACAGCAACAGCATCGGCCACATATTGCCGATGGCATATTCATGGGTTAAAATGTGCCCGTTATATAGAAAAAAGAGATATAATTATCGGTAAATGTGTTAATTCTATATCGAGGATATTCCACAAATGTTGTGTGCTTTGTCATTTATTATGTCTAGAGGGGATGTGATGTACTACAGTGACAAATAATACAATAATGTAGTTTTATCAATCTAATGCTACAGATATACTAAAGAACTATAAAACCAAATTCTACTACAAACGTGCAACGTTTCTGGTAAATTATTTAAATGCACTTCCGTTTTTCAATAAAACCAAAAATACTTACTAACACAACTTTTTTTAAATGTATAAATTCAAAATTTTATATTAAAAAGAGGGAACATGTTTTACCATTACGACACAAGATTACAAAAAATTATCTTATTTTCGTAAATTACGTTGACGATATTGTTCGTGATGAAAAAATAGCATGAATTAATCTATGTTACGCTGAGAATGTATCAGATTGTAATAAAAATCTATCCTATGCACACACTATTTGATATGTTTTTGTTTGGCTGTGATTATGCTAAAATCATAATAGATCCCTACAAGGGCGTTATTCGATTATTAAATTTGAGCTTTGTCTGTATCCATCGCTCAGAGGATTCAAATGTTCCTTATGATATATTTGGTGAGCATAAATGGAATAGTACCCGTAGTTTTTCTCTGATGCCCTTCTCGATCAACCAAGTATTTTCAATTTATGTAGGGTCAATGAATAGGTGTAGATTGTATGCTTAATCCCCACGGCACTCAAGCCCAAGCATCGCGACTCTTCAAATCAACATTTTTATAGTCGTAACAAATAGGTAATTAATTTTACTTCATTCATACCGATGATTAATGCAAGAATTAGTTTATTTTAAACGTAATAATTCGCGATTTTCTTATGAAATATATGATTCTGGTTTCTTGTTACGCTGATACAGATAATATAAAATTGACCAGGAAATATTTTGAATTGTTGTTATTATGCAAGTCCAAATAAGCACTCCGGGTTGTTCGTTAATTGGACTGGATCACGCCGAGCGTAAAGCTCTAATGTGATTATATTGTCCCCATTAAATAAATAATAACTAGTTTATCATCTGTGCCCATTCTATAACAAAGCTTAATTTTCAATTTGCATTAAATAATAATTACATTAGTTTTAATCCTACGGCCACAAAAAATAAGACATATTCAACTATACATTTTTTAGTCGTAACAGAATAGTAATTAATTTCTGAGCTTCTTCTACCGGATAATAAAATAATGCAAGAATAGTTATTTTTAAAACAGTAATAATTCGCGAGTTTTTCTCATATTGAAAATAATGATTTTTGGTTCTTGTAGGGGTAAGGAAATGAATTGACCGGAAATAACGAAAATGCTTTATATTTAATCCAATCCAGAAATAAGAAAATCCAATTGGTTCGGGAATCGGAACCAGGAATCCACGCACCGAGCCGGTAGCTTAGTGTTGTTGTTTTGTTATATTATTATTTCAAACTGCACAATAATATTTAATTATTTTGCGTCCATGTATGTACTTAATGTCCTCATATGTAAACCACTCTTTATTTCTGAATAAGATAGTTTTTAAATGAATAAATAATAATTTATGGATTGTCGGTGCTTTATGGATCCCGTATGAAATATTATTAAACTTCGCTTACGGAAGTAATTCACATCTAACAAAATAAAGGAGTGTATGCATTGATACACTTTGCTTTAGAAAACCACATATTACTCATTCATTCAAGTCCTAGTTTTTATCATTTACAAACATGTATCATACATATTCAATCATTTTATACCAAGGATTATCAAATGATTTACGGATGTCAATAATCACAGCTTCTACACATTATAAATGTCACGTTCACTCTGTGAGCTATCATTTGAAAGGCATCGCGATTAACCTCCATGCATAAACATGGGGCGTTGAGCTGTGTACACAAAATCAATCTCGTATCTCCAATACGGACGAGGTTCTAGCCATATTTCCCAGCTAGTGTGGATTCTCATGTTACACACTTTGCGGCGGAGTTCATTATGACATCACAACGCAAACGCTTCAGTAATCTCCTGGCAGCTTGCATTTCCCCTCTACTCTCAAATGTATAATTACATATGTTTGCCGGAACATTTCTCTTTTAAACTAAACTCGCTTGAAAACGTTGCGAAATTCATAAAACACACATTTTAATATACCCCATCTTGATTATCACCAATGAAATGTAGATATATATCACTTGCCATGAAAATTATAACTCCGTTACTCCTAAGCTTTGAAACTAAGTTTTATTTCCGTTAATTCTGGTTTTAGAACTTGTGAATCCTTGGCAGAGTTGTTTTACATGAACGACGACGAACTAAAGTTATTTTCTGCTGAGACAGATGTTGAGATGGTGACGGTGTCTTCTCTCTCTCTAAATATTACTGTTCCGCGAGTGTATGAAGGAAATTTAGGTTCTCTGGTTATTCAATGTCTGTCTTGGGATTTTACTTGTGGGTGTGTGTTAGGATGATGACTTTGGGTGCTATACGTCTCTATTATCTCAATATTGCTATTCGAGACGATGAGTGGTGATAGATGAGGGTAATCACAATTACAAAAAAACGTGCCTTATGCTGGATTCGAACCCGCGTCCTCCTGGTGTCATGCAATTCGGACCACTGCCCTAGTCGTATCAGCACCGCGGATGGCTGTTGTGTGATACGTCATGGTCTAACGTAATTTGGACAATTTAAAGGCTACATATCAGTTTAGGTACTATACACGAGTATTATTCTAGAAAACAGCCCTTAAAAATGGATAGTTAGAAGTAAGAATATTCGAAGTCTGGAATTTATTACCAAGTGTGTGTCAACATTACGCCCTCCACTAACCAAACTCTGAGAACCACCCCCGGCTGCCCACGCCACCCCTCACAACCACCCTCGGCTCCCCACCACCCCACCCCGCACCCTCAAGAGGCAGAGTGGGTATAAGGCTGTCGAGGGGCTCGCGGTCGTGGCCTGCCAACAATGGAATTTCCTAATTGGTTATGTGGCTATGTCCCTCTTTTCCAATTAATGTTTTAAGACTTATTATTAGTATTATCGATTTATGTCGATAAACCACAATGTGACCCAAGACCACACGTAGTTTTATTCAATAGTGTGTGGTTAATATTCAACTAACGATTTGGAATACAACAGCAGGGAAGTCTGTAATAAATACTAATAATTTAGATCATTTTAACAAATGGACATGTAAAAAATGTAATGCACACACGCGGGCACTGTAAATATAGGAGGATTGAAAACTTATTTAGTGTCACAAGTGTATGTTACATCTCTGGTTGGCCATTGTTCGCTCGTAGATGGGTTGGTAATTCCACTTTATATCAAAATCTCCCACTGCAAATGTGTCTTAGTGATGGGAAGACTCTCACTTCGAATTTACGTATTTATTTAATTGCTCACAAAAGCAATATCTCAGCTGCAAATGATATTCAGTTATACATCTGAGCGCTCCCACAGTCGAGTTGAATACATTTTCTGTCGTGGGCTGCACCGCACTCCTAGGATCAGTTTTAAAGCAATATACTTCTACACGGACAGTTTTATTTATGTGTCTGGGAATGATGCTTATCTCAGATAAAGTGTTAAAACTCGGCACTAAGCGCCAACTCCCCGCGAACGGACGGATATTTTACCCGTTTTACCAAACTTTTATCACAATTTTAGCGACTAAAAACGCCTTTATGTTTTTACGCCTAGTAAAACACTGCAGTCTTCCTAATGGCATGTTGCGACGAGTTTAAAATCCGTACATCAAGATGTTGGCTACGTCTTTCTTCTTGTGTATTATTTATTGTTCGTTGATATTGAGTATTACATTTACCAATCACGTGCAATCTTCTAGGAAACTCTTCCATGAACTCAGCGAGATTTTCTTATTAGATTTCCTGTTCATTCTGGCGAGGTATTTTGTTGTCAGTCAAGAACATTGCGCTCCAGGTAGAATATAATAATATACCCTTGAAGTCATCTTGGCTCATCCTCAGAAGAAAAACCCCATCACCATCACCCGAATAATTCCTATCTTCAAAGCGGAGAGTATTTCAAATGATTTCGTAATGTAACCGAAAGAGTTTCTCTTTCCTGATGAAAATATATCCGCGGATTCCGTTTAGCTAAGAAGACTCGTTCATCAGTGCGACTGATTGGACGTGGGCTTGCGCGAATGTCTGCGGAGACTAATGCAACATTACCCCGGATATCTTTTGTTCCTTACCCCGCTTGAATAATGACCAGAGCATCGTATCGACGCACGTGAAGGCGAAATCATGCACGCACGATTTAGCTCAACCTCATCCGATTAGCAAAGACTTTTTACCTCATGATTATCTAACCTATCAGGGTGTAGTGATCAGTAACTCTATTGTGTGTCACAGCATTCATGCTGGTCAAAGGGATTAACAATACTCACGTGGCGGAACTCGAAGTAGAGCACCCCTCGTGTTGCTGTTGTTCACATGGACTAATATTCAAACTTCTTCTCCCCCCCCCCCTTCGGCGACTGCACACAATATTAATTGGTTCACGGGACCCGGGGGCAGTATGGTGTCTTGCTAGTAACACATGTGTTCGCCAGGGCGACTGCAGTAATTGCTGCTCGGTGCCGCCGCATATTGCAAGCCGGTTGCGGTCTGGTGGCAGGTCCACAGCTACGAGAGGTCAGATTACGACGAGGGTGGAACCAAGGGCGCACCGCGATAACCCTTCGTTGTATCCCCGCTCCAAACGACGTCTTCACTAACAAATGGAGATTTTATCTCTATTGTTTAATTTGTCGATGGTTTTGCTTGTGATAACGCGGTAGACGCTTTGCAATACATCCCCACGGGCTAGGGTAGTTTAGTTTCCTCCGAGAAGATGTTGGTTGCACTGTCTACGATACTCGCGACCCTGTTTTATAGGAGTCGTTCCTTAGATCTATTTGCTCATTCGGACGATACTGAAGAGCGGAGAAACAACCTTGATTAGACCGAGCAGTCTTGCGGCATGTAAACATCTTGTTTACATGGTTGTAAAGCAAGGATTTCTACTCTCTCCTAGTTGAAAAATATTGAATCTTTATTGAGTTGTCAGAATTTTAATAACAATTACATTTTGGATATTTTTACTAAACCAAAAATTGTCACATTTATTTTTATTTCCTTGACATATGTACAAAGTTTAGACATTTTTAATGTCAGTCCTCGGTGTAAACACGATTTACATTAAGAGGGTTCACCACCCTTTTGATAGTTAGTAAATAGCGGTTTGCTCGGCCAAAAAGCATCCTACGTATATACAATTTTGCAAACTTGTCAATAAAGTATACATGGACGTTCCAACAGTCATAGATTTTCAAAATTTTGACTTGATCAGCCAGAAAAAAATCACGAATATAGTCAATTTTGGACTTTTTAACAAAATTGAAATTCGTGAAATCTAATTTATTTTTTATAAATTATTTCAAAACAAATTTTAGGAATGTGTTACTATAGAAACCTTTATTTCCACTTTCTTGAGATATGTTCAAAATTTCTAACAACTGTGATGTCATTCAGCCGAGCAAACAGAAAATTGCCTAAAAAAGGGGTGGTGAACGCTCTTAAATTCTGTATTGAAGTCTGTTAAAATTAAATTTTTGGCAAACCACAAGTAATTCTTAAAACATGAACGCATCTCACAGTGAATCATGCCCAACTTGCAACTAGGATATCATTCTCGTATCATCAGAAGTTCGGCCGTTTTATTGGTCCTCCTTTTTACATCCACTGTAATAATTGAATAGGATTGACGTTAAATAATAAAATAAAATAATAACGATAGGATTACACGACATGATATTTCTATCATAGTTAAGTCGATTTTCTTCTCTAAATACATTATATATTAACGAACATTAATTGACAGCTCATCAGAGATAATTACTACATACTTATTTTTGCACGATAGTGTAATTACATTTCATAAGCAATAAGTACACTACTTAACTTCCATAACTATTTGCTGATCCTCTTTCAAAAACTATTTTCAATGCTTGTCTCGCAAAACACATCTCTTAAACTTATGAGCTTTATAATATCGACCATATTTATAGAAGGGAACAATCAAAGTATTTTAGAAAAGAATAAAATAAAAAACGTTGGCTAACTTTAACAGTAAACATAGCGTTCTTGCTAAATACTATGTGAACGTTTGAAAATATAATGTTCGGGTTTGAAGGTTTGACGCGTTCTATAACCGATATTAAGTAAACTTTTCTGGTTAAATATTGGCTCATGTATTATCACTTGCATAATGCACCTTCGTTCTGCAAACATGAGACTCGCCTTTATATATTCATAATTTAAAGTTCTCGAAGAGATTATAAAATGTAAAACAGGAAAGTTAATTGAAATGCATAGAAACATGTAATTTAAAATAGGTTATTCCGCCCTTGAAAAACCACGAGTAAAACTTTCAACATGTCGACTTCATTGTCATAATCATCGAACGCTATACGGGATAGACGAATATATATTTCACTTCGTGGCTGGCGAAACAATGTAGACTGTTATTCAGTGGAAATTGTTTCGCTGAAAATTAATTTGATAGTTATTGATTGTTTTGTAATTACTACTACTCGTCATCCAATACAGTTAGCCTACAGCACTTTTGTATGAACGCCATCAAAATTAAATGCAACGCAACGCTTTTCGATTATAATTATCCACTCCTAAACACAAAACGTTATAAAACAACATTTGGTGCATGTTCGTATTTACATATTACTATTTGAACATCACTACCACACTTATTTCATCTTCTGATTCCTAGCAGTATCGCCCGTATCTCTACTCTACCTCATATTTATTTTAAACACGAATTAATCAAGTCACTTTTAATTAATATGGTAAATAGGATTTTTTAAATTATCGGAGAAGTTGCTCGCTTCTCGTGTTCATTTCCGAGTAAATAGTCTCGAAATTCTGAGATTGATTACAAGATGGCGGAAACCACACTTTTATCATGCAACATTTTTGAAGGAAAATAACCCATCTTTAGTTTCCTTGAGACGTTGAACAATGACGACGTTTATCCTTGTCACGTGCTTTGTTGAATATTTTAAATATTTGAGAGATGAAGGTTTTGAGTCTCGGGACAATAGCTAAGCGCAACTGCTATGGCTACATCTTGTAGTAGTAGACCGAGGCCGTATGTTAATTTCGTATTCTGATCCGTGCAAAGCTCACGGCTCTCCTAGATTACTTGTAAGATGTAAAAAGGAAAAAATGATCCTTCTTTGGTACTTTAAGTCGGCTGGAAGAGTATTTTTCCTAATACGTTTTCAGTAATGTTGCGTGCTACGGAAAATATAAGGTAATTTGAAATCGACCAATGATTACTAGGGGATTCGTAAGAATCTTCTTTTATTCTTGTCTGAGAACAAAAAACGCTTTATTTTGTAATTTGAAGCTAGATTTTTGCTCATTGCAGTTTTATTTTTATAATTTTTAGTAATTCTGCAGTTTCTTTGTCATCATTAATCAGTTGAATTGCGATAATCAATGTGATATAAGGCATCATTTTCAAGCGGTATTGCTTCTTAAAATTTGTGTTCCAGTTTAAAGGGCGTACTAGATTAGAATAGGCCTAACCATATAAAACCTACAATTATCTCCTAAATAATTTTTTTTTTTTAAAACCTTCATCAATATAATATGTGAAGATGCAAATTAAAATAAATGTACCTACCTGTATTATAGAACTATTATTAACTAAAGTTGTTAAAAATATAGGACCCAAACAAAATTTCCATCATAATAATCCACAACTATGGCTATTGAGAAGAGCATTTATTGTGCAGACTGGACATACACAATTGACCTTCATGTTTGAAGAATATTACTTTTACTTACTTGCGAAGTGTGATCCATGTAAAAGCAAAGGACGATAGATGTGTCTGAAAACGACTAGTTTACATTGAAACTGTCCCTACTGCGAGTGCTGGCTACCCACGTTCGTGACACTTATGTGACAAAAACTGCGTTAGTGGAAGGAAACAGCTAGTTGATCAATCACACAATATTTCAACGTCCACTATAGAACTCAAAGCACTCAACAAAATGCGACTAACTCTAGTTTGTTGGTCTAGACCGTGTCAAAAACTATATCTAAATGTGTCGTGCAAAGTTGAAATGCAAATTGAGGTGACGCCAAAGTGGTTAAGTGTCAATATTTGTATTTATTTCTTTTGCCGCAGTATTGAAATGGGCCCTGCTATCGAGCGGGCGTCTTTTCTAAAGGCCCTTTCTTCACCAGCATTGAGCCATGTTTGCTTCCATTCAAGAGCATTTCCCACCTCCTGGCTTCGTTGTTGTGTGATGGAGTAGACGTGTCTTCCTGTAGCGCCTGCTTTGACCACTCGCCGTTCATGCAAATCCTTTTAGCCTCCTCAACCGTATTACGAGTAAGCTATTGCCGTATTTCGCCGTGGTGGTCCGTGCATGCGGCAGCTGGATTAGGACAACTCCGGAAGGATTTCTCCTCAAATTTGATACGTGCGCGGCAAGAAAATTGACTTGTCCAGTGGGGTTTACGGGTCGTATTCTTTTGAGATTTTGTTGCGGAATAAGGAGGCTTATTTGCTTGATAGTGATTTATCTCTGTTCATTAGAGTCGAGTTGAGAGGTATGGCTAATCTTAGAGCGCCAGGGCGGAGGATAAAGTAGGTCTTTCAGGGTGGGACCCGCATCGAATTCATACACCGACCCACAAGCTGGGCAAGAGTAGCCGTCATGAGCGTCGTTATCAAGTACATTACGAGACGTCGAGTAAAACAGCTGGTGCAGGTATAAAGAATTGTCAACGAGGCGAAATGTTGATGTCCATAGAAATTGTATTAAAGAAGTATTTGGAAGTTTGTTACTTTACCACTGTGACTTAAACATCATCATGTTTTGTACAAAAATGATTAGGAAAAAATATTGATTGTAAAAACAATTTAAAACATTGATATTTTATTTATTTATTTATTTATTTAACGTCTATCATATTCAGTTATAAAAACTGATTTACAAAGAAGGTCAACTAAATAAATCTAATTACATAGATGCAGACACAACAAATTTACTAAACTATTTACAAATACATTGAAGTATTAACCAAATACACAACATAACAAAACTTGTAGAAATACAGCAAACCTTACACACTCAAAAGAAATGAGATCTAAAAAAAGGGCCAAGCTCATCTACCCTTCCACATTTGCGCATTCTTAATTCATAACGTACAGTGTCCCATAACAGCATCCTCGAAAAGCTTGGCAAATAGAATTGCGATTATTAATTTAAACGAAATAGTTCATCCAAGTTCTTTTTTCTAATTAATTAAAACGTAATAACATGCAAATTTATTTTGCCAAGCTTTTCGAGGATGCTGTTTATGGGACACTGTACGTTTAGAATTAAGAATGCGCAAATGTGGAAGGGTAGATGAGCTTGGCCCTTTTTTTAGATCTCATTTCTTTGAGTGTGTAGAGTTTGGCTGTATTCTACAAGTTCTTTGTTATGTGTGTGATACTCATTACTTTTCAAGTTCCATTGCAAAATTATATGTTAAAATATAATAATTTTATCAAAGTGATTTAATTTCTATGGTATTAGCAATAACCATATAGGATGTAAAATATCTAGACCCGGATTCATGTACATCCTGGGTATAGGTGGTATAACCATGGGATAACGACGGTATAAGGACTGGACCCAATTCTTGAGTTCGTGGGAGATGACTGTTGAAAACGCAATTTGAAAACGAAGTCGTTTTCGTTTGACACTTAAAAAGATATGCGTATAGCAAGAGCTCGAAAAGTTCTATATTTATTCTAGATGGCAGTGCCTTCATAAACGCGGGCCAATCGAAAGACGAGTTGCGTGAAATGATTGATTGTTGCAATTATGTAACAAACAGATGAGCAAGCGCATATTATTTTGACACCTTGCTTCGACATTGTGTTTGTGTGTATTGTGTGACAGAACTATGTTGTGCTGGCCTAGGGTTGGCTAGGCTTGCCAAACATGTAATGTAAGTAATAATTTTATCTAGTCCTATAGCCTAATGGAACTTTAGACCTACACTGTTGTATTATAAATAATTTTCTACATCTGGGCCTAGGTCAGGGACGGTTCCTGATTTGTTTTATGAGAGTATAATGACAACTTTTCTCATTTCACACATAGAAGCAAAATTTAAAATGTCCGCCATTTGTTTACGTATCGCACTTTCCCGCCGTACTCTGCTTATACCGTCAACAAGTGTCAAGTAACTATGGTTACTTGTTGATTGTATAAGGCTTATTTTAAAACCTTTATTTGGAAGCCTTCCAACAAACTTTTTCAACTTTTTTTTTCAAAAGAGACTATAATACTATAACCTTAATGTCCATGTAAAATATGAACATTGTAGTCCCACCCGTCTGGTCAGAATCGCGGGCCGACGTATTAGATGTAAGTAGCAGTAGTAGCAGTAGTAGGAGTAGCTAACATCCTTAAAGTGATTTTGAGCATGTTTCAAGCCATTTTTTCACCAAGAAGGAATGGTCGTACCCCAATAAAATTTGGCATGTGTTGTCAGGTACCTAAATCCCCTCGATTGTGATAGTTTTCAAGTTCACATCACGTTACATGACGGCTGGGTAACACCTCGAAATCACCCCAACTCTGCTTGGTGTATAAGGTGCTTGAGTGTGTAGCGCACCGCGGCTTGGCTGCGGCGCCCTAACGGGCACCTAGATTTGTTTAATTGTAAAGTTTTTGTAGAGTTGTTTTATTTTGACAAACAAACTCATTTGTACCTATTGTCATCTAAGCGAAGCCCCACAATTATCAAGACATTTGTTTAAACGGTTCATTATATTTTGCGAAATTTGGAGAAACCTGGAACGTACACAAATCATGTTTGATATATTGCACCTATAAAAACATACGACAAAATCTTAAACGTTACAAATAGTATTTTCTACTGACTTATTTACGACAACAGATTTTTAGTGGGCAACATTGCATAATATATTGTGTGCCTCGATGATACGACAAATCAAATGCCATCGTACATATGAACCATAGTAAGATATTGATAGATTAAAGTCTATTTTAGAAACGACAAAACCCCAACTGTACCTGGCTTTGAAGACAGACCTTTTGCATCGGGAGCATACCCATATGACCCATATGTCTAACAAGCCACACAAGGGTGTTTTTAACACTGAAACGATTATCTGTAATGAACTTTATGACAAATCACGATAGATGACAATTAAATTAAAATAATTATTGACTTATGAAGCGAGTTACTAAGATGAAATATAAATACAGTTTTATTGGACAGCAATATAATTTTCAGTAAAACGATTTTTAGTTTCTTAGAGCTTAGAACTTTATCAGCTTTGATGTATTAAAAGTTGTTTTATGTCGAGTTATTCACTTTAAGAAACATTTGCTTTGATGTATAGGCCTATAGGCGTTGCCGCTTTACAGACATGTTTTCTTTTCAAATGAAATTTTGCTTCGAGGTGTATTAATAGAAGACGCGTTTTCACTGTACAGTTTACGCCACACGTGTTACATTATTGCGTCATACCAATGAGTTCTTTTGATCAATTGGTTAGTTTTTCTTTTCATTTATGTACTTACAAAATGAAATAAGATTAGTTTTTTTTACATGTTGTTTTTTTTATGTTTTACTTTTGTTATTAATGACTATCTCAACAATAAAATGTCCTTGACGTGTTTCTGTGTTAGTGGCACGTTATTATAACTTTTTATTTGGTACACTGCACATTTACGAAAAATAATAAAAGAAATAAAGTCCTTATAATAAAGAGGATTAGCAATATCACCAGAAAATGCATTTCCAATGGATTTAGTGATCTCTTCTTCTGGCAAAAACATTTTGGTAAGTTTACGGAAGATTATACTGTAGGGTTTAATTTTAAATTTTAATTTTAAATTTAATTTTATAATGTTTTAATTTATTTTATTTTTATTTTATTTGTGGCCACATTACAACGGGACAAATGTGCAATTTACCAAACCATACTAATACAAATATAACGCAACAATACAATGTAAAATAAGTTACATAAAATTACTATAAAAATTATATAAACATGAATGTATGTGTGTTGTGTTGTATGTTTGTTTTGAGTGAATGATTGTGTGAGTTAATAAAGTGTAAATATGAATTGTATGTGAGTGCACGAGCAACTGTAGACATCAGCGAAGATGATTATAATATTTCTTCTAGTTGCTTTCGAAAGTGATGAATGTTACTATTGTGCAAATGTAAATTAAGCTTTTACAATAATAAAATATTGTTGTACGTAGTCTGCAACTTTATTAAACAGGAATACTTGTGCACATCTATACGGTTGGAATGAAGATTAAACGGTTTATGAATTCAGTTTATGAGTTAAAGTTGTAAAGTTTTCTTTAAAATAATAAAATCCGGCATTTACCATTTTAACTTCCAGGATTAAGGAGGTAAAAATATTCACGTATTGTAATAGAAGGACTCATTTTGTGTGTTTAAGTATGTTGTTTAACGAAGCACTTGTACAGAGTCTGCAATCTTTAAGTCGCCTCAAACGACATGTAAAGCTATGTAGACTCCTCTATGTACACCAATCTCAGTTCGGTTGTCAGAACCTAGAATAAGGTATTTGATTGTTACGCTTGTGAATCCATACACCATATTATTTCAAAATACAAAACTCTTCAACAATCACCGTACTTTATGTTCCGGATCAGTGTCCAAGACGGACGGTCAAGCTTATTGGTGAAAAAATCCCGTACTTTCCAAAATCTTCTTTGTTATGAAACACAAATAAGTTCGAAACCAGAGCAAGTCAGTAGCATTTCCAGCTCTGAAGTTATTGACAGATATTTCATATCAAAGTTTGGAATAACTGTCAAGGAATAGGATTTTCAGGCATTGATTTTGTTCGTCTAACAAACGGGAGTTATAAGTCAGCTGTCTATCTGGACCGGGGGAAGTTTCTCATAGGAACATTTTATAGTGTTGGTCGTCGTCGTCGTCGTCGTAGCCGCTGCTGCTGCGATCGCCTTTTCTTTCCATTGAAGCGCGTCTGTCTCCAAGTATTCGGCCGTGCACAGCCTGGGTAGGGGATTGGTCCATGCGCAGTGGCGGCGTCTGTCACCAGGTGGCGGTGGGCTTCGCGCGTCGGGAGCGGCACTCAGTTTCCCCGCGCTCCGTGCCTCGCCAGCATCGCGACGTCGCGCAACACGCTACTCCTCGCACAAGGATAATTACCACACGTTTTATAATTACCAGTCGCGGTTTTTAAATTGCCTCGTTCGGGCACAACTTAAAATCGTCGAAATAAAAGTTTACTACCCTTTCTAATAATGATCTTCCTTCGTGTTTTTTTTTCGTATCTGTTTTTAATTACTCATTGATTACATTTTAAACATTTTATTTCCTTAAACAGTTTATTTTCTCTTTCGTGTATGATACATTCCAATAACGCATTTTCTTATCCCAGAAGACTCACGAGAAACTAATCGACATACTCTCTCTCTCACTCTCTCTCTTTCTCTCTCTCCCAACAAACAATAAACACACGGAATCTCCACTGGGAAATAACATAGAGACTTGTTTTCCATGAGATACGGTGGTCCAGCGAGTGATTGA
This sequence comes from Sweltsa coloradensis, assembly GCA_024449915.1. Taxonomy (NCBI): domain Eukaryota; kingdom Metazoa; phylum Arthropoda; class Insecta; order Plecoptera; family Chloroperlidae; genus Sweltsa; species Sweltsa coloradensis. Next base: position 558,088 of record JAMZAV010000059.1, read on the forward strand.
CAGTGCCACTCAAGTCTTTGAGAAAAATGCAGTGTTTGGAATAGAAGGAATTTCATATGTCAAAGATATGAAGAAGCGAAGGAGCAGTAACTTATTCGGCTTGATGCTCTCCGTCATTCTCTTGAGCGTCGTCGTGGGTGAGTGAAACATCCCTTAGATATCATCTTGTTTCTCATTCTTGTGCTCTTGACCCCTCCCCCCTCCTCAAAGATCACTTTCTTCGGAGGCGCATCTAATAAGATCAAAACTCTCAGTTAGGAAAGATATTAGAGTTGACGTTTGTAAATATTTCTACTTCATCGCCCCGAGTTATAATCCTGAGTGATGAAATGAGTAATGGGCATTAGAGTATAATATCTGGATCGCTCGGCGCTTCTAGATTAGAGCGAAGAAAACCGGCGAGGAGAATTAGCAAAACGTGGAGTTCTCCCATTGTATCTAGCTTTACGTTTATGGTCATTTACTTGGTTGTTTTAGCGGAAAGCGAAGAAGGCAAAAACGTTTCAGAAGATTGAACCCTAGTCGACTGGCTTTACACCGACTTTCAAAGGAATTCCTCATCGTGGTGTTCATTGCTCTGTTACTAATCTGAAACGGAGAAAAACAAACTATTACTGTTTTCCGTTACTCTACACGTGAACGCGATCTTTAAGAGGAATCTTCCGAGCGCACGTTTTTCTCCCTTTACTGTCTGCCTTTGTTATTGAAGGATACACACTTTTTGTAATGATGATTTGTTGCCACGTTATTCTACGCAAGCGGAATGAAGATGAAGTGGAGTATAGTCTTATCGCTTTTAGGGGCAACACTTTGTTCAACCTTATCACCTTAACCTGTAAGATATATGATATAGGACCTCTGGGTTATTGAAATAGATTTTTAATCACACCAATACACCACTTCAAATTTTATGGTATTGTAACACGCGCACAGTAGTAACCAAAATGTGATTTACCTTCTTATTTATCTTTTTTCTACACTATTAAGATCAATCCTAATTTTCGGTTATGGATTTTAATCTTATTTCTTGGAGAGACTTAAAAAATTGCAATTGAACAATAATTAAATAAACAGTGATATAATATAAAGAATAACTTTATAAAAAGCAAAATTTATTTACGAAAACAAATTTAATTGGGGTGTTTCCGATAAAGTCTTATTATGTTAGTTAGATGCATTAGAAAAATAATTAATTGAGTATACATGTAGCTGTGGGTGTGGCGCGTAGAGTTGAACTTTGTGGACTGATTACCACTGGCGCAATAACAAAGGGTCTCGGAAGAGAATATTGAATCAAGTAAAAGGGTACTACTTTATAAAAACACAGCGTCCATCATAGTTATGACTGTTTGTCAGAGGCGTCGCGAGAAACATGACATTTATAAGGTTTAATTCACAACCACCAAGTTCCTTGCCTTTAATAAAAAATACTCGGTTTATGTGACATTTTAAAACACTTTTTATTAACGTTCCGCTACGCGTCATAATTTGAGTTTGTGTTATTCGTTCGTATCTATGAGAAACGTTCTAATACCTTCAAAACCAAAATCTAAAATGTATAAATAATCACAATTATATAAAACTTTAGCCTAGAAAATAATAATTATGATCATGCTATTACATTTGAATATCACATGAAAGTATTATGGTTTGCTTAAGTTTGTATCCTCGCGTGCACGGGAGCTACCGCTCGCGTAAGGTACTTCAAGAAAGTAACGCGGCGCTATGATGTTCGCTCCCTCGGCAAACATAACTACAATTGCTACACAAGGCAACAACCCGTTACCAACAAACATTATTTTAAATTACCTCTCTAACTTTCGAAGGAATCCACCGACAGAATATTTCGATTATGAAACCTAGAAAATGTGACGAATACCCGGGCCGGCTAGAAAATTAGTTTGTTAATTATAATAGTGAGTGAGTGAGAGTGATAAATTAATTGCAAAATTCAATTAATATTTTGATCGGTATAATTTTTTTTTGTAAATTCTAAAAGTTGATTATAACTTTTGACAACAATCCGACAAAATATTTCTGTCGAAGGTATGCAGCTCTTTGAACATTTCCATGAAACAAGCGTGGTACTTAAGGAGGCAAAAGCTTTCAAAGGCTTCAACGGAATTCCTTTAGATGTTTAAACTATGCAAGCAGAATAAAATGTATAAAGAAAGTGAACCTCAAGTTAAGTTATGTATAAGGGTAAGTGTTAGGAAAACTTGAAAACGTTCTACCGCGTATCTTCAGCCACAAGTGAACCTAACGTTACAAACATCTAATACTTTGAATTACACGTTTGTATAAATACAGTGATTCAATTTAAGACTTGCAATTTCAGGCTTCGGATTTGTGCCGGCAAAAGTTACAAAAGGTACAAATGCTCTGTTGGGGTTGAAATTGTTATAACTCGATTTTACACAATAATGTTAAACACTTAAAAATGTGGTTTACGCCGACGTTGTCGCCATTTTAGATTAAACATTGGTCAAATATTCATGCCTCCTGCTTTTCAAACACACTCCATTACAATACAAAATTATGGATTGACAGTTATTTTAACTTTTCGTGCTAGTGATGTAACTCCATTTTGGTTGAATTATCTAAATGGTCGATTGAAAAGCGTAAATACAAACCAAACTGTTCTCTACGTTATGGTCACGTGATTTCCGTGTATCAGCCAGATTCTCTCTCCTAGGGGAACGTATAGCGGGAAACACCCTCTTAACCCGGGAACACTGCTGACCACTCGCCCGCCTTCACGTGTTACAGGACGCGACTAATGCAAGGCCCCATGGGGTTTTACGTGTTATTTGCATCGGAGTAACAGGTCGGCGCTCTTCTTTGATTCACCCCACTCTTTTTGCAACGTTTTGAAGTGTTGTTTGGGTTTTGACATTCGGACGCCCAATAAACCCGCATAGTTACTCAACGTCATGAAAGCACTGATAAACTCTAAATTATAGATTATGCTGTAATGTCAACGCATTTTGAGAGCGGCAAATATAACATGCATGGTGTTTTCCAACCGCGCAAAAAAGTGATAGGACATAAACTGGGGATGAAATTTGATTGATGGCTGGGGCTTAACGTCTCGTGTTTGTTTAATGAGGTTAATCGAGATAATGGAGGATAATTAATGAGTGATTATGAAAAGAAGAGCAAAACCACCGCTACGGCAGAAAGATTAATCCTTTGGAATATTCCCTGGGGGGGTTTGGGGGGAGGGGGACTGACAACTTTATGGATCTGCCACGAGACAATGAAATTTCACTCTGGTTCTTACCGTTTGCAGAAAAGATTATATTATTCTAGAGGGCTGAACGGACATAGTGCGCCGACGGTTATGAATACGCAGGAAAACGTTCATTATTCCAGGATGTTTTTCACGTATAACAAACGCGAACAAATATACGTTTTGCATTTTAAAATTTTCTTGACAAATATCTGCCGAAAGACAATCGCTTGCCGGGCCTTTACTCAGTTGTTTTTCTAGGAATTTTGGAGTAAAAGTGAAGGAAATGTTTAAAGTATGTTTAATTAAGAGGACTAAATTCCTTGCATTCGCATTAAGGACTGAAGAAATCCTTAGAAAAAACTGTTATCAACATTGCCGGTGGCGGGTATCGAACTTGGGAACTTTCGAATCGGAGTCTCGCTCGTTAAGCTTGTGCATCATCGATGGTTACGTCTTTATAAAATAAAAAAATCATACAGCGATATAAAAATTACTTGTTTTATTAGTTAAGTTACAAGAAACAGAAAATTAGCATAATTCTGGACAACACAATTTTTCCAATAATGTTGTTTATTTTATCATTTCATATTGCAAATACTTAAGCTATTAAAATCGGTAATGAGTTAACAATCTTTAAATAATTATAAAAAAAACCAACAAATTATAGTAATCACACATTTGAAAATATCATCTAAATTCTACACTTTTGTTTTGTGTCCAGATATTGACAAATTATTTACTTGTTTTAAAAAACTATTTTCATAGTAGATATGAAGTTTTGTCTTTGCTTTTTATGTAAATTGTAGAACAAGGCTATTTTTTTTTACAACTTTCTATTACAATACGATTTTGTGATTAAAATTAGTGAAAAGTCTCACAGAGCATCTAAAAATGTGGTACTAGTGTGAGGGATATTGTTAATCTCCAACTCTGTGAATAGAATCCATGTCTCGATCCACTTCCGGTGCGTCCCGGTTCCGGGCGAGCGAGCCGGTCAACTTTTTACGCCACGGGAGAGGAGAGTATTGGCGACAAACTCGGATTGAATGCATGTGGCGCCGCGCCAAGTGGAGCTCTGATATGCCTGGAAACACGAATATATTTCAATAACGCACTTTCTTACACTTTCTTCGGGAGAAAACTCCTTTTATAATCTCGGACCAGCATAGTTTAGATTAGTTTTCAGTAAAAGTTGAAGATAAATTTGGGTAGAAATTAATTCATTTTGACAGTCTCTTGTTAAGAGGTATTTTGTTGCTATGGGTCGATTTTGGATCAATTCACTATCATTTTTCACTTTTTGCAAGTTTATGTTTTTATATCTTGACACCTTTTCAAAGTTATTTTTATGTTCGATTAATTATGCCACAAGTTTAAACATATAAACAGCTAGTATTGGTTACGAGAGCTATTGACTGATCTTCGCTTATCATGAAAATAATGTTTTTTTAATCACGAAATTGGTTGCCAACTTAATTTCTGTATATTATGTTCGTCAAAATATACAACGAAATGACGTAACCGTTCGAAATGAATCATTCTGGCTACAATAATAAACGTTTGCGTTAATTACTAAAGCTTTGCATTGCGATTATTATTGTTATTACAAATAAAGTTTGTTTAGCCATGTCAGTCGAGGTTACAAAAACCCATCTACTACTACCAACAAGTCGGATTACATATTTTTGAGATACGGAAACCGTTGCATAAAACATTTTTATGTTAAGGTCTCTTCAGATATAATATGTTTTCAAACATGAAAATACATTGAAAGATTTACATTTATCAGCATGCCGTTTGGAGAAATATTCAAATTCATATAAATCCACAATCCACAAAAAACACATAAGAAACATAAAATAACATTTCTGTACTAAAAATAAATATGGGGGCATAATTTCTGAAAATACCAATACAATATGGAATATAGAAGATTAATATTGAGTCTCATATAAAAGCTCTTAACCTAAATTCGCAATGTATCCAAGCGTTGCAAAATGTTGTATTACTAGATAAACGCCAAAGTCGTTGTTCGACTGAGTGCACCATGTGTTGAGTACCCGGCGACATTCCCTTTTATCCCCCTACCTAAGGCTGGATCTAGACAGCATGGGTCTTTCATCCCTAACCTATCATAGGCTAGAGTGGCGTATTATGGCCTTACAGTTGACGCGCCCTTATACCAACTTAACTCAAACCCCTATAATGTATACCATATATATCAATGAACTTAAATGAAAGTGTTCCTGGGTACTCAATACATTACTCGCCTACTCGTCTAACAACGAATTTGCCGTTTTCCTAGTCTAGTTGGCTAAGGCACGCTTATACCCGAAATGTGGGAGACCTGGGTTGAAACAGCGGCCGGGAAAGATTTTTAAATTTCTGGATTGTATTTAAAAAGATATAGAACATGTTTTGATATGTTTTTATTACTATGATAAACAAAGTCACGAAATACATGTAAAAGTGTAAGGTAAGTAGAGGTTGTAGTAGAGAAATTTGGGGGAAACTTGAAATAGAAATATTCGATATACCGCCTTTATCACTGCATATGCATTTACCGCCTGACAAATAAAAAATAAAAATATATTTCTTCAAGAACAAAACCATTGTCGTGAAAATAAATCCTATACATTTTCATCCTGTTTTCAATTTATTATTTATTTGAGGTTTATATCGCAACAAATGTTGTTTATCTTGCTAACAGATCTCAGTAACTCGTACCAGATGTCTGTATAACATTTCAGCGCAATCTATTCACCGATTTTGCTGATTTATTACGCAAACACACACACATTCCACTCACAGAATCACAGAGAAAGTGCCGTTTGACTTGAATTGTAAGATTCAGTCGCTTCGCTCCCTCGTCCGATTAAAAATAACATTTTGCATTTTGCTGCACTTTAGTGGCCATTTCCCACAGTTACAACTACAATATCGTTTCTCGATCACAAGTTTGATCAGAACTGGGTTTTAAGTCTCACCTTGCTTTGAATAAAGCAAGATACTTTCTTCCAGATTATTACAACCAATAGAAATAACAAAGTTGCAAAGAAATAACGATAAAGATATAACTTTCTCCCTGGGAACTGTTATTGCTCTGTTTTCTTTTAAAAGCTAATTCAGTTTTATTAACATGGGAATTGTTGTACTTGTACGTTAGAAAACCAAGTCAACTAGCAAATAAACACAATCTTATATCGTTTCCGAAACGGGTTTCGCTCATCTAGAAACTCGAAGCTTTTATTGCTGTAGTTCACAAAATAATGACGAAGAATCTGTTTTTTACTTCAATACACTGATAAGCGAAATTTGTTGTTTTCGTTGAAATTATTAGTGGCTTTAATTTACAAACCAACTAATTTTCTCATCCGGATATACTCCTAAACGACACAGTGGATAACTTATCCATAAGGCCTACATTTTATAAACTATTATTGGCACCAACAACTTTTGGTATAATACTATGTTAAGTCCAGTAATATTTATAATAATCTATATTTCTATTCAAAATTCCAAACGGCTCGTTGGTCTTGTGGTTAGCGTATCTGCTTCCAATGCAGAAGGTTCAGGGTTCGATTCCCGTTAAAGTCAGAAGTTTTTTAACTTCTGATTTGGACTTCAGTCCATCAGTTCTTGTCTTAGGAGTTTGTAAACGGTGACTTTGGAGCCGTCCTAGCAACGAAGCACATAATAAATTTCAGAGTTGTTCTGAATCGGCCTTGTTGATTCTGGCGTTGATTCGCGGGTGTTCGCACTGTCCATACCACTGATTGCTATATTTCCTATTAAAAATATCGATCTTTGGTTGGTTATCGCTCACTCGTCGATTGCGTCGGGGCCTGCAGGGTTGGCTTGGTCGCTTTGATTTAAAGTCCCCCACTGAAAATCAGTTATATAACTGAGTGGGTAGACTCTAAATAAAATTTATTTATTTATTATTTATTTAGAAAAATTCTTAATTATTTGTATTAGCAAACCCTTTGTTATTTGTCACTTTAACCTAAAATTCGAATTTTTTTGCCGTAAATAAAACAATCCTTTATAAGAGTTCCTTGCCCGATTTCGACTTTAATTTCAGAATTAGCTCATTGACTAATGGTTTAAGTTTGTTTGTTTTTTCTTTTTTAGTTCATTCCCACGGTTCAGATGAAAATACCCACATTTTGTTACAAACTTGTCTTCGATAGCTTACCTAATTTCGAACTTTTTTTGCACTGATAAACTCTTGAAGATTTGCCGTTGTTATTTCGAGAATATATTGTACACTATACGAGTTTTAAGTTTCTGTTTTTTTGTTTATAGTTCACTTCACCGGTTTGAATGAAAATTCCCCAGATTGTTTGTCACAATTTGCGTTCGAATGCTCCCCTGTAATGACAGCTTTGTTTAACGATAACCTTGAAATTGATCGTTTTATTTTGCTAAGCTATATCATATTGGTTACGACTCACAGTTTGATAAGTGTAGCGCGAATATTAGTATATCCACGTTGTAGGAACACGATTTAACAGATGATGTAAAATTCTGTTAAAGAAAAGCAACAACAAATACATTATCTGTATGACTTATAGCATATGGTTATCCGAACCATTATTAAACGATTTATAAGAAAATTAGATGAAAATTCGCACTATAGGACTTCAATGTAAAACCAAGAAGATGTCAAAATTATGTTAAAGAAACAACAATAAAAGTTCTTGTGAATTGATGAATATGGATCCGCAAACGATTATTTTCGAGGTAATATTATAAGAAAATTATGTTAGATGTTTGATTTCGGATTCTATTGGTATATTTTAAAACACAGTTTTATGGCCTTACATTAAATAATATGTATGTACTCATCTACTAAATGAACATAAGTGTTGGGAAGTTAATAAAGTAAGTATATAATTGATAAAAGAGTAAATATATAAGTAAATAATTAGAACACACATATACATTATACAAGTTAATGTATGCACGAAATTGGGCAAAGGAAGTAAAGGGAGTAATGTGTGTAAAGGTGTTTAGAGGCGACAGCTGTGTTTCTACTGCTTTTAATACAATGTTTTGTGTTTGAGTTTCCGTTACGTTTTCGTAGAATCGCATTCCTATCTTGTAATGATAAATTAGTAATTATATTCCTAAGCCACGGAATTACTCACTAAACATTAAAAGAGATCGATACGGTTCGTGATATTTTCCTCGTGCTACGAGACCTGGTTCACAAAACGATCCAGGCAATTAAGGAAACTGAGAAATAGACACAATTTTGAATTATGGACTCACAACATGAAATATTGGCTTAGTACGAGAGCAAAAACTTTCCAAATAAAAGTTGTGGGAACAAACGGTCGTTGCATTCCCAATACTGAACTCGATTCGCGCCGATGATAAAGAACTATTGACGAGAGTTACGTTTCTCGCTAGAAACTAAGATCAGTTAGAAAGAATGAATAGTTTGGTCTAGTTTGCTAGAAGAGGAAGTGAAAAGCAAAGTACGCCCTTGGAATAAGCAAGATGGCAGATCGAATATCTTTGGTGGGAAACCGCACGGCTCACCGCTCGTCTGGGCCCACTTTTCCCGGCCAATTACAGCTGGTGGACACGTCAGATAGAGAATCGGACAAAATAGGAAATTGCCTGTCTTCTGGTGGAGTACGGCAGGGAATAGCGAGCCCCCGGGCAGTTAGGTCGGCCGTGAAGACAGAGGCCTAGGTTTCCTCTAGCAGCTCCGAGCCTATCGCCAGAGAGAGAGGCGTGTCGTTAATTGTGTGTGAATAACATTTTCGACTGGTTTTGTTAATTTTGTTTTATTTCTTTAAACAAATATTTGAGCGAGCGTAGCGAGCGTCTCCACTTGACTCTTATGGCTCGAATGTCTGTTTATTTATTTATTTATTTTTCTGTTACTGCTTCGGTACAGGTCGCACCGTTTCTCTGATCGACCTGAAATTTTGCACACATGTACATACCACCTAGGCGGGTTGCTGTATAGTTTTTGAACAAAATCCGATCGTTGATTATAAAAAATAAAAAATTAAATTAAAAAATTAAAAAATAAAAATGTACCAATCGTTATGAAATTTTGCAGTGGTCAATAAGTACAACATTCTCTCCTATTTTCCAAATTTTCAGCTAAATCGGTCAAGACCTTAAAGACTTATTGGTAATCATAATTCAAAAAAATGATGTTAAAAAATGAAGGAGGCAGTGAAGATACAAAGATACACTTTAGAAGGCATGACGTGAATTAGTACAATGCAAAGATGTTGGAATAGTATATAGCAGAGTCGATAAAGAAGTTTTTTATCGACTCTGGTATATAGTGTTGTACAATGTCAATATCCAGTTAGGCCTACACTGTGTGGTGGACCTTATGGGAACGTCGTATTTCGGATATTGTTGCACGTACCGGTACTCGCTCAACAACGCGTCCAACTGAGCGTTTTCCTAGTATTTTTTTATTGCAAAATCATTTTAGCTTGAAAAAATGTACAATTATTTACACAAATTTTCAAATATTATTTTATTACGTATTGAGAGAAATCTGTTGTTGAAACTTTTGAAAAATTTAAAGTAGTATTTTACGCTAATAAATCATATATATTTTATATTAATGTTTCTAATACCTAAAACTATCCAATCGCCGTCTCAAATTACTAAAATGTGGATGACTTTTGCTACGTCATGTCTAGTTCACCAATTATTTCACTGCTTTTTGTAAAAACAATGACACAAATTCCAGCGTATTTTTTGTTGAACATACTTTATAACCGACTATTTAAAAGTGGTGAAACTTTTGACATTTTGTGTAATGTACGAACGTATAATTCGGAATGGGAGCAGTGCATGGTGTTCCACGCTAGCGTACTAAAGAGTAGGCAATGTAAAGTTCAGTCGCCCAACTAATAATGTGCAGAGCTAGCATTAAGCTAAATCGCTCTTCATCAAAACTGTGAACAGTGACAGATGGTTCAGTGCTGGGAACGATTCTTCTACGAAGGTTGCGTGTTCAGTTCCTGTCATCGACAAATATGTGAAAGATCGTTTTACGGTTTCCCTCAATTTTTTATTTTTTTTAAGTAGAATGTGAGTCGTATAATGTATTCAAATGCCAACCTCTAAACAACTACCTCAAATAAACCAACGGTTGGTATAAATAAGGGGCAAACGGGTCCTGATTTTTTTTATTTTCGAGTCGAGTCCGAGTATTAAAAATAAGTCCAGTATCGAGTCCAAGTTGTTTTTTATTCCACAATTACTCTGACTATACTTACAATATGTGCAATATTAATTTTATATGTTGATGTTATTCTCTGAAAAAAGTGAAGACTGAGTATAACATTTTAAAATGTTATCTTTCTCTAGAGAGTTTTAATGATCCTGTACAAACGATCTAAGGGCTAGGCTATGAGACATCATTCAATTATCGATATTACATGAAATCACGATACATGATATCAATATTTTATAATTTGTGCCAAAAAAAGTTCAAAACCTAAAACAAATATCAAAAGAATGGGCACCTCCATCATGTGTGCGAGTCGGGATGAATTTACGCTAGGCTACCCGGCACCTCCACCAAAATCATTATTGTTCTGATGGTCGAGTACCAAACACTCGACTCGAATTGAAATTTCGGGTACTCGCACAGCCCTAGTTTTAATACCTTCTTCCAATGCAGATGGTTCCGGGTTCGATCCCTCTTCAGGCAGAAGATTTTTAATTCTAATATGGACATAATTAAGCTATTCTTGGGTTGGGTATGTGAACACGGTTACTTTGGAGCCGTCCTAGCAACGATGCAAATTATAAATTATAAAGTTGTTCTGAATTAGCCTTATTTGTTCCCACGTTCCCACAGGTGGATCGTGACCAACTAGTTTGGTCGATTTTATTAATTAAAATACCGATATCTGGTTAGCCATTATTCGTGTGTCAATGACCGTGACGTAGGTACTGAAGGGGTTGGCTTAACGGGTCGCTTTAAAATCAAAGTCACCTAATGAAAATGAGACGAATGGGTAGATAGATTATAAATACATTTATTATTTTTTATTTAAATGAATAAGGCACTTCGTACATCGCGTAGATATAACACATTTTTAAGACTCTGTGGCTGGTTGGTATTGTGGTGTAAGTCCCAATAAAAAATATACATTCGAATGTCTTTGTTCAATTCCAGGCTTAGGCTGAATTTTAATGTGTGTAGTTTACAGGTCTATCATAAGGCGCTTTTATACATTTTTTCAAAACTGACTTTGGAACTCTCTTACCAACGACTTACACAAAAATGTATCATTAAACGTTATTGTAATTACAATGATGTAGGTGCTGATCTATAAGTCGAATTTATTGTAAATCTAATGAATATTCTAATATTAACTTTCGCATGGGATTTTGCACGGTCAGGTTTCTTGTTTACAAATCCGTATCAACAGTATACATAGTAGACAGGTTTACGTAAAACAATAACAGTAGAACAGCGAAACAATAGCCGTATACAGCTAACGCAAACGAAAACAATGAGAAAAGTTGATATTGTGGAGGCGAAAATGAGAATTGCAGGAAATAACTAAGAGCGAATGGCAATTCATGCAACAAAAGCTTGATTCTATGATATGAAATTAAGTTGATTCGCATGAAGGCACCGGGATTTGTATTTGGAATAACACATTATTATGGCGCTAAGTGGAGATGTTGTTTGCTGTTAAGGTGATTGTTATATTTATCATGGACAAATGCTAGCGTATAGTGTTGGACGCTTTTCGAAGCAATGAGTGGCGTTGGAAGAGGACGAATGTTAATAATTATAAACATTCATATCTTGCGTGCCTTGGTTTTATGTACGCTTCGTTTGTGCCCTGACCATGACTGAGCCTACGCGGACGACACGAATACCGGTAAAATTGACATTTGATGAAAGGTTATAAAGACCAGTCTCCTATGCATATTTCAGTATGAAAGGCGATGTTTTCGATCCTATATTGGTTGGCTGGTTTTTATATGTGTATAAAACGTGACTGATGATAATTAAACTCTTTGGTAGTTGAACATTCATATCCACGTTCATATTATATCAATCAATACAATTGGATGCACAAAATATATTAAAATTGTCATTTGATCTCATAATTGACATATTCTCATTTTGTCTCTTGTGATCTATAGCAAATATCCGTTTCAGAATCTATGCAGTCCTATATTTTAACCATTTCATAAATTAATCAAATAGTTTTATCTAACCAAAGAAAATACCTTATGGACCCTTTTCACAATAGTATGTATACCAACTTTGATGGTGAAACCTATCTACGCATTATTACTCAATTGAATCTAAAATGTCCTTCAAGAGAATGATATGAGAAAAATATCGTAAAATGTTTAAATTTTCGATCTAGGTGAACCTTTCATTGAATAACTTTGAAGTTTTCCCTCGTGAACTTCAGCTTTATACTTACAGTGAACAACGCATTCATAAACTCCGAAATGATGATTAGGAGTTTCCATGATAGTTTGAGATGCTTGAAATTGTTTGGAGGTAAATAGACAAACCACTAAAGACTGGCAAGAAGCTCACTAGCCTAATTTTGACATTTACACGCGCGGGCGGTACCCTAATCTAACTTTAGAAGCTTCGAGTACACCGAACGCCGAGAAGTACGCGGTTACGCGCGCAAACACAAGCGTTTGTACGCGGTAACGTGACACTGAGACCACATTGGCGCCCCTAAAGTGAGGTTAGGGGAGCTGCAAAGCCGTGTGTACACACTGACCTGAAGCTGGGGGCGCCTCATTCCCATGACATCACCGACAAGTCACTTAGAAGAGACGCCTGTGGCAGTGTGGGAGGATCAATGCAAAACGCCACTGGTATTCAATTGCAATCGTCGTAAAGCGATGTTCGATGCAGATGGGACTCTAGTCAGATGGTGGATCTTGCCTTCACAGCTGTAATAGGAATCGATTACGCTGCATTTGTCCCAACTTTCACCGCGTGTGCAGCAGTCACTTATGCTAGCTGCTACCTTGCGGTTAAGTTAGGTCGGTGTGTCGCGATTAGTGCGAAGCGCGAGGTGTGATGCGCTCGCACGAGACTTGATTCACGGGTAGATGGCATGCGATTGCGAGTGGCGAGATAGATTGAATGAAATTAGTAACGGTAAAACTCGCTAACGTGATTTTTACCCAAGTGGTAGCCGGTGATGAGTGTATTCAACTCATTTTGTGTAAAAGACTGGCTCTTGAGTCATAATTGTGTACACGTAAAAATACTTCAGATCAAGCAGTAAATAATAAAAATAAAAATAAATTGTATTTAGAGTCTATACCCACTCAGTTATATAACTGATTTTCAGTGGGGACTTTAAATCAAAGCGACCAATCCAACCCTGTAGGCCCGACGCAATCGACGAGTGAGCGATAACCAACCAAAGATCGATATTTTTAATAGGAATATAGCAATCAGTGGTATGGACAGTGCGAACACCCGCGAATCAACGCCAGAATCAACAAGGCCGATTCAGAACAACTCTGAAATTTATTATGTGGTTCGTTGCTAGGACGGCTCCAAAGTCACCGTTTACAAACTCCTAAGACAAGAACTGATGGACTTAAGTCCAAATCAGAAGTTAAAAAACTTCTGACTTTAGCGGGAATCTAACCTGGACCTACTGCATTGGAAGCAGATACGCTAACCACAAGACCAACGACGTTTAGCCTTGCGAAGGGGGAATATAATTTTAACTGAAAAGTTATTCCAATCATTATGATTCTAAGGGCTACCTTGTAAGTGCCCATAGAAAGTTTATTGGCCAAAGATATAGGAAATCAAAACTTAACCTTAAATTTCCAAAATGACGTCATCAAGATGGCGGTAGAGCAATAATACATCAAGTACTTTATATCACATCCTCATAATTCGAAGAGAGCATTGAACTGACCCAAAATTACATGCTCAAAATACGAAATGCCATCTTGCCGAATAAATATTTCCCCTCCATACATCCAGCAATGCTTCAGCTGCCTGTTATTCAAGTGCCAAAAATAATTAAAACTACAAATTACTACCACATGTTTTATGATGTTAACTTTTCCTTGCAAAAATATGGTTTGTATGGTTGTGGGGTCTCTGGCAATAATTAACGTTTGGCTCACAGTGACCACCCGCATAGCAGTACCGTCGACAACCCACTATGCCTACCGACTTGGAAAAATTTACACGCAAACGCACTCTAAAACTTTTGAAAGTTGTGATTTATATAATACGCCTTAAAATGGAATATTTTAAGTGGCGTGCCACTTACTGCGTTAAACGAAAGAAATCCTGCATACTGAGCTGATACGTTATGAGAAACGGGTTAATTTAAAATCCATATTACTTTAAAGAGAAAAAACCATATTGTTTAAATGCACTTTTAACAAGGGTATTTAGATGTTTTACAAATAGTCTTAGAATTCTGTTGTCAGTAAAAAGAGTTTACCGTGAAATCACAATTAGATACGCACATTTTTAACATCGTTTTTGTGTAGGCCTGAGTAATAAAAGCAATCGTACATGTTTTTGTTTTAATCATTATGTTCCAATACCTAAAATAACACATTGCAGTTCATAAGGCACATACACAAAAGGAAAATTACGCTAATCCAGTGTTGACGGTTTCGGCCATTTGCTACCTCGCAATGTTATCCCTGACACCATCCTAGACCGTTCTATATTCATCACTCACTAAATCCACCAAGAAGCTTCTGAAGACGGACGCAGTTTACCGAAGTTGTGCGAATATTAGACATTCTGTGTTCTGATTGGCAAAAGAGAATGACACTTCAATAACTACGATAAATCTTAGGCCCAATCATCAATCAATCAACATTGATTTAAGCAAGTGGTTAGGGGTTTAACCTTTATAACAAGTGCGCTTAAAAAAATAACATCTTTTTATCAAATTAAATTATTATTAGCTGATGTAAGTTTCAGATTCGGTTTTATTATATCTTAATAAGTCTACACGTATTAGAGTTTTTTGATCTATTGAGGGAACATATGTTACATTATAAAAGTATACATAAGTATAAAAAATACAATATAAATTAATTATATTCTAGCGAAAGTTTTGATTTAGTTATGTGCAAAGTGTACTTGTTTTATTGCTCTCATTAGCGGAAGGTTAAGTGAAGCAATAAAACTTGAACCTAAATATGAAACTAGAAGCTCCAGCACATACACCATGGACGAGCGAACAATGGTCAACCTAGTGATCGGTGTTGGAAACAGGAATAATCTATTAATTAGTTGGACACTCCAGAATCAACAAGGTATATTCAAAACCAATTAATAACTTCTTTCGTCGCAATTACATCTCCGAAGTCACCGTTTACAAATATTCATCCAAAGTACTGATGGATTTACGTCCACATTGGAAATAAAAAACTAACTTCTGCATGAAGCGGGGATTATACCAGGGACTTTCTGCTTTGAACACAGGGGCTCTAGCCAATGAATAGTCTAACGAGGTACTTATGTTCGCATTTACGATATCGGTGAGTGTTGGTTGAACCATGGACTTAGAATAGTAACTGGGAATCCATGGTTCAACTGTTCACATACTCAGAAGTCACATCGTTAAAAATAAATCCTTAGATAACAAGATGTTTGGATTGTTACATAATTAATAATATGCGCTTATAATCCAAGTTAAATTAAACGATTTGCGCACAGTGCTATTATTTTTCTTTACGCACTTAAGACTAGATGGTTTAACCTATGTTATGTATTTTATTCTCACCATAGTTAACATGTTGTTCGCTCGTATTGTGTGCATGTTGTTATTACATTTTCTAATGGGTACATACAAATGCCAGACAATAATAATTGTGTTGATGGACTCCTGACACAAAACGTATTACTATACTCGCCCATAGGCCCGTTGCTAAAAAATATAATATCCCATGTAGTCTGAAGTGTTTTAACTTTTAACATTGATGCAGCACAGATTATAATATATGTAATGCCAACACAAACTCATTCCAGTGATCTATGGTGTTCAGTTCATCTTTCGTTATTTTCTAATTGTAGCCATACATAACTAAAGTAGTTTCTACACAAACATCATTTGAACTTACTTTATTGTACTTTTAACGATAGTTATAAGTCCACTTTTTTCTTCACGGGCTTCGTTTTCATGTGCTCCGCTGAAACGAGTAAATCAAGATACTTTACAACTCGAATATCAATGGTAAGTCTTGAAAACAATTTGTTAGTCTGCATTTTCGTCTACTCATCTGACTGTTTGTTTTGTAAACACCGTCTAGACAAACTTGCAGAAACTTTAACACTATCTTCGAGAATAAACTAAACAGTTGGCCTTGTCAATCTTTCAATCAAGCTTTAGAGTGAGGGAATCTGTGTAAATGTGCATAAAATAAAAATACATTGCGTTTGCATTCAGATTTGAATTCACTGCGTAGTTTTCATTAATCAGTGTTATGTTAAACCATTATATGAATTATGCAATCAAAATAATATATTGATGAATTTTACTTTCATTAATATTTTATGTTGTGTTTACGGTGTTTCATTTAGATTCAAAATACTCAGATATTGCTCAAAAACGGTTCATTTTACATTTTATTTCGGAATTACAACGGAACTAATATAATAATGAAAATATGATTTCAAATTCAACTATGTGTTCCCAACATTAAACAAGAGCTCCGTGACTAACTTAAAAATGGCTGAAATAATTCATTTGTACATAACTAATGGATCTGTATTAAAAAATCGTTATACTGGTGTTTCAAACACTTTTAACGCATTTTCGCTTAACGGTTTGCCGACTAATTTATCTTCGTGGGAATAACGCTTCTTTCATGAGTTATACAGAACAAAGTGAAAAATAGGAAACAGAATAAATATTATAAGTTCGCTCATAAATCAACAACGATAAATTGCTCACACATTGCGTAATGAATTATCACAATTGTGATTTTAACTTTAAACCAGAGCACTATTTCAATCTCACTGTTACATATTGCCACAAATCAACCTTGAGTGTTTTGTTTATTGTCTCCTGTCTCGAAACGAGATTGTTTCCGAATTATTGGTGTTCATTTAACTGTTGGAATTTTAATTGGTAACAATGATTCCTGGATATAAATCGACATTAACGGTAAATGTGTGTAGAGATGGGTCACTGCTATCAGTTGAGCTTGGCTATAGTAATACTTGTGTGGAACTGGTAGCAGTATTGATTTAAATTATTTGATTTATGGAATAATGCAACCATATTTCTGATATGAATCCGTAAATGCATAGTAGCTTACTCACATCAAGTCACACTGTTTGCCCCATAACATTGCAATTGCATTGTTATTTTAAAACGTACTGTTTATAGGTAAATATGCCATGTTAAGTTTTCTACTTGTGATGAATGATGAATGCTCTACAAAGTCTAGTTAACCACATAAATGATATTCGTTTCGTAAATATATTTCCATAATTAAGAGTATACAGAAGCAGAATAATATGTATCTTGGGTTAAAATCTATTTTTTTAATGCAAATATGATTCTCAAATAAACGTTTCGTAGACAATAATTCATGCACCGAAATCTATATCGCCCTGAAACAGCTAATATGAAAAAGGTTGTGCTCATGACATAAATTCTGATGTTACGGAATAATGAGTGATTGAATCCATTACCATAAAAATGTATGTTGTTGTAAAATTGACTTTCAAAAGTACACTGTATAATATGGATAAATATTATTTCAAAAGCAACATCACACAATGTTATTATACGGTTAATTCATAATATAAATGAAGATCATTTTGTAAGTAAATGGTAAATGTCGTGTAAGAAAATAGTTGCATTGTAAACATTACATTTTGATAACAAGTTTTAATTGATGACAAGTGTGCAATACAATTGTACATTATTTCTTCAGAATGTATTTATTTGTGACTGTTCATACAAATTTTAAATTCATATTGTATCCATTTAATCACGTTACGTAGTAGTCAAACTACTCTTAGTCGCTCTAGCATTGTTCAAGTGCATTGGTACCAGTGTGAACACGAATCCACACCACATTACCGCACTGTAATTAAACCACAATGTTGGAGCATTCTGACCAACACTAGATGAAGCAGGTTTAGTTCACCACTTCCCAACCAAAACACGTGTTAAGGTAGTGTGGAGATAATGAGGTAAGGAACCTGGCGTTCAATTAAGTTTTTGCTAAGAGCTACAAAAGTAATAGCATACATCTTCGGATTACAACAAAAATAATTGTTTTTTCTTATTTATTTCAATTCTGTATAAATACACTCAACTGAATGTATTTTACTTATTTAGAAAATCTGAAACCGATGAAGATTCTTGGATTGAAATATTTATAAATTGTCTCATTTAAGTAAACTTCAAAGCAAATATTTGACGAAACCCCCTTCATGTCACTTCTTTGATAAAGTTTTATACATTTTGGTTTACCTTTTCTCTTTCGAGACTAAATTTCCTATTACACTTCACCGTCGCTTCTATTTACGTATACAATGTTGTTTTTCCGACGGATATCGATATTGCTCTTATGAAGTAGCACTAGCCCGTGTGAAATCGAGTGTAGTAATGGTAGGAGTGCATATGCATGTTTGGATTTAATCGATTTTCAATATACAGCCCGAGTTGAATCTTATTTTAAAACACGCCGGTCCGAAAGTGGCATAATAAAACCTGGCTTGGATATTGGACGATCAAAACTTTGGCCGTGCGAAAAAATATATAGAGTATTAGTCTACCTGCACATTGCATACACTCCTTATAGGCGACATCGACTCGGCGGAAATCTTGTTACCGTTCTATTACATAAAAGAGGGAAGATAGCGTGAAACTTTAAAGCGTTGTGCTTCAGCAAAGAACCTTTTAGAAAAATGAAATATTCTTGGCGCCAAGCAGGAAACTGTTGCCAGACTTCGGAAAAGTTATAACGCGCTGGTTTGGTTCTGGTTATGATCCTGTCCAATTTTCTAGGTAATATTTTTTCGAAAACTTTATGGGGTGGGACGTTTGGTTGGGCAGCTGTCACTAGTGACCATCGTTCGGTCGGGGTGGGGGGAGGGGTAGGGGGTGATGTAGTGGCGTCATGACGTCAGTACATGAGATACATCACCGACAAACCCACACTAGTGTCACACGGTTGTTGGCATATTTTGTCGTCAATGTTCTGTCAGCGCAGAGTCAAGGCACAAAGGGTGGTTCTCATCGTAACTAGGGGATGATAGATTGACGTTGTCAGTGGAGATCGAGTAGCCGTACAGTGGACAAGGGCTGCATCCAGAGTCTTTCACATCGCGCAGCACAAACATCGCTCACACGTTCAACATATACCGTACTTACTTTCCAAACTACTAATTTTTTTTAATTTGTTTAAACAACAAATTCTAATTAAGAGTCACAACACATATACTACACAGTAATACCCTTCTTTTCGAACAGTGTTAATTATTTTCAAAATGGTATAAATTAATAACAATATTTGTACATACTCACTCATACTTGTAAGTGGATGATTTTAATTTGAAACCGATCAATCAAAACCTGTCGGCACCGACGCCATCAACGAGTGAACAAACACTAACTATAGATCGGTATCTAAAATAAGAAATATCCATAAAGTGTTTGGACACGATCCACTATAGACGTTAAAAACACAAGGGCTAATTCCGATCGACTTTATCGAGAGATTTCAATGCAGGTTAATATTTAAAGCGTGTGAACTCGTCACCTCCACCAAGAGATATCAATACATAATAAAATATATTTGGGCTAGTTTTATTGTACCTTACTTGTCCCATAATGGGCCAGTCTTGATTGGTCAGGATATATCTTACAAGAACTGTGAATTTATAAATAATGTTTTAGAAATCAAAAGGCGAGGATCCACTTCGTTGTTATGCATAATGTTTATGTGAATTTGATCATTTGCAAAATCGACTTCCGAAGAAGCAGCTTGGGCATTAATGTTAATTTACCTTCAAATTTTGTTTTGCCCATTTTTCATCTATTTGTCTTTTGAAACATAGATATACGTACTGCATGTGACTTATATATTGACTGAAATACATTAATTTCCAAGTGAACAAAAATTTAAATGTTCAAAATATAGCACACATAAGAAGGAAGGATTTACTGCTGCAGATTGAAGAACAAAACTGTCAAAATTCGCTAAATAATAATGCTACAAACTTCCATAAAAAGTGACATGCCGTGTTTTGTAAAACTATAAATATATATGAAAATGAGGTCAAAAGCACTTCTGATTTTAATATATCTATTCGCCGAGTCACATTTGGACACATCAACCTGACAAATACGAATTATAAATTACACATTATGTTACCTTTAAACCTATTACTTTGTTTATGGTCCCCTACGTATGAATTAAAAATAATTGTTACGGAAATAAATAAAATATTCAGCAACAGCGCGTGTCAAATTTGGTTGTCATAGAATGTATTGAGTAAAATAAACGTCAATTGCACATTTAGGATTAGTTAAAGAACACCAATATGATTGGCTTGGCCCGCTTTAAAAATTGAATGTCCCTCACTGAAAATCACCTGTGACTGAGCGGGTATACTTTAAATAGAAGTTTATTTATTTATTTTAAAATGTTGTGTACTAGAAATGAATGGAGGTATGTGAATCCACCCCTAGGTACGGCCTTGGTGGTCTGCGTGCTTGCGTGTCAGCGCATTTGTTCGCTGTCAGCATGGTCTAGCCGTGATTATACAACGAGGATTTCACAGTCCTGTGCATTTGCTGCGGTAGAGATGAAGCAGTATAAGAACATGTGATAGCTGGACGGACCGATGTCAATTATTTGCTTGCCTTATACAATGCGTATACAAGTCTACTATCTTATGGGCATAATAGCAATATGAGATAGTGTATGAGTGAATTGTGAAAAGCAATTGAACTCAACTCATGCAACTTTATGAGCTTATAAGAAATGAATGTCAAAACTAAAAAAAACTCGTTGGACTGACAAAAGACAGTAGAACGAATATTATCTTCAATCCAATTATTATTGTATCAATGCTTTTAAGTTTGTTTTACTGTGATTTTATTTTGAAAACATTGCTTGAAAATGTTTGTAGAAAAACAACGCTTGTGAATGCTTGTCTCATTTCTTGTAAAAATACATTCAATTACAGCCTAAAAAGGAATTTATTTTATTAGTGTATTTATTAGTTTGCAATTTAAATACCCATGCAACTAACTTCACGAAATAAAATATGCGATTATGAGCTCAAGATATGATCAGGACGGGCCCAGCATGGGTCTTTGCATGTAATTCTCAGCATATTTCCTGGTCTCCTTTGCTTAATATCCTGAAAATTTCAGTTGACTTGAAGTTCTAGTACAAAACGTCAACCGTTTCACATGAAATATGTGTAAGTGAACGAAAATCAATTTAACAAACACTTAAACAAAATAATGATTTTTCGTATATTTAAATATACACTTGACGTATACTGCGTAGCACACAACCAGCACACAAGCACAACATATTCTAAACTTTTCAAGCCTAAGGGTCCTTGCCTGTTCAGCAGTTTCTATGAATCTCACATTATTATTCTTATGATCAATTCCCATTTCGTATGTCCCCTACGAGTCTACTATACAGGGCGAAAGACAGGGGGTGTATTACTCAATTTGCTTGATGGCTGTGTTCATATTTCTTTATTATGCGCATAATATCCTCCATAAGTAGTCCTAATAGTATATTTGTGTTGTAGTAACTAAAATAACAAGTCATTTGGTTCACTAATCGTCGCCTAGTGATCCTGAGGGAGCCATTGGTCTAATGCGTCCCGGCCTAGGAAATGAAAGTCTGGCTACCAGCGGGTTTAACTAAAACAATGGGGCCTACCAGGGGAATTCCCTCCAACAAAAATGAACAACCTATTAGCTTGACTGCATGGCGAGGGTGGAATACAAGGGTGGTTATGGTGTATTTCATTAACTTTCTCAGTCCAGATGGTTGTTTCATCTTTTATATAGGCCTGTCAACAGCACGTCTTTCATTCCATCCCGAACTGAGCCAGACAACTTTATTTGAAGCTCATTATATTTTAGAGTTTTTTGTGGTGTGTGGGTGGAAGGTGGGGGGGGCGTTTTTTTATAAACCATGTAGTAACTTCTCTTACTGAAGCTAAAGAGTTGGCTCTACAGACGAACTGTATTTTTATAGTGATGGATGCAATGTGTACATAATTTTACGAAATTATATTTTTTATTATCGTACCCAAAAGTTGTCTTTGATGGCTCATACGAAGGGGGCGAAGGTTAAAAAGCGTGTATACTGTCTCGTATATTTGTTACACTATCACACAGAACATGATTCGCTAAGTAACAAACTCTTGATGAAAAGTGCCGAACGATAGATTATATAACAAAACGATAGATGGCGAATGAAATAGTAATGCAAATAGTGGAGCGTATGGTTTTAGAAACTCTTATCTACAAATATTTACACCTATTTGCACTTGAGATATACTTCAAAACGCTTATTTTGCGTAGCTGGAGGAATTAAAAAGAATGTCGTTTCACCAAGGTAAACCATAATTCATTTTAAATTCAGATTTGAAGTATGGTTAACAGGAAAACAAAGAAAATAAATTTGACATACAACGCTAATAATATTTGTGAAAATGTTATTTAAATCAATAATATTAACAGTGTAATGCTCAAATTTTGTTTTTAAAACCTAATTCGGTAGCGAACTTGCGACCCTGGGTTAAGGGCCACCAATATTGAACGTTGGAACAAGCTTTGCTACCTATTTAGGGTACTCCGGTACCCCTTGCTTGTTTAGTATAATTGTCGTCATGTGTTGTTATTACACCCCAACTCCCTAAATGTGCGCCCAGTGTGTTAACATTGTGCCACACTGTACGCGGTATAATGTAGAGGATGAGTTGTTGTGACGGGATGATCTATTGTCGGAGTACTAGGGCATATCAGCAACCTTGTAGGCGGCACCCTCTTGGGGGCGGGAATAATTATATTAATTATGACGATGATTGGAATCGACCGGCATGTTTAGTGGAAGACAGCACATGCGGCGAAACGTCGGAGTAACAGAACAGAACGCTACAAACCAGTGACGTTGTGTCTAATTTTCGAAACACGTGACTAAGAAGACCAATCAGACTTATTTTTACTATAAACGGTACATTTTACACTATCTTTGCACAAATAAGGGACGAGTACCTTAAAGAGGGAAAATTTATTAATTATCGTCTATCCTATTCAGTTACAAAAAACTGATTTACAAAGGAGAACAGATATATAAATCTCATTACATAAATGCAGACACACAATGAAGTACAGTTAAGTAAAATATTTGAAATAGTAATATTACAACAATGTAACACAATAATTTTGGTATCAAATTTAAAATGGATATTAAATTAAATTAATTAATAAACTAAATATAAAAAGGATAAAAGCAGATCGTCAAATATGGATACAAAGATATGATATGTACAGAAAAATTTATATTTTTGGTGGAGGTGCCGGGTATGGAATTGTGTATGAACTGCGTTATGAAGTAGCTTTAAAATGTCGTTATTTATGGAGGTGCCAAGTATTTATGTGAGTTTTGGGTGAAGCTACCACGCCTTCTAATCCCCCGGGTCACCAAAAATATTCTTCATCATCCTTGTTGAAGCGCAACGTCAGGAAGAAACCGCATGACAATCGGATGTCATTTATCATTTGTCATTTGGTGGAGGTGGACGGATATTAAGAAATAATAAGAAATACTTTTTCTGAATAAATAGTTAGACCATATTATATCATAAATATATAGAAACTAGTTTTGCACACATTATGTCGGGAAAATGGAACAAGGCGGCATAGCTTTGTATTGCCAATCAAGGAAATGGAATGATTAACAATACAATAATATTGTTAATGTAGCCACATATTAGGTGGTCATACCAACACCAGTAAAGAGAAACAACAATGACCAATTGGTAAGTAAATCTATGTCACTGAAGTTATTTTAAGTATTATTTCTAGCAAACTTTTAGGTCAAAATGTTTTCATTGTATGAAACACAAACATTAAAATCTCGCGGAAGATAGTGGAATTCAAATGGATCAATGGAGCCCATCCCTCGTACAACGCGGGTGTAAAGTATTACCATCTCATACATGTAACCTATATATCTCGTTGAATCCTTTAGAGCTTTCTTGACACAGCTCTTCGCATTGTGTCCTTTAAAAGAAACAATTGCACATAAGTTCTGGTGGAAATCTGCTCCCGAGTATTGTAGCCGTAAGCTTCCACTTTCTGAACGCCTGATGCAATCTATCAGACTTCCTAACTGCTTCAATGGTATTGATTTGTTTCTCCATGTTGCCTTCTACTCTGTGGATATGAGGTTTCGGAGAACAATTCGATATTTCCACCGCTTCAGGGAGAGATGCAAAGAGTGGAAAGAAAACGGAAATAACGCTTGATGTGAGTTGGGAATCGGAAGACCTTACAGCTTCGGGCATATAGTTCTTTCTGTAGCTGGCTTTTTGCTCTAGTTTATTACTTCTTCAAATGTAAATGGTCCCCAATTCAAATCCCTGTTCGGGCATTGGTTTCGTATCTTCTTAAATTGGTTTTAAACCATCTATAAGATGAAATGTTACTAGGGAGCAAAACTCTCCTATTTGTATCTCTTTTCAGTCCGTCATTGCAATTGTGACACTTTTCACGACAAAAATCGAACACAAACTCCGATTGTCTCTAAATTTCTAATTGACATTGCCCTACACAAATACGATGCCGAATTTTGTTGGTGACTTTCAGAGGGATCAGAGGGAACATGGCTATCCTTTAAAGGATAAATTTTGTATACTCGGCACCGTCACCTAAAAAAAAAATCATCTCAAAGATTTCAATGCATAATATAATTACATTTGTGTGCTTCTCTTCGAAAATCTGTTCATTACCTAGCTTCGCTCCCTATTCTGAGTACTCTCGTGCCAGTGCTTGTATTTGTAAATCGTGACTTTGGAACTAATTAAATGTATTTTTGTCCTATGGTTAAAGTTTACTGAATGGGTAGACTATACATTTACATTTATTTCGTATTATTTATCCCTCCCGAATAGCGTGTGTGCGTGTGCATGTGCGAACGCGTAATTACAGCACTGTTTATAAAAATCAACCCGACAATTTGATGTCCATTTGATTGGTGAAGATAGGAATCAGCAATACACATATCAAAACAGACAGCTTAATATGAATTGTGATTGGAGCCAATGGTATTCGAATGGCAGGCTTTATTTCATGACCGGTTAATCAAAATGAATAATTGTGAAATGGTTCGTGAAATTGGACTGAGGGACGTTGAAAATAATGAGACGAGTCTTGATTTCATTCAGTACATAGCCTTGAATATAATTGTACAGGCATAACAACGTAACGAATTAATTGTGTGTAAACAGAGGGGAGGAAACAAAGAGATTGGAAGATTTATATGAATCTTTACATTCCACATCAGACGAAAATAAGCCTTAAAGTGAATTCTGCCTACGATAGTGCGACTTATGAGGCAAACGTAATGTTTTGCCTTGGGTATTCAGAAGCCCCTTACACATTTAGTTTTATCAACCAACAACGATCTTATATTTAATTATCCTAATGTGTTTGAGTTGTTTATTTCTCTGGTATTAATAAGTAAGTGGCATCATGTTAAAATAGAAATTTAATAATATTCGCTATAAAAAGCGCAGGATTTATTCAGTCTGTTCCCGTGGGCTTATAAGTCAACGCACCTTGTACCCCTTATTTCAACATATCACACCGAAGAAGCATGTAAATAGATATCTAATGGCATTTTTCTTTTTCTTTCCCAGCTTTGATCACTTGATTTGAGATGCATAAATCTTCGTGATCTATCGTTGTCTTGAACATATTGTAGATGGTTTCCCTCTGGCTTTTGAGTTTCAAATGTAATTTTTGATTAAATAGTTTTGGGAAAAATAAGGAAGTTCAATGGCTTGGTGCCGAGCACCCCTGAAATTTGAGTCGCCCTGGGTGCTCCTTATTGGATGAGCGAAGCGAAGACTTCAATTTCACCGACCCCCCAAAAAATTTAGCTCGGGTGTTTTTTTGTTTGTTTTTTTGTTTTTTGTTTGTTTTTCTGTCTGTTTGTTCGCTCTCTACCGGGCAAACGGCATATGCGATCTGGATGAAAATTTGACAGGACCTTCGAAATCTCTGAACTTAGACTTGCCACGTTTTTGGGTACAATCGAAGAAATATTTCTCGTGAATATCGTACTTTTACGATTTTTTTCGATTTTTTGGGCGATATTTTCGTGCCATTCGGGCCAATTCTGACCAAACGGGTGAAGCTAAAACGTTCATATTATACATGGACATTAAGGTTATGGTGATTTAGTACATTTTGAAAGAAAAAGTTGAAAAAGTTAGCCAGAATCTATAGAAATAAAGCTTTTAATATAAGATTTTTGGTTTTTTGTACGATATTTTCGTGCCATTTGGGCCAATTCTGACCAAACGGGTGGGGTTTCAACGTTCATATTATACATGGACATTAAGGTTATGGTGATGTAGTACCTTTTGAAAGAAAAAGTTGAAAAAGTTAGCCAGAATCCATAGAAATAAAGCTTTTAATATAAGTTTTTTACGGTTAATAATACCAATTGACAAGAAACAAAAGAAACTTGACAACATTCACCTCCAATGCGTAGGCAGCAAAACAAAGCACTTGCAAAAGAAAAGATATCCCAAGCAAACTTAAAACTCTAAAAAGCTCATCCATCAACGCGGCGGGACTTAAGCGTTTTCCTAGTTTATGCCTAATTACGCCCCTGGTTGTAAAATCACTTGTCAAATATTAGGTTTGTTTGCCCCCCCCCCCCCCAAACTATCGTAAAGCTGACTTCATCACTGATGCATAAGTTATGTCCTGGACGTAACGGTCAGGTAGTAAAGTCAGGAGAAAGTAGGGATTAAGGGGGGGGGGGGCTAAATTAAGTCATTGAACATGTCTCGTAATCTAGACCATGCACCAGTGACCGCTTATCTTTTGTACCGTATACCACACTACTGCAACCGTCCACAGTGGCTCATATGATATTGGCGCTGGTCCGAAACTTAAGACACGATGAGAACGCTGGTTTGAATCGCGCATAAGGCATAGTTTTTAGTAATTGTCCTTCATCCTTTTTGGATGAGCGAAGCGAAGACTTCAATTTCACTGAACCCCCAAAAAAATTTAGCTCGGGTGTTTTTTTTTTTTTGTTTGTTTTTTTTTTTTTTCCGTCTGTTTGTTCGCTCTCTACCGGGCAAACGGCATATGCGATCTTGATGAAAATTTGACACGACCTTCGTTTTCTCTGAACTTAGACTTGCTACATTTTTGGGTACAATCGAAGAAATATTTCTCATGAATATCGTACTTTTACGATTTTTTTCGATTTTTAGTGCGATATTTTCGTGACATTTGGGCCGATTTTGACCAAACAAGTGGGGCTACAACGTTCATATTTCACATGGACATTAAGGTAATGGTGATGTATTGCTTTCTGAAAGAAAAAGTTGAAAAATTTAGCCAGAATCTATAGAAATAAAGCTTTTAATATAAGTTTTTTGATTTTTTGTGCGATATTTTCGTGCCATTTGGGCCAATTCTGACCAAACGGGTGGGGCTACAACGTTCATATTATACATGGACATTAAGGTTATGGTGATGTAGTACCTTTTGATAGAAAAAGTTGAAAAAGTTAGCCAGAATCCATAGAAATAAAGCTTTTAATAAAAGTTTTTTACGGTAAATAATACCAATTGACAAGAAACAAAAGAAACTTGACAACATTCACCTACAATGCGTAGGCAGCAAAACAAAGCACTTGCAAAAGTAAAGATATTCCACGCAAACTAAAAACTTTAAAAAGCTCATCCATCAACGCGGCGGGACTTTAGCGTTTTCCTAGTCTATAACAACTCATTCTCTCGAAAATCAAAGTCACATTTAAAAAAACCTCAATTATCAAGAAATTGAATTATAATGCAAGTGTGGTGATTGTAATTGCTGGTTTACAGCTGCAGTTCTCTTTGCTGAACCAGGTGGGTCTGCGATGAGCTTCTACCCGACTTGTAATCAGCTGTTTATAACAGTCACGCTCTATTTCTCCACGTTTCAAACGGCTGATTGTAATTTTGCGTCGGATTTCGTCGTACTTTGGATTTGCATACCCGTCTGATTGCAATCAAAACTGCAGTTTCACAATTTCAGTCCCCGTGTAGGCTAATACCTACTTAACCTACACTACATGCTCAATAATTCAATGTTCCAGAGCTTTCCGTCGTACCTGAGGTACTCGTGAATACTTAGCTAGTGTTCTGTACCAATATATTATTCATATTTTCACCAATACATGATGAATAACGACGGTGGTCCAGCGGACTAATCAATACAAAGAATAATTTGTTTGAAAAATACAATTTTGATGGTAAGACAATAACGAAATAATAATAAAATTAAACAAATAGCTAATCTATCTTAAATTCTCTACAATCATGGAAACCAAAAATAATGTCATTGTAAATTATTATTAAAGTACTCGTCCTATATTCTCGAAAGTGCCTATACTGCCATGAAGTCTTACTGAAAGAAACTTATTTTATTTTATCTATCTAACATCATGATGCCTCTTGCTGCTTACAAATTATTTTTCACTAAAATATACCGGATAAGTGAATACAATATAGATGTACAAAAGGTAAACACGAAACTGGTTAAATGTTTAATTATTACTGCTTACTGTGTGCTTTGAAAATCACTGAAGAAGGGTATTTTTGTTCTCGCTGTTATACTGAATATCTGAACCCATTAATTACTGAACGTACGTTCGATTCACACGTTTACATATGTTGCTATGATTAAGAAGATTACGTTTTACACATTCTGAATCCGTTGTAATCCTATATTACACATTGTAGTTGTTGAGTGCATTGTGAAAAATAAATGAAAGAACCAATTACTGGTTAGTTCACGGTGCATTTATCTGTTGTACAGAATCAATGGCATGAATTCGAAGTGGTAGAACGTAAAATAGTGTGTACAGGGACAATACTGAAAGATCCAAAGCAAAGGGTAGCGTTGAGTTGTGTGTACATTTGATCGTTTCACATAAGCTGGACGTTGTATAATTCACATTTATAGACATTTCTTAACATAGTAATTCTACTTATATCAATCACTCGATCGTTAAAAGTAAAATGTATTTCTAATAATTTATTCATTTTTTATTTATTTAAATCACCGCTATTTTTTACATTCAGTTTCATTAATAATACAATTTAATTAAATTATAATTTAAAAATTAATTAAATAAAGTTACAAAATATAATATACAATTTATATTTTCTTCATGTCCTTCAGATATAAAATTAAGTGTTAACAGATTTAATACATTTAAATTATAAAATAAAAATAGTAGGCAGAATATAACTGTTATTCAACATGCTGTTTTTTTAAACAAAAATACTCTGCTGACGGTGAGTTTATCATGCATTTATTTTTATATAACAAAAATTGATATTTAAGTTTGAAATTTAATGTTTTCTTTTAGAAACGGAACTCGTATACCTATTACGACGGAAATTATTATTTTTTAAAAATATTTTATCATGGCCATGATATTATTTATATATTTGCCATAACAAATTACAAATCAATGAATGACAAATTCACTAGGGGCCTATATGAACAGAGTTGATTTTTTTCGACTCGCGCATTATAAGCCGTAAAGCCCAAACCCAACGTAGTTCTTCTGATGTTTTCATTTGCCAGTTTTATTTTGCGAAACGTGCCGATTCAAAGGCATTTTATATTTTACGTTTGTAAAAGTTCAATAAACGAGTTGAAAGGTTGTATTCAACATTGCAACATCGCTCGAGTGATGATCCGTGAACCAAGTCGATGAGTGTAATAGGGTTTCTTTTATGGCCGTTTTATGGAAAAGTAAAAGCATCCGCGTTGACGTGTTTGCTGTGATCAGAGTAGTAAAACGCTAGAAAAACATCAACTTTGAATACTCTTTTTTTCTTTCCTGTGTATTTCATTATGCGTTAAATATAAACATTCAAAAGTTAGAGAGGAAATAAGTATCATGTTGAATAGACGTTCATGTGAAACGGAAGGTTGTAGGTAGTTCAGTTCGTATTAATGTGATCTCCGTTAAAAAGTTTTGTGTAGAACTAAGTGGTTTGACATCTATAAAATTCGCTTAAATAAAACAAGATTTTATTAATCTGTTAGATGTTGCTTCGAGTGTTTCACTTGTAACGAAGTAAAATGTTCATTGATGAAATATAATTTTTTCTCTCTAGAGGAATCCGTTATCGCTTTGCGTAGATATAGAGAAGGGTATGTAAATGGTTTTGTGTTATTTTGGTGCATTTAATTCTTTCCTATGGCCGCTAATGATAATTACATAATCATTGTGTTCTGAGACACACAAACTACAAACAATCGCCTCTTATTAGTTTTAATTATTTAAAAAAAATCAATAATTGTGTAAAAATATGATGTTTTACATTTTTTAATACTTCGTACACATATTGTTGTTTATCTAATAAACTAAAGTGTATCAGAACTTTATCAGCTGCACTTAGCCGCTAAGGATAAGTCAGCTGCTTGACGTTTAGGACTAGTTGACGATGGGTTATCTGGATGTCACTGAATGGAGATATGTGGCCTACATTAAGAACAATTTTTGTTGCGTTGTTTTCATTTGAATTGATCTTTCAGTTGAACTCTAAATAGGTCACTGAGTGAGAGATAAATAATCTGCATGCAATCAATCTTACAAATTTTTAAATAATCACATGGAAAATAGTATAAATTCGTCTTCTCGAGAAGTTGGCTATATTTCTACTTGAGACAATCGCGTTTCTTGGAACCTTATCTTACCCTCATTTCATCCCTAACACACGATGTACCTTGCCAAGTGAGAAATTCTTTCAGCGAATCGTGCGCGGATTTCTTTACTAGGAATATCAAACAAAGATTCCTTAGAATCCCAGAACTATTCCTACACCAACACAATCACAGTGAGCCAAAATTCTAATGGTTATTCAGGACGTATCAATGAGAAGTAATTCGATTGAGAATAAGTTTTGCATAATGTTATATTGAACTAGAAATGACAGTATAAAATCGATGAGACTATATTTTGAACGTGTTACCCATGTGTACACAATGGTATACTCGAACAGAAAGTTGCATGGTGCTTTTTACAAGAGACTGAGCTTTCTAAAGTGAGTTTGAGGATGTAGGCTAATCACGTCTGCGACCAACTTAGATTACGATTGCCATCACTACATAAAATCACAATTGTTTTGCATCAGTGCAATCAAATTTTAGCTTTTCTTGGACTAAAGCTTACTGAGATAATTTGCTTTCTAGGAGGTTAGTTTAATTGTTCTTTTACTTAACAAAACCAAACCAGACCGTTTTCTGAAACTGGTAAAGCTTTCCCTTCGGGTTGAAAGAGCTGGCGGTTAAATAACAGGAATTGGTAACTTTGTTCGATTTAGTTTAAAGCTCAAGCTTTCAGCAAAGCTTGAGCCACTTTGAAAAGTAACGCCACCATTGTAAAGTCCATTTCAACTTGTAACTACGCGAAACAGGTTAAAGCAATATACGGACTTGAAAGTTGTGTTATTCCAAGAGAACTATGCTGGGTTCGAAAGAGAGTACATCCTCGGAAACAAGACGAAACGGTTTATAACAGCTGGTTATTCATTTGTATAAATGCAATTCCAGTTAAGCTTGCATAGCCGAAGGATCGCAGCATTGATACCATCGCACTATGGAATTCTCTACTAAACTGCACGGTTCAAATAAAATACTACTATTTTAAATTCAAGACCTGACCTGTGTAATACTTCTAAAGAATCGTATATTTAAGAAGCATGCAAATGAACTGATGTTCGTATAAACATTGACATAACATTTTGCATGTATAGCAGACGGATGTTGTTACTAATATGTAGAAGTGTTCATATTAGGCAGACTGTACACATCTTTAACAATAAAATGGAAGCTAAGGTGATTTCATTGGAAATGGTGTGCACGATTCTGAGATTCTGAGAATTTGAATTCAGCAAAAGCATTTACTTTTATTGCGTTTTTTATTCTGTTTTATCACCCGCTTTTTCGTTTCGAACAGAAAAACTACTTCAATGATGATGTAAATCAACAAAGTAGAAAGTAAAAGATGAACTTTCTTTGTAAATATTTACCTTTTGCTTGGATGATAGCTAAATATACCAAGTTATTCAATGAAGTATTTTATTTGTAATTTTTCATCTGCAGATCAAATTCTAAATGCGAATTTAACGTGCATTGAATAAGAAATCAAAAGTGTATATAAGATTTAATGTCTTACATCAAGTTTATTGCTTGTATTTATTGATCGAAGTGACTGAACGGCCCGACAAATGTTCGGACGTCTCTATTAGCGGTGGATGTTTCTATGGTGGGTGGACGGTGGTGGCCAAGTAATAAGATTACAGCTCAACACGCACATGTGAGGAAAGTGTATAAACCAGGGCCTACAGCACAAAATAAGATGGTTCGCGAGGAAGCGTTGTCTAGAAAACTTTCTGTAAACAATGAAACAATATACTTACATTTTCCGCTTAACATATCGACTGGACTTGGTCCTAGATTCTAAACTTGCATCCAAAAACTTTTAAAAGTATTACTACACATTGAACTACATTATCACCAATGAAATTAAAATTTGGAAATTACATTATACCGTATTATGCATAACTTAATATATCGGGCAATGAATAAAATACTCGTTGCTGCAGCTATAAACTATTTCATTCATTTCATACATTTGAGTATCTGTCAAAACTAATCATTTCCTTCCATACATTATAATTAAGTCACGTACGAATAAATAGAAAGAGAGCGTTTATTATAGTAGTTCTAAACAATTCTATAAATGCCTGCATTGATGCGATTTTCACTTTTGTAAATGTTGCTTATGAATTTATATCCAAATAATTTCGACTACTGAGCTCTTCAATTATGCTTCCCCCACAACAACAATTACAAGCAAAAAGTTTCCCTGTACAGCGAGGGTTTTCGAGAGAATTGATTCGACGGTGATTTATACGACTACTCGCTTGAGCTCCGAGCGTTTTTCGATAAATGCAGCAATTGGACGGTTGGCTGACCAACTACAACCGTGGCTATTACAACACCACTAAGGTAATCATTTACACGATACCCAAGTTAAATAACTCTTAGTGGTAGTCTACTGGAGTTACGTGAACCCGTCCCTGATGTCAGTAGCATACAGGATGAAACAGACGTCGTTGTTACTCTTGAGTTGAGGAAATAAAAATAAAAAGGGTTACAGCCATTCGAATTTCAATACTACTACTAATACCACATTAAAATATTGTATTATTACATTGGTGAAAGTAAGAATATGAAGTTACATAAACAATAATTTCGCGAAAGTTTAAATGTTGAAAAATACAAAGTAGACCAATATATATAACGAGTAATCCAATATATCAAATATATTTGTTTGGTGGAGGTAAACACACCACAAATGGAAAATGAAAAATAATAGAAATTACAAAATGAATCTGATTTCTGAATTAAATAATGACACAGGCGTACTCTTTGCTATTTGCCATTTATATTTGTATACATTAATCGGAAATGAAATGATCTGTTTGGAAACAGTGGAGGGATTGGAATGATCCGGTAATACGCAAACTTGATTGGTATCTAACTAGATATTTCGGAGTTATTTGTGAAGGAAATGTGCAATCGCTATTTAATAAATCAATCCCTTGCATTCTCAATGTTGACTGAAGAAAATCTTTTCAAGAAAACTTTCAATCAGGATTTCCAGTGTCGAGTATCGAAGACGGAACCCCCAGATTCATAGTCTCGCGCGTTACGCTTGAGCCTCCTCTGTCGGTTTCAAGTAGTTGAATGCATGAATTTGATCCAACTCATTTGATTTGTATCATTCTCAACAAGCTTGCCAACTAGGTCAAAACCATTCTTATTCGTGGGTCGATTTCTTTACCTTAGCATTTAAATTATGTCTTGGAAATTAAACACCACAAAATACCCGGCTATAAAAGTTCACCACGCCCCTAAGTAAGCAAGCTCTATGTAATCATACTAAAATAGCCCGGAAAAGATTTCTTTTCGTGGAACAAAGCTGTAAGCTAGAACGATGAGTACCTTGGGCTAGGGTCACGAGAGTAAAATAAACTTAAGTTAGGTTGGTAGCAATGAAGTCGACACAAAACAAGCCTGATAATATCGGACTCGGTTAAAGGAAGATGTGTACGCTTACTCGGAATAAAGTACTCCTTGTAATGAAGTTGAGTTAGTGTAAAGCCGTGCTTTGGGCCCTACTTTACTGCGACGAAAACTTGAACTACTTAACGGGGATTGCTTGCGGTGCGTTGGCGTTGGGGTGTATTATGTGAGATTGAAAACCATTTTGAATCGAATTAGTATTGATGGAAATAACGTGTTCAGTGACACATCAATATAACATATTGACAGACTGCGGATGGATTTTTTCTTCGTTAAAAGTGTTTCGTGATAAAGGCATATTTTAATGTACGTCACATCAAAACTTCCAAAATTCAGAATGTGAGTTGCTAGCTTTTTATTAAGTAAAAATTCATTTTTTCACAAAACTGTTATTGTTTGAAAATACTAAGAGTTTGGTTTTTGTTTCATAAAAGTGTTTATTGGATGAGCGTAGCGAGCGTAGCGAGCGAAGTGAAGACTTCAATTTGACTTTCTGTTTTTTTGTTTGTTTTTCACTTACGTTACCCCAAGAAAAATAGCTCGGGTGTTTTGTTTTTTGTTAGTTTTTCTGTCTGTTTGTTCGCTCTCTACCGGGCAAACGGATGCGATCTTGATGAAAATTGGAGGGGACCTTCGAAATCTCTGAACTTAGACTTGCTACGTTTTTTGGTACAATCGAAGAAATATTTCTCATGAATATCGTACTTTTACGATTTTTTTCGATTTTTAGTGCGATATTTTCGTGACATTTGGGCCGATTCTGACCAAACGGGTGGGGCTACAACGTTCATTGGATGAGCGAAGCGAAGACTTCAATTTCACTGACCCCCAAAAAATTTAGCTCGGGTGTTTTTTTTTTTTTTTTTTTTTGTCTGTTTGTTAACTCTCTACCAGGCAAACGGCATATCCGATCTTGATGAAAATTTAACAGGACCTTTGAAATCTCTGAACTTAGAGGTGTATTGTTTTTGGGTACAATCGAAGAAATATTTCTCATGAATATCGTACTTTTACGATTTTTTTCGATTTTTAGTGCGATATTTTCGTGACATTTGGGCCAATTCTGACCAAACGGGTGGGGCTACAACGTTCATATTATACATGGACATTAAGGTTATGGTGATGTAGTACCTTTTAAAAGAAAAAGTTTAAATAGTTGGCCAGAATCTATAGAAATAAAGCTTTTAATATAAGTTTTTACGGTAAATAATACCAAATGACAGGTAACAAAAGAAACTTGACAACAATCAGCTACAATGCGTAGGCAGCAAAACAAAGAACTTGCAAAAGTAAAGATATCCCATGCAAACTAAAAATTTTAAAAAGCTCATCCATCAACGCGGCGGGACTTTAGCGTTTTCCTAGTATTTCACATGGACATTAAGGTAATGGTGATGTATTGCTTTCTGAAAGAAAAAGTTGAAAAAATTTGCCAGAATTGAGAGATATAAAGCTTTTAATATAAGTTTTTTGATTTTTTGTGCAATATTTTCGTGCCATTTGGGCCAATTCTGACCAAACGGGTGGGGCTACAACGTTCATATTATACATGGACATTAAGGTTATGGTGATGTAGTACCTTTTGAAAGAAAAAGTTGAAAAAGTTAGCCAGAATCCATAGAAATAAAGGTAACAATAGAATTTTGGAAAAACCAATTAACTTGACAACAATCACCTACAATGCGTAGGCAGCAAAACAAAGCACTTGCAAAAGTAAAGATATCCCACGCAAACTAAAAACTTTAAAAAGCTCATCCATCAACGCGGCGGGACTTTAGCGTTTTCCTAGTTATATAAACAACTTAAATAAAATTATGGTTTTAACGTCTAGTAATGTGATTTAATGTTCAAAACCGGCACGAGACCACACATTAAGCATATGGTTAATGTTTCTAGCAGAGAAAGAGGGCCTAATGTGGATCTCATAAATACTTCGAGACCGGTTTTCTTGCTTCCATTAATTTAGGTAAAATTATTCTTCTCTAGTGCACGTTAATTCATCCCCCCAGCTTGGTTAGCTCGCCAGGCTGTTGCGCGCGTCCTAGAATCTGTTGATTCCTGAGAAACGTGCAAAGCCACGTCCTCGATGCGGCGTCACTAATCCGCGCCTGGGACCTGGGAAGACATCCGTTTACTCTGTTTCGCAATTGAACTAATCAGTTGGATTGGGTTGATTGGGTTGTAGCGCCAGAGAAGGCGGAAATACAGGAGCCTATAACACTCTTAGGCGATAATCAGTTACACGTTTTTGAACAACACGCAGTTTTCTATTTTAACCATTTTGAAAGTAACAACAATTA
The DNA here is from genome assembly GCA_024449915.1 of Sweltsa coloradensis. Taxonomy (NCBI): domain Eukaryota; kingdom Metazoa; phylum Arthropoda; class Insecta; order Plecoptera; family Chloroperlidae; genus Sweltsa; species Sweltsa coloradensis. The sequence goes on from JAMZAV010000059.1 coordinate 595,023, forward strand.
ATATAATATTAAACCCTATCATATTTTAATTTAATTGATATACGTACGTTAAATATTATTTGGTAATTATTATTCTACCCTTAAAGTAACCAAACAAGTTTGCTGGTGATGTTTAGAATATTTTCTTTTAGTAATTGCACAAATAGTTTATAAAAAGTATTTTCATAAAGATCAACTATATACCCACATGATATTATATTTGAGTCTTTGAAGTTTCTTACTGAAAATCAAAATCAATCTGGTTTTGCGAATAAAAAGTTTTTGGTTTGTATTTCCATGGGTTGTAGGGCGCAAAGTTTCCCATGCGTTTGCGCCAGTTTCTGTTTGTATGTATTTGGTATTTTCTTAGTCTTATTCGGATAGTTGTGAATATATTTAAAAATAAGTAAATGTGTGTGTAAATGTATTTTTTTTAAAGGATTACGACATCAGATTTTACGCAACCCTTTTACCACGGAATCGTTTAAGGTAACCCGATTTGATAAATTAATGTGCAGTTATGTATTTTATATTCACTGAAATTATTGATTTATTGATGAAAACGTGCAGCTTAGTTTTAATCAATAGTTTTAAACGTTTTAACATTGGTCGTCGCAAATAAATGTTTGCACTATAAATACCAAGTCTGTAACTGTAAGCTGCCCACGTATATAATCGAGTGGTAAACCTTTAATAGCGAGAACCGAGAAACAAAGCTACCAGTCTGTATGAAAAGAAATTGTTATCAGCTTTAAACAAACGTAACACTAAAATCAGACTGTTTTTTTGTTCCTTGAAGCGAAACAACTAATTGAATAAAACATGCACAAACACCCGTATACAATCAAAATGGAAATACATGCGCAAACATTCCCATGCTATTGGTGGGCCGTTCGACTTGACCCGAACAAACAAAACAATAAATTACGATTTTGCCATAAAGTTTTGAATGCCAACGCTCGACTGATTAAAAAAAACACAACGCACTAAAAACGAATGTAAACAGACAAATGTGACGAGCGTGCGGTAATAACACGTCACTGTGATCAGCGAGGCAATAATTCCGAACGTGATAATACACAGCTGGCGTTCGAGTGTCAATATCACTACAAGTCCTTGGATTATGATTGTTACCATGACACACGAGGATAACTTTCGAATTGTACTTTGATTGTAGTAAACTATGTCAAGGCTTCACAATTTTATTGCTTCTACGAATTTCTTACTTAATTTTCTAAGTATTTCGCAGTAATGATCTGATTGTAACTGTACATCGCCGTTTTTTTTACGTGAACCTCAACTCGCGCTTTTTACAATGCGTTTGTGTTCCGTAAAGTTTCCTGCTTGTAAAACAATATTTAACTTTAAAGAGACTATTTTGTAAACTTACTAATATCTCTACCATTATTATTTAATGTTGGCTCTGGTTTTAGTATAGAAGCACACGATTTACATTTAGCATACTAAACTAAATGTATTTGTGTAATGGAGTTCAATATGTTTTGTGCTTAATTTTTATTTTTGCATTAGAAGTTCTTTATTATGTAGAATAAGTATTAGAATTATTATTAGAATTAGAATTATTACTACATAAAAAGTAAATAGAAGTACGCTCCTATTTTAAAAGGATATTATTATGCCTTATCCAAATTTATTTGAAATAAAACACCTTTTACAAGTCTCTCTGCTTGTAAGTGTACCAACGAATATCTCTGCGTGTCGCCATAGTATATCAGAGCTAGGAACAAACATAATCTTAAATCGAATTCAAGAGGGCTAAAGAAAATATTGAAATTTTAAATGTAGATTTTCATGTTTGTACGCGTGCTTTACTCCAGGGAGAACGGCTCAAACCACCGCTGCCACCATTATAATAACAAAACAACCAAGACCACCCCTCGGCTGATCTTCCACGTCACTACCAACTGACATTATTGCATTCTACATCGTTGCTTCGATTCGGGGCGTTAAGAGCAAATTGGCCAAATGGGGCCAATAATTCGTGGAATGACAAGCTAGCCGCAGCGGCCGCGACGCAGATATACTGCGTGGGGAGTGTGGGGAGATAATGCTGGAAGTGGGATCGAGTGCGAGCGAGAGGGAGGCGGGACTATACTGCGCTCTCGGACATTATTCTTGAGAAGGCGAGAGTTTCAGGGATCAAGGTAACGAGTGCAATTTCGAAATTGTCTAGATTCGCACTGGAGAGGAGAGAACGATATGAAATATGTACTTCGCGCTTTATCGTTACGGGGGAATAGCCGTAAAGGGATGAACCGAGGTTCAAACATACGTACGTTTCGCCTTTGCTCCTAAACTATTGAGTTATGACTTTAATATGCCATTGTCTAAGGTAGTAAATAAATTATCCCTGAATAAATAATGATTTCTGAGACTGAACATGTATTGATTTTGAAAGAAATGAACGAAACAATAATTTTGAACACCTACTGAAAAAACTTAGAAACTGAGTCTATCAGAGCAGGTGTCAGAATTTGTGAAAGAAGGGTACTCATTTGCGATGTTGCTTGATCGAGATGATGCTATTAAGGTTTTGTTATTTGGATAGCAATTACCTGTAAGATCATAAAACACCAAGATTTGTATTTGCGTTATAACCTCAAAATTGATTAAAAGTTTATTATAAACTTTAAGCCTATATTATTTTGAAATGGTTTTTAAATTGTACTAGGAACTTTATCGTCGTATTTAGTTTTTTTCTTTTCGTGACGATGGTTCACCAAATGTTCCTATACTCCTGCCTGTAGTAAAATACCCATTGTTTGGAGAAATTTTACAATCGTGGTGTTCTTTTACCGGTTCAATGTTCTGTTGAATATTAGTTTTATGCATTCTTTATTGGTTTATTTTCTAGAACATTATGTTTGCCAGTATATTTTAGCACGGTTTGCATATGTATACTGCGGTATGGAATTTAGGTTCGAATTTGAAAACAATAACTTATTTTGAATGATCTATGTGTATATCGTTGTCGTGAAGCCTCTCAAATCGAAATATTGGATTTGCTCTCTACAACAGTGTAACAGTCCCCTGCGCAATACAAACAAACTGCGAAACACAATATGAAAGCCACATTTTCCTTCCACTCGTACATAAAGCTATAATGCAAACCATTACTTTTCACTTTGGAAGCTGACTGTACGCACTCATTTCGTACACGAATACATTCTGTGTGAGGAACTTACACATATTATACGTTATTAGGCTCGTAAAATATTTAATGCACTTCATTTACATAATTAAAGCTGGGAATTTTACTCGAAAATGCATTACATTCATTTAACGCATACTAATTTTGCGTCACGACAAAAAATACCTACATTTCAATGTTTTGCCATAAATTATTCATTGTCAAATGTATGCTAATTATTCTTTTATTATATTTTAATATGAAGCGTAAAGATATGCGAATAATTAAGGAGTAGGTCTTTGGGGGTAGTGGGGAGTAATGATTAATGTTCGTGATAGTTTCTTTGTTCGTGGGTTCTTTTCTTTGACATATAATTGAACTTTAAAGAACTGTTGGCGATAAAGTGAAGGCCTAATCATACGTTGGACGTTCTATGTTTTAAAATACATAACCAATACGATTTTCAAAGGAAACATTTTAAGTGCTTTGGGGTCAAATCCCGCTATAAATATGATTTTTTTTAATGTTTGTATATTCCAGTTAAGTTTGAGCTTGTCTGAAGTTATACAACATTAAAAAATCTTTTTAAAAAGCCACTCACAAAATATGTAAGTTAACTGTATTTAGTATAATCACGTACCAACCAACTGATACTACAAATGCATTATCTTAATTTATCCTTCTAGGTCGTTGCCCTTTGTTGAGACTAGCCCATTTGCATTTTATCGTACGATGTAACTAATATTATTTGTAATACTTAGGAAAAAAGATGTATTCTTTTATTTATTCCGTAATCGTAATCTCTTTTATAAAATGCTTTATTATAATTAAACATTATGTGAGGAAGAATGTAATTGCTTTCTCAAGATAATGTATAAAAATAGTACTAAGAGCTTTCCGCAGTAAGATCTAAAAAGAAAACAAGAAAATACAATTATGTCGCATATTAAGAACTCACGATTGAAATTCGCCATCGCAGTGAATAATAAATGCAAATGTTCTTAACCCAACAGTCTGGAAAAATGTAACCGAAATTAAAGTAAGGTGACAACCAAAAAAGGTTGAATAAAAGAACAAGTGCGTTGGATAAATAAAATATTAATCATGAAACCTTTTAAAAATTAATAAGTCACTCAAAAAAGATACATTCACTATCAATTCAAAATGTATTCAATATGTGTACGCTCAATCTGTGGTTCAAAGTAACTCTGGTTGTCAAAATAAGAACAAAATATATTTAATTTTCTAGAAATATTTTTGCGTCAATTTAAACGAATATTATCATATAAGTCTGTAAAACTTAATAGCAAGTGTAGGTTAGCAGATTGTTTTAAAAAGAAAACCCGTAATTTGATCAAGAAATTTTGATACGCTCAATTCGCATACTATTCTAATAGGTGTGAAAAAATCATCATGTAAAGTGTGTGTATAAGTCAAGAAATTTTTGTATAAAAAACAGAAAAAATGCGTAAAATTTGCCTTTTTTGTAGTGAGAACACATTTCCCGTTCGAGTCTCAAAAAACTGGAAAGAGTATTCTTTTTAAATTCGAAGAATTTAAAGCACTTCCATAAAATTTTCAGGCGAATCGGATGTATTCCGATTTAACGAATATCTGGTTCAACAGACAACAAAAATACAAAAAGAAAATAAAAGTGAAAAAAACATCCGATTTGTTTCGCCGTCCAGTGTTAAATGAAATGTGAACCTACAGCTGTGTCGTTCCCTCGCTAACGGCTTGGATAAATAAAATATTAGTCAGTGAAACTTTAAAAAAAAATTAATAAGTCAACTCAAAAGAAGGATACATTCAACTATCAATTCAAAATGTATTCAATATTGTGTACGCATCAATCTGTGGTTCAAAGAACTCTGGATTGTCAAAATATATGTTATCTACGAACAGATAGTAGTTTAATATGCTTAGATGAAATATGACGCAAATATAATCAAATTATTATAATCTATAATCACATTGTAAATAATTGTTTAATCGAAATCTTGTTTTAGTTGTTATTTAATTGGGGAAAATACGTTACAAACGATTTCTCAGTGGGCGTACAATTTCGATAATGTTATAAAAATGCCCTTAGACGTATGACTCTTAATGAACTTCGGTTCGAATTCTAAATTTGGAAATTGTCCTTAATCCTATAAAAATAGCAAAATTGTATGATAAACACATTAATGTTAACCAGAAAACTCCCTCCCTCATTATTATATTTTATTAATACGTTTAATGCATCAATTTCCTTCATTTCAAAACAAACGTTTAGTCACTTTCAAGGACTATTAATTTAATTTAATTTATATTGTAATTCTTTCACAAGTCAACATGGCTAAATGTGTGTAAACTAATTGGTCGCATTGGCTGCCTTCAGTTTATTCCGTTTGTCTTTAAGAACACAATCCATCACTGTCAGTTTCCCTAGTAGGGAGAACTCCCTTAAATGAGTTCTTGGCTTGTTCAAAAGTTCAATTAATCGGTTTTTAGATTGTTTCGAAAGTAAGACATTCGATTCAAGGTTGTACGTTTACTGTGTACTCACCTAACTGTTAGAATCGGTTCTTTGTTCTTCATATCATACGGAAATTTAGCTATGGTAGTGTGAAGAGTGTCGACTATATAGGTTTCCTCTATCAAAGTTGTTGCATTTGTCGCAGCAGCAGCAAAGCATGTTTTAACTTCAAGTAGGTCTGACTTTAACCTGATCAGGACTGAAGTGCTATATTTTAAATAAAACAAAGATGTTCAAGTTAATTTTGTGCAATTCAATTTGGTAGGAGAATTGGTATAATGATTGATTCGAGACTTTCACCAATCGCACCTTATGATTTGGAGATGCACTATCATTCTTGATGAATGACAAGGCAGGATAGATGTCGTATATATAACCAAGTAGGGTGCGTACCATATTTTTAACTATCAATGCGTGTTTGTGATTTTTGAATTGCCAATATATTGCCTTCCAAGATAGCTCATGTGTTTGGGAAGCAATGTCATCAAAATACGTGAATTAAACAAGCGTATTGTAGAGATACTATTTAGCAAACACTGAAGGTATTTTTGTAAAATAACATGGGCTTGTTAGATTGTGGTTATCGACAAAAAGTTATCTTTCACGTCAAAGTAACAAGAGATATTTGCCTTATTATATGGCTGACAATGTATTTTAAGTTTGGAAAATATTTTGTCGTTTATCTACCTACAATTACGCCTACGACACAACACAAAATCCACGAGTCTGGATATTATTGAATTCCGTTCTGTCCTTCATCCTCTTCTAGTTCTATCAATGACTTGGGTAAATAAGCGTGTTAGTTACTTATTTAAAAACGGGTATAAGTATAGCAAGTAATTATAGGCCTATAATAACAAAACACAAAAATAACACATGCGTATTACGCTAACCTTGAAACAAAATTCATCATCATCTCGACTCGAATATTCTTCTTCGAAAATTCTTAGGTACACTGTGGTCTATGAGAAAATACAATCTCATTAAACAAGAGTGGTGATCTTAAAGTTGTTGAATAATACCAAAGAGAGCTTGACCCCATCAATGTACAATGTTTATACATCGTTATACCCAATTCCCTTCATGATAACCAATAAAATTAGTATATTTTCACATTGTTTTTAATATTAACGTAAAATATGAATATCAATAAAATACAATAATATAAAAATTTATATTTTTCGGACAAATTCGCAATACTTATGTCGTAAATCAACAAGATCATCCGCATAGTCTACATCTTCAGGTATTTCGGAGCATGGAAGTTGAGATCCGCTAGTTATATCGTCGGTGTCGTATGTGTTTAATCTGAGAACATCGAGAGCTCGACTCGTGCTAAGAGAGTTAGTTATTCACAGCGTGAATAAGACAAAACAAGGACAAGACACAACTTAATGTTAACTAGCTTTCCAAACAATTACAATTATAAACACATGACATACTTCGGTCAAGTTTGCTTATCATGAGAATTGTGCAACACATCGGTTTCAAACGAACTGAATTATCTATGTGATGCTTTATTGCTGGTCCATTAAAATAATCTTTTAGTTTGGCCATGCAAACTTGAGAACTTCAATGAGGTTTGGTATACAAGGTAAGACAAAAAAGAGCAAAGACATTTTTACAGCAGCTCAAAATGACTCCATGTGTTAGGTAGATATAAACATTGAGGTGTAAATAAAAGTCGTTTGTTTATAAGACGTTTCCATATTGAAGGAAGCGCAAGACGGAAATATTTCTTAAAGTCATTAGTGACAGTTACTCGGGATATTTTGCCGAGTCGAATTTGAGATGATCCTGACATTTCGTCTTTTCTGCGAGTAGCATTTTCAAGTCAGGTCCTGGTTAACGGCCAATACTTTCGCTTCTATGCAAGTTCGCTCTCAGACTAGTTGCCAAAACACAAGACGAAGAAGATGGTATCTACTCTCCAGGACACAGATTGTCATTATTTTATCACTATTGACGAGCCACAAAAGTAAAAGATGTGAATCAATCAGATTGTCGGTTTTAGAAAGAAGTGTTGTTCAAGAGTATTAGCACCTCTGATGTAACCAAGTATACTAAACAATCCTCGGACTCACTTCTTGTCACATTTAACTCAATAAGCCTGGGAAAATGGGCATGGATTCGATGGCTATTTATGGCTATTACCAAGAGATTTTAGGTCAATCTGGAGGTCGTGAAAACTCATGTCTTTGTTGGGTTTCCCTTTCGGTTCTCATTTTGAAAATTGTGTTCAAACGGCGATATTATACAGTTTGAAAATCAAACTCATAAAATTATATTGTAAGCAAGAATACAATATAAAATCATCTTGTTTGGCGAATGTTGTCGTAAAATAAAACTTTCTTGTGAAAAGGCCGTATATCCACATTCTTTACAGAAGGTCCTACGTCTGGAATTTTACCGTCTTATAACGCATAAAATGTATTGTCGTTCAAGAGAGATTGAAAATAACCGATGCGTTGTTAGTTAGGGTTTCGATTTTGACCTGAAGTAAAAGTTTAGGGGCGCATATGCCTACTATGTAAAATAAGCTGGTCTAAATATAACATTTAATGAATATATATATATATATATATATCTTACAAATGTAAAAAAAAAAATGATTCACACATATGCAAAAAGTATATCTCCTTCCTTCGTCCATTCACATACTACAAGCGTTCTACAAGTGTAGCGTTGTATGATAGACAAGACACATTTCTTCAAGTCAAATTATTAATAATTTTTCACAATTGTTTTTTATTTATTTATTTAACGTCTATCCTATTCAGTAATAAAAACTGATTTACAAAGGAGGACAAAGATATGTTGTATGTATGTTGTAAGACACGTAACAGATTATTGGGATAATGAATACTGGGTGGCCACACAATTCGATTAACATTTTCAGTTATCGCAAATATCGAAGCAAAATATTCTAATCGATATTTTGCACTCTAAATTTCTTCCACACGAAATCATTTTCCACCTTTCCATATAAATATTTGCTAAGCCGATACATTCTTTTATTTTGGTATTTGAAATTATGGTTTTCAATTCAACATAATAGACGTTAGTATTGCTTAACGTTTAGTCAAATATTTGTGTTTCTGAATGAAATACTACATGCGTGAAAGTCTGTTGCTTCGCAAGAGTTTTCCTGAAGGTGAATAATGGAAACATCTCCCTTTGTATTCCTGGACAAGGAAGTCGTACAAATCCGCCGGACTTACTCGGAGGAAGTGACTTAATCCTAGGGGGGGGGGGGGGTCAAGTTCAGATCCCCGTGGCAAGTAGTGTCAGACTATGGTTTCCTTACGAATAGAAAGTGCTTACCTCTAAAGCGCTCAAACATGCCTCGTATTCAAAAACCTGTACAATTCCTATGGGATCTGGAACATGTGTTGAACGCAGGGGGTGGTCGAGATACCATGTTTATGTGGCATGTTGGAAGAACGTTTCTCAACAAACATCCGTTAGGAGATATAAATTGGCTGGCCACTTGGCTTTATAAATGAAACATCTTAATGTATTACAAGGAACCATTTAATTTCTCATATTTACATTAAATCTTCTATTTGTCAGGTAAATTTAGTGTTCAATTTGAAAAATCATGTTCTTGTCACAATTTTTGACACAATAAATGTATTTTGCGTGAAAAGATTATTTCCACATTTGAGTGAATATGTTCTGTTTGGTTGCACAGTACAGTAAATTACTTTAAGAATTTTGAAATCGGAATAAATTGCAAGAATGTTTTTCTGGATAAAGCATGTGTTCTTGCTCATACAATTTTTTTAAATAATACATAATTTACAAAATTTACTCGTTAACAACCATTACACATTTTGAAAAATTCGCCAATTGCATTATAAACATTAGTTGTTCAAACGCAACTTTTTCAAGCCTTCACTCACACAGTATTTACAACAACAAAATGTACCAAACGTTTCCTGTATTGTCCCTTGATGTTGTGACGTGTATTGTATTAGTGCGTCAAACATGCGTATGCGTGTGCATTAGAGTTGCGTGTGTTGTGTGGACCCGCTCTTGACATCCATGACACCACACAATGCACAACTTTGATAGGAACTAAACACCCACTTTGTTATTTGATGACTCCCATCCTCTAGTTGCGTATCACGCGTGTTAAATCACGGACATCGTCCGGTCACGCGTGAACCATTGTTTTACGTTTACAAGCTGACATTAAACAGGTAACTGTTTTCATGATGGTTGATGAATTAAAGAGTTTTCTGCATAAAACGTAGTAACTTTGTATTACATTGAACAAACGACTAAATCATAACGAAAACGGTGAACAGCTATTACTCTAAACACACGTTTGCTTTGTATTAAATAAGTTGAATTTCTTAGACCAAACAGACCAGCTCAATTTTGCAAAGACAATATAACACCCCAAAAACACGCAAATATAGTCGAATGCAATTTTTTTAAATTGACTGATTGATTTTAGAAATTATTATGAATTAAAACACGAAGCTATGATATCTAACTGATACTTAATTACATTAATAATAACATTGCAGTAATTTATTGGAATATTTAGAATAAGTTATGAGCAACTTTGGCATAATGACTGTTGTACACTTGGAGCAGATATTAACACAGGTGACCATATTATCTTCGAGTTTGACGAATCTGACAAGTCTAAAGAATCCAAAGTTTAAAGGCTGCATAGTTATCTGTTCTGTTTACTAATCACCTTCTTCCCCCCAACTCAACCAAGCTTAATCGTGTTATCAGCAATCGCCAACCAATTACAATGGTACTTTTAGTGTAAATTAATATTGTTATCTAACCTAAACTAACCTCAAGATTCACTCATACAGGGGGTACACAAATATAATATGATATCAAATGTATCGTATTAAAATATTTGTGAAAATAAAGTGAATTGAATTGAATGCGTCATTTCATCACCATTTAATATTTCAACTTCAACCAAAAAACAAAAGAAGATAACGTATTTTTATGAACACACTCTGTCCCCGCTGGCGAGTTAACCATTTTCGTTTTAATGGTTTGAACATTTTAATCAAGATTAGCTGTTGGTTTGGCTATTATGTCCGCTCTTCCAACTGGGGCATAATATGTACAGAGCGCTCCCGAAGAATTTCTGTCAAGTCCCTAAAACAACACAATATTCCAACGAATGTTTATTCACAGTAAATGTAAAGCAAGCTTTAATCCGAACATACGACACACTGCACTAAAGTTGAGTGGGGAAGCACAGGACGCCATTTTGTTAACATGGTCACGAGACTATTCCTGATAACTAACCTGGCCTTAGGGGGAACGGGAAGGGGGGGGATAGGAACGACGACTCTTTAAGCAATGATAAGAATGGTATTTATTTTTTGAACAAAAGTAATTGTAAACAAAGAAGTTAATAAACGAAATAGCTAGGTAACTTGTTTATCCCGTTTCCATCTAAAGAAGTAAATACCTACCAGTAATAGAAGACAACTTACTATAGGATGATTGCAATAGTTTATAAAAGTTATTACTGCTGTCAGAATAAAAGAATAAAGGTTTGATGAAATGTAATGGTAAATAAATTAACACATTTGTTTTCAGAGTTTGCTTCCTTAGTTACATACCTGACTTTCACAAGGAGACTTACGGACCGCATCAACTCTCCCCAACGACGAACGACTAACGGCCAACCAGAGATCGCTAGAGATTTTATAATGTGGGTAGGATTGAGAAGTTAATTAATTATAGACTCAATAAACACCTCATATCCACAGATTATCTCGTATGTAAAGACGAAGGTGATAATCATCCAAGCTTCTACAGGGCTAGGCTCCTCGCTAATTATTCCAGTTCATGACTTTCAGTCCGGGAGTTAATGAGACAGACTAGCTCTTGACCTTGACGCGTGTTAAATGATTGGACAACAGATAGAAAGCGACACCTTGCTGCCAGCTTGTTTGTGTTGAGTTTTGTCCTCTCTCGTTTCATAACTTGACGACAAACTTTGCTGAGTGCGAATCTTAACATTTCCAGGACTGTGAGCAAAGTTTCTCGGTGTGAGAGAGACGTAGCTCGCACAATTATTATCTTTCATTTACAACTCATTATAATAATTCGTCCTCTGTTTTAGAAATACCAGAGAAATGTTCATTTGACAACACAAAAAGAGAATTAATCTCGAGTAAGAAAACAAATTTAATTTAAATGAATGATTTTAATTTATGAAGTTACATTCAATCAATGACCTATTCACGTCTTGAATTTAAAAGCGTGCTTTTCATACAGTTGCTGCTTTATTTTTAATCGCAGCGAGCAGGAAATTAAACTCGTTTTTAATTTGTAGCCTACACATTGAGTACTGTATTCAGATTTAATCAGTGAATTTGACCAGTTTGTCGTTATTAATTAAGTGCGACGCTGTTAACATGTCCGCGTGCGTAGTTACTACTGCGCATGATGATTAGGGTTTGGTAGGAAGACTTCTTATACAACAGAGTATAACCATGTGGGGAAACTTCTTTATCGACTCTGGTATAACGTTAGATTATTATCTGTGTGAATAGGCCTACATATCTCCTAGTTCCGTTTTAATCACGGCAAATATGTTTCCTGGTTGATTATATGAGCATTCATAAACAAAATATAGTGTTTGTATGCCGATGTGATTTTATGGAGTTATTGCTTAATATTTATAAGCCCACTTGAGACTCACAGCGTTTGGTGGAGGTGCCGGGTACGACCAAAAATAAGATTTGCATTTTATTATTATTATTTAACTCAATGAATTTAATTCAACTGACTTTAAACAATTATAAATGAAATACAAACCTATAGTATAGTAGTAAAAAGTTATTGTTCAAAGTACAATAATGGAAAACACTGAAATAAGATGGCACTAAATTGATGATTACAACACGAAATAATTCGATTCGTTTAAAAAACATATCCGGAATATTATTCATTAATACTGCTTTTTTGGCTTTTGGCTGTGACATTACCTTGATTATTTTGAATTGGCCGGTCATCTGTGTGCCGGACATCGGCGTATGTCGGCTAGCTGTTGTGGGAGGCGGGATATTTCATTGAAGGATTTACTTGGCTTTACCTAAATGCTAAAGCTTTGAGCAAATTAGTAACCACTGGTTATTAACCTGATGTATGCAAACGTCATCCTTCTAATTGAGTGCGTTATAATTGCGTCGGCTGTATTACTAGCATTCCTATTGACTACGTTTACTGTTACTAACTTGATGAGATCTCGTTTCTCCATTGAATACCCCTTGCACTATATATCCATACAAACCCAGCTTATTATTTCATAACATATTATTTATTTAATTAAGTTCGGTGAATGTGGTAAATCATTAGATTAGTAGCTAATTGAATTTATTCAATCTACTGTGTTTTAAATCACCGATGGAAACTTTTGACAAATCTGTGGATTTGTTTGTACTTGATGTAATTGCTGTACCGAGCAATTAATTTTTACGATAACAGTTGATGTGCTATATTATATGGAATTATTGAAACATGTACAATGCGATGTGGAATGTTTTAAATGAGGTAATTAATTAAACATCAGTTACCTTTTAAACACTACAATGAAATTATGTTAATTCGTTTGAATTTTTCTTAACTGATTTGATTAATTCTACTCTAAAAAACATATATAATTGTCGGTAATTTTACAATAATCCATTAACGATACTTATTCTTCTAGAAAGAAACACATGCCAAAATTAATTCAATTATATTTACACAAAAATTACTCTGTTAATGTGTTTATGTTTAAATGTTTAGCAAACATTTGAAAATTGTTCAAAATAAATAAGAATGAAAGGCTGACATAAAATAATAATAAAAATACACAATCACGGCAGAGATTTTTTAAAGCGAAAGGTATCTGTGTGGATATATTTTTAAAAAAGTTTTCGTAATACGTTCAATTACACAAAGTTAACAAAACAAGAACAATACTTAAGTAAGTCATTTACTTCTCTATTAAGTTTGTAATCAGATAAGATAATCAGAATGACTGGATTCAGCACCAAAGTAAACTTTTGACGTTGATCCCCTCAATTATTCATATTTTTGTTCTTCATTGTCATCTTTGTCAACGTGGCATTCTAGTATTTCGAGCGAGAGCGAGAGTTTGCTCTTGCAAGCGAAACATTTCAGGAGAAATTATATTAATGCGTGTTGCTGACTTGACTTTAGGTTGTTTTGCCGAACGGCTTTATGAAAATTATTTCTGTTTAATAATGAAAGGAAAATCCATGACATAATATCACCAACACCTTGCAGAGTTAATGTAACTGTGGTAGTACGCACCCATTTTGATGATGGATGGATTCACATTACTTCTTACCATTACACTTATGGAATTCTTCAGATTCAGAATACTTGATAATTTAATACTCAACCACTCTCTCATAATCACTAACTAAATTAACATTTATATTATATTATATTAAATCTGGTAATAGGGTATTTTATGATTTTCTAAAATGCAGAATTAATTCACGATCATTTTCACAATAATTGTACATAAAAAATTTAAATTAAATTTTTGACGATTAACAAAATAATGTAAACATTTTATTTTAAATACGAAATATATTTATTGAGAAATATAATTTACTATTATTATTTCACAGTAATTATAAAAAAACATGATATGACACTGTGAATAATTGGTCAGGGTAATAAAAATCAACTATTGACATGAAACCTTACCTTAATTGGTACCTTAAAATAATAATATTAATTGTTGCACTTAATTGCCGATATCTTTTCAATAATTTAAAATATTTTAATCTTTGTCAAAAGTCACCTTGAATATATCAATCGCAAATATGTTTTAACAAACATCTTATTTTGTGCACAAACATTCAGCACAGACGGTAAGTATAATTTTATTATAAACCAGGGATGATAAGATTCAACATATTCAAAGCGTCGTGGTGTTGTAAAGTGTAATGCTTAGAGGAAACGCATTTAACAATCTTTTACAATCGTGATTATGACGTAATAACTTCAAATTTTCACCATATTACCGAGCTTTGTTAAGTGTGGAAAATAATTTCCGCTTGAGTTTATGGTAAGTTATATTAAAGCACGTCTTGCGTATCAGACTACGTCAGATTATACCGGGGACTTAGCAAGTTTAATGAACACGTCAAGTACACTAGCTTCTAGAATTGTACACATTTGGAGATGAATTTCTAGCTCTACTGAATTTAAGTTTGGTTTGTTGAAAATATGAAATACAAAGTTTTTTATGCATAGCTCGTTTTGTTTACTGTTTGAACTAAGCAATATTGATTTTTTAATGCAACATAATAAAATTGTCCCTCTTTAATGGTTTGGAATTTTAATAATCGGATTATAACTTTTTCCTTGATGGATGTGGTTTAATAATCTTAATTAGGTCAATAAAATTGAAATGTGAGTTATTTAGTCCTTTTAACCACAATCCACAATATATTTTTAATATAAAAATATTACGATATTTTTTGTTAATGCAACTTTTTTTATTAAATGTTTGGACTAACATTTTATGTCGCTTTCCCCTTTATAGGAGGGCTACCTGAAACCCACTAGTTCTTATACAATTTACTTAGTTTTAGTAGTTGGGAAGTAAAACGTTATTCGTTAATTTGGTGTTAAAAATTGCAGCAAACTACGTTAAAAAGTGGAGTGTAGAAATTGACTACTTAGTAATTACAAGTATATGAGAAACTTAACGAGTTACAAAGTATTTTAAAACCTCGAAAAAAACAACACGGAGAGAAACAAGAAACAGAAGGCAAAATTTTAAAAACTGCTACCCTTGTCTTGAAGTTGGTCTTCATAAAATAAGCAAAGAATGTCTTAGAGAATATTTAAACAGTTATGAAATATGTACACGAGTTGATAAGCACGTCCTCAGGGGGGACCAAAGCACCTGGTTCAAAATTATTGAATTAATCTTAAACATTTTCCCAGGCTTGGGTTTCTAAGCTTACGCCGTACACCTACATTCTGGAGATGTTGTATATGAGTAATAATAGATGCTTCTGCAGATTCAGTGACTGGATAATGTGACGTTGTTTCTATGTTTGAGCTTTGAATCTTGATGATGTTGAGAGAAGGGATTTTTTGCTTTACATATGACAAAGAATTACTATCACATTGCACTTTATTTTGGAAATGTCGAATTATGTTAAATATAGAATAAAAACACACCAGTACAAACACATAAAAATATGACAATAGAAACCAACTGATGAATTGTAAAATGGTACTTGGAAATAACAGACACTGTCATGTGTCACATGTTGTCATATGACGTGTAATCTTTGTTTGAAAAGCAAACCAAATTATTATAGTATTCAATGATGAGATTGCACAAGACATGAGCTTTACGGAAGCCAGTACGGTTATTTTGTAGTTATCGTTTTAATGGGATGTGAGAAGTTTTACTACCAATTTTTGTACATTTATCACCACATATTAAATAGACCACACATAATACATATTGCATATATTTAATCTAAAAATGTTATTACGTAATTACATATTGTCCGGAAAACTTAACGAAAATAGAAATTACGCTGAGCAAATTTCACGTAAAACAAAAACTCCGATTTTTTTTATATTTAAGGTATCAAGTTAAATTCACCTTAAATCAAACGTAATTTTGAATCTAATAATCGATTTGCGAGTCAAGAGTTACTGCTTTGGTGGAGGTGCCGGGTCACGCTAGAACTGTTTGGTGGAGGTGCCGGGTCACGCTAGAACTGTTTGGTGGAGGTGCCGGGTCACGCTAGAACTGTTTGGTGGAGGTGCCGGGTCACGCTAGAACTGTTTGGTGGAGGTGCCGGGTCACGCTAGAACTGTACGTTGCACGAAAGTTTCACTGAAAAAATGTCACGGTGTTATCGAACTTCACAAAACAATGAAAAATATGAAAACCAATAAAAAATATCCTTCCTTCAAAGAGAAAACAACGTAAATCTATAAAACAAATACAAGTCTGGTGTTGACCTATCCAATTAGTATTGACTTTCTGCAGAAAACACACGTTTGTTGTGTACTTGGTATAGAAAAATAAAACATGTTCTGACGTAACCAAACGCACGGTTACGCGACTTGAAATAAAATGGGAAAACAAAGTTAGACAAATTCTAAAGTCTACCCTAAAATACATATTTCACACGAATAGAACGCGTAGGTTTTAAAAAATACATTGTTTTTAATCGAGGCGTTTGATCCGTTAGAGTTTTATAAGTTTTATACTTAGCGTACCAGACATAAATACGGGCAGAAAAGATAATGGGAAATTATATAGCAACCTACTTGTAAGTGGTTCTTAGGTTAATGGTGTCGAACAAATTCTAAATCATTCTCGTTTGACGTAAAACATTGTCTTCCCTTTGGCCAAATGCATTTTAGTATCCCCCTTGGTTTTCTGATTGTATTTATAGTTCATATTTATGTGTAAATGTGTTTGCGTAATGTTTTTATTGTTGTTACTGCTATGACTTTGTATAATATCCTATGTGTGTTCCAATCATGCATTAATAGACTCAATTAAATAAACTTCAGCATTATTAAAATGTATATAAGCAATCAAAATACAAATATGTTGATGCCCTTTTGTAATATTCTGATATTAGCCAAATTCATTTTGCTTGCCATATAATACAAAAAACCGTCCGATATGCTGTTATTATGTTGATTTTCATGTTAATAACATGCTATGTTAGCAATTTCTGTAAATCTCTAAACTCGACGCGTTTTTTTATAACTTTTTCAGTCAAAAATATTATAATTACAATTGATACCCTATATTTTATGAGAGTGTTTCGTATTCGAAGTAAATAATTCGATTAATGTCTCCCATTGATATATCGAGAGTGTAGGGTGTTATCAGAAGCCTGGCGGCGAGCTCAAGTGCGTCGTAAAAGTGCGTAGGGGAGCGATTGCATCTGTAAGCTACGACATGCCAAACATTCTCCTCCCCGGCTTGAGCGTAGACGAGGCTGGAATGCAGATTGTAAAGTTGCCTCCACTACACCTCGAGCTTCATCCACCCTTGTCAAAATATCTGTTTGATCCTTGGAGCATACAGGTTCGAACATGCATGGTTAATTAGGTGAAATATGCTCGCCTAATTTATGGTGTTTGCCCACATGAGTTTCACGTCCCCAGGCGCCTGGTGGAGGCAGATTAGGACCTGTAAGCGTATTCCGTAACTTGTTATTGTTGTTGTTGTTCCTCTTGAGTACGATTCGTGTGTGTGTGGTCACTCACTCCCTTTTCGCCCGTAGAGGAAACGTGATTTAAAACTTCGTAGATGGAAGTGCTATAACGTGCGATACTTTGCTTGTCGAAGGAGATACTGAGGTTGCATTATTCTGAAAACAAGAAAGTAAGTAACCTTGTATAAGGTCAGTCAATGCATCCACAGAATGTGATGGCTCAAATGTGTAGGACCTACTGAATCTTCTTCAGGATTCATAGCTTAAACATGAACCTACAAAATGGATGGTGCGACTGAACAGGGTGGAATCAAACAGAAACGCTGGTGTAGTTTTTTCAAAGAAGATAATGACCTTGGGACGGTCTGCGCGTAGTGAATTATATTTCTCGTCGTACAAGTGTATTATGTATGTTAAAACAAAAAACATGTGTGTATTGGGAAGGGATCGTTAGAATTTGTATCTACAGAACAATACAATATATAATGTGGGTTCTTTCACTTAATATCGTTGTTTCCAAGTTTTGTTAAATGTTTTGAAAGATTATTGGTAAATTACCAACTTTGCATAATTTTATTGGTAGCAGATGTTGCAACTAGTTTAAATTTCAAGATTGTTGATAGCCTTGAATAATTTTTAAAGGCTTCATACAAATTATTTTTGTTAATACTTTGAAGTTAAACTAACATCATTTGCATTACGTTCTATTTTTAAACGTCCTACGGGCTATAAACGGAACGATAAACTTGCTCAATTTTTAATCCCTTCTAAATCTTTGATAATGGTTTTGACCTAATCCTCAAAATTTTTGCCAGCCAGAATCCAATTCGTGCTTAACCGATTCCGCTTGAGGCGTGAAAAATGAGTTGCCCAATAAATGTCTGCTGAACTGAACGGAAGCTTCCGCTGTGCGAGACTGTAAAATATAACAATTGCATGAAAGGTTGTTATTTCCAGCAATGATGATGGACGAGTCTTCGTACAAATTGATCAAATTTTATTTAGGCACGTCAACGACAATGCTATGAACATCAAGATAAAAAAAGGATTGCAATTATAATATAAATTTGCATAGCCGACTCCTCTTTTCAACGTTGCGTTTATATCTTCGTTGGGAACTTCCTCGTTGTCTCGAACTTCTAATGCTTATTCTTCGAAGACCTTGAAAACGATGTTTAGAAAAAATACAAATTGTGAAGTTTTAAAGCGTAATAATGAGAGTTGAATCATTCGATAAATTCCAAAAGTTCATGACTAAAAAATATTTCCGATCGGGTATGAAAGGTCTGGAATGTTACTAACGAATAAACATAATAATAATAATGCAAATACAAGTGTCCGTTAATAAGTATTTAAGTAATAACAACTTTTCGACAATCAAAAATCAAACTAATTATACAATAACTCATTTCCCATTTGGGTGTGTTTGTGTGACCATTTCAGTTCCTAAAATATAGCAGCATCCAATCAAGTTTTTTCCCAATGAGCACTAATGTTTTATCTATTTGGATACAAAATTAGTAAAAGTATGTACATGAATAAAAAAATTTCTTGCGCATGAACAAACATTTTATTCAAGTGATAACATCTACCAATCATGACTTTAAGCGCAACTTAACATAAAAAAAGATTTAAAGTAAGAGAAATACTGGCCAAAATAATGTTAGTTTTTATTGTTTTAAAGATCACGCTGGTTACTTTTAAGGTGTGAGATAAATTAGCTTGAGCAGACTTAGTTGCGAGATAATATTCCCGTGTTGGTCTTAGCTTCGCATTAATCTTGTTTCAAAGAGCTTAAAAAACAAAGCGCCATTATGTAGCGTGTTTGCCATTGTGTTGGCAAGCGATAGCGTCCAAATAGGTAATTATTATGCTGGCTTTTAAGTCTCTACTGACACCATGGCCGTCATTTATCGTACACAATCGCGAAACAAAGCTCCCGAATTAATGATTGCGTTGCCAATCAGAAGTAAGTAAATTGTAAAATAAATTAATAACACTAATGAGTTTTGAAAAATAAATAACGTGTTTGTAAAAGTGTATTATAGAAGTCAAATCTCATTAAAAACGAATGTGTAAACTACTCTGAATTAATCAAATCATGAATCGTGATTTGCAATTTAATAACGGAGGCTAATTCCTCGATTCATTTTTTTGAGCGAATTATACGAGTTTGAAATCCATTTGATCTCTTTGAATCTTTACTATAATTGAATAGCCAGTCGTTAGTAATGGAGTGATAAAAACAAAGCACATAATGAAAAAAAATAATTTGCCTCAGGTAAATTAATTATCCACGTTTTTACCGTTGAATAATACACGATCGTTTGTTTATCGATTATCACTGTGGCTGAACTTCATTCATGGATCACCCGCTACTAGAAATTCCAGTCTACATTCAGTCATTCACAAACATAACCACCATGTACCGACAGTGTTGGCTCGGGCGCTAAGCGCTTGACTCTGATTCGGGAGGTCCCGGGTTCAAATCCCGTCGAGACCGGCAATCCTGACTGAAGGTTTTTTCCGAGGTTTTCCTCAGTCGTTAAGGCAAATGCAAGGGATTGAGTCCTCTTAAACAGTCCTCGGACATCCCTTCACAATTTCCTATCCGCACATACCTAGTTCACCTGAAGAGGGGCTATAATTGCACCCTATAACAGGTTTCCCACGATAAAAATTTAAATTTTAACCACCATGTGGATAGGTCTATCCCATGTAAGTTCTAGGTATTTCACATGTTACGAATGGAAATATGTGTTGATAACTTTTCAATAAGTCTATGTTTCATTAGATTAATCAGGAAGTTTCATTATTGATAAATTAATAACGACATGCTTAGCAGATTCTATACATTTATAGTTCTGTGAACAAGCCCGGGTACGATAGGACCACAAAAAGAAAGCTAAGTTGACCCACATAAAATAAGTATATCTTTGGTGGAGGTGCCGTGCTCTAATGTATGTGAATGCTGGGTACATCTATCCCCTACCACGCCTTCTGAAACCCTGGGACACCAAATGTATTCTCTGAACTTTTTTAAAAGGAAATATCAACAAATCACTGCATATTAATTAATCGGAGTCATGTCCGGTTTTTATTGTCAGACGTGACATCACGCAGACGAACGGACGGACAAAAAAGTGACGCATATAGGTGAGTTATCGCCCCCTTCAAATGTATTAATCAAATCGCGTTAAATGTATAGTTTTTAATTCCACGGCGTCGTGGCGCCGTCACCACAAATCACAACACACTCGATGTATTCTCTCGTCTATTCCCTACGTCGCTAGAGATAGCACGAAGAATCCGTTGGCTTCGTTGCCATTCCCCGTTATCCTCCACTTGTTTATTGTAGCATTATCGCGGGTCGACCACCTGGGAGTGCCTGGGCGGGGGGAATCCCCCGGGGGTTGGGACGTCATCTGTTGTTATCACACGCACCCTGCCACAATGGAAGTCAGTCGCCGCTTTGTTCTGCTGTATTGCGTGTTTATTGTCCTCAGAAATTGACACCGCAATCGGAGTCGGAGCGGTTAACTCGAGTAGCCATATTATGCCCACAAACAGTCCAGAAATATTGACAACTTCTCCGAACAATACCAAACGAACGCTCTTCCAGTATCGGCACAATATCTAATTCATGAAACGTTACCTATTCTGTGAGGTGACAAATGAATTGAACGTAACAAATGGGATTTAAAAATCGAAAATACATTCGGGCGGGTTTGTTTTTCTAGGGTAAACATAGATGTAATCAAAAGCGTTAGCGCATACACACCCCGATAGCAATTATTTCGAGGATGAATGTTGTTCGGGGGAAAGGGATATAGAAATAAAAACAGAAACTCGTGTTGTTATTTTCGTTTGAAATAATAAACTGTCTCGGGATATGACGGCCCAACGAAAACAGAACCGCGTCACCCATTTCCTTTCAAAATACATTTCACTTATTTATTTAATAACTCTGGAAAAGATTCGGCTAGAGGAAGTTGGGATATTATGCGTGTGATTTGTGGACGTTACCAACGTCTCGGAATCCTGCCGACTGTTTCTGATTCAACCGTTTCTTTTTTATGTGGTTCCTGGAGTCACAGTCAATGTTATATTTCTTACGGTTTGCTTGGATGAAATAACCCTATGCAATAACATTTAAAGTTTGGTCGACCTCAAAAGAACGATTTAAATATGACTTTTTTTGCGATTTAAAACCATTCACTGAATATTATGAATGAAAATATATTAACCAACACTGTTCGTTCACAAGAATGTTAACGTTTAACAAACAAATAAAAACTAAAATGTCGGTCTACAAGTAATATTATTTAAATATGTGTGTATTGGACATAACACTGCTTTTTATCAATATGTATTTGTGATATTTCGACTTCTATTCAAAAGTCTTAAATAAATATTGATAAAGAGCAGTGTTAATTCCAATACGTACTTATTAAAACTTATATTATTATAATATAATCAGATGACTGTTTCCAACTGAATATAGGTTTTTCAATTTTAATAATAAATCATTACCATTTAGTTAAGTATAATTTCACTAGTAAAATGTCGGATGTGGTTATGGTTTTTATGGATGTTAAAATGGAGTCACATGATGAAATACTATAATGTAGAAACGAGCAGGCGTATTTTGCACGGAGTAGGTTTGACATTATTGTTGTTCAATCTTTATAAATGAAAATTCGCAGATAAAAGTAAAGTTTAGTTGTTGCCCTTTTAAATTGATGACCCTAGAGAATGATTCTCATAAAAATAATATATCCCAGTTGTAAAAGTAAACGTATGCTAATATTTACAAGAAGCCGGACAGAGCTTTGTACTAAAGCATTATTAATGGACGCATTCATCCGCGTATCCAAATGTTTGCAACACAATACCGTATTTATGTGTTATTTATGTAACAACGTCAGATTCGGTGCGCAAAGCTCACTGATGTTTGCAGGGTAGTCCCCACCCTCCCCACTGCTTCCACTACCCTCAGAGGTATGAATAATTAATCGTCCTTTTAGCGATGTTTATTTTGCAGCCAATTTCTGATAATTAATAATCAAACGTTACAAAACCCAACGTAACAATATTTGTCATTGTGCTGATTAGTGATCGAATTACCCTGTATCTATTATCGTATTATAGGATTTGTGCGCGGTGACGAATGAAATATTCCCTCGTATATCAACAAATTGCCTTTATACTTTTTAGTCATAATTTGTCCAGTTGGGTTGTTACGCGCTTTAGCCGTTTAAGATTAATGTGTCCAATGGCTCGAAAACGTTCCGCTGTGCCGCTAGCCATGCAGTAGCACTCTACTGGGCAATGCCGCTTAACTTATCTCGTCCAAAGCCGAAGTTGCTATGATTAATTCCCCAGTTGGAATCGTTTCAATAAATATTCAGCGTGGGGCAGAAATGCCGATCGACAAAACGCACTCGAAATTGACGAATACCATTGAGCACTTAACAGGTCGGGTAGGGTAGGGTAGCACTCGTAACATAGCTCTTAGTGGGTTGCTTTTGCACTCATAAAAATGCTTGGGGCGTGTTGGGTTTAGCATTTTTGCTTATCATTGATTTCAACGTATTGGTTAACGGTTTGGTTCCTGGTCATAAAAAAAGAGTTGTATTGGTTGACTATTAGTTACAATAATAATACTTTCAACGTGATGGAAAATTTTAGAAGAGTGCAACAACATGTTCTCTATAGGATAAAGTTTCGTATAAACGTAGCACATATTGTAAAATCAAATTAATTCGACTAATAAAATCATTGTGATAACATTTTAATTTCACGCGTAATCATACGAACCAATATACATAGTCCAAGTATTTATGTAGCCAACATAAAAATAAATGCCTTGCTCCTAAAATAAAACAGAAACTTGTCAGTAAAATGTATTTTGGCGGTGACAGTAGAATACTCACGGTTGCTTACAAACGGCATTTAATTATTATATCTGATTCAGTGAAAAAATGTTGTATAATACTCGTGTTTTTAATGATTACTCGCGTTGATATGCTTTTTAAAAATAATTTATATTGAACTATACTTAAAGGAACAGTCAGGTTTGAAATTTTTAGATATTGGATCTCTTTGATATAAAAGTATAAAACTTAATTTGCGCATATGTATCCGTATAATAATAAAATTAGAAGGACAATATCATACGTTTGTAAACAATGCCTTTCTACTTATTGTTAGCAAGCCACAACTAGAATACTATCATGCTTATCTGTAAGAAACATGGGGCCGGATGGGCATCAAGCTATCTCCATGCCTCGTTCAGTGCCGAAGGTCATAAAGTTCCCGGTGACGCGCCCATAAATACACATACAGAAGTCAAAACTCCCCCCCCCCCCTTTGTTATCAGGCGTTGTGTTATTTATTCCTCTACTGGCGTTTCACTTCAGAGATAGAGAGAAGCGAGACAACGTAGCTGTTTTGCATCTGCGTAACTCCTTAGCCCGAAATAATTAGTAATTCAGCTGAACAATGAGCCGGCCATGAGTAGTTGTTGTTAAGGGGCGTGGGAGGGTTTGGGTGGGGGGCGGGGGGTAATACCATCTCTAGCGGCACCCGGATCATTTCCTTCTGCCGCCTTTCGGAGCTATAAACTCTGAAACCACGCCTTTAAAAGACCTGTAGCTACAACATAACCAATGCCTTTAAAGCGTTCCCCGGTCTTAATGTCAACAGCGTTGAAAACAAATACATTAAAGTCCTGGAACGATCGTTTTTCTAGACGAAGAGTTTTCTTGCAGGAGATACGGTTACGATGTTGTATGAAGTGCATTTATAATTGTAAATCGGTGAAGATTATCAACAATGTCGTCACGGTAGGCATGAAATTAAGCAAATGTACATAATATAATACAACGTTTTAAAAATTAATATGGGCACTAAAAAAACTAGAGAAAACTAACAGTTTGTGGTATATTATTGTTTCTTGGGGGAAATGGGATTTTTATATTAATGATTTATAATCGGATAATATCATAATGCACATTCAAGTTGTTTGAATGTATGACATACTTTTGTTTTTATGAACTAAAGTTTTGTACAGTATATATAATAATAAAGTATATAAAATACGTTTTTGTGTAATAGAAGAAGCACAATAATTATGTGTTTTACAATGTTTGCACACTCGAAAATGTTGAATATTGTACATTATAGACTTATGTAAATATTGATAACCATAAAATGTTTAATGGTCTGCAACTTGGTTATTAATATGTAAATATAGAACCCAATAATTTGGATTTGTGTTTATACAGTTTCTGCCTGAAGAGAAGGTCTAAATTATTTTAGCATTTCGTGCAATACCTTAATAAGTATACTGTACACATTTCTTCACAAATAACGCTCTAAATGTCACCTACTTATTCATTTATTTCTAAAAAGCACTTTACAAATGAACTTTGGTAGAACTAAAAAAACTTCTTGCTAATGTATTGTTATGACAAAGCCTTTTGCTTAAGCTGAAGATGACATCTTGTCCGAGTTTATATTAAAGTTACATCCTTGGTAAAAATTGAAATGTTCTATAGTAAATTATACTTGTTGGGTAAACCAAAACTCGTTAAAAAATAGCTTCACCTGATAATATTTGAATTTTCTGGATGTAGCTAACTGAAGAACAAGGGGACATGTATAAGATAATTAAGTTTGTACATATTTCAAAAACAACAAAAGCATTGTTTTTATACATTTAAATCATAGGTTGCGTGAAAAAAATTGCGTTTTTTACAGGCTGATTACAACTCTGCCTCTAACAATAAACTGGTTTCGTAACAAATAGAGGTAGGGAATACAAGTGGCCGATGTTGTTAATTCGCCCTCGCGGTTTTCAATGGGGCTATTGATGGTATCCATTAATTACCAAGGTTACTCATGGCACACACTCAAGCTAAATGGTAGTCATTTGAATACCATACACTCGGACCCAATGACTATCACGTGCAAGCGTCGACAATTAAAAATTTTCTCTCTTGTTTAATGGCATGATTGATGCGGTCCATACGATTAATGATGCCAATTTAAGTAAATTCTGTTGTGTCTATCTGCATTTTAAGCATTTTAAGTCAAAATAACTTTAGAAAAGAAAATCAGATTGTGTATTGAAGCAAATGCTTTACTCGTTCAGATATCTGCTCACGAAGCAATTTATTACTTCGTTAATTTAACTACTTTAAAATTATGACACGATACTTTTTAATTCCCCCTTTAAAAACCATTTATACATTATTAAGTTACTTTATCTAATATGCAAGGTTATTCATTATAAAATTTTAGTCATAACCATTATTTACCGTTATTGATTATTATTGTCACATCAATAAAAACGCATATGGTGACGTAAATGTTACACGGTTGTTGCATGCTTAAGTTGTAGATGAAAATAAATACATGTTAATTTGTTCTCTCTTTTCTAGGTAAGTGATGCCACATTATATGATTGATACTACCATGAGCCAAGTTGACGTTGCAGCTACGGTGAGCGAAAGTCCTTTTAAACACCTCTCCACCTTCACTAAGGAGCTATCCGAATAGTGACAAAACGCGTTCATTCCCTGGTCTTATTCTCGTTTTACGTCACCGTAACGCGTCATGATATCCGTGACGTAGCTAGTAGCATCCGAATAGTCGAGCGCACGATCGAGACTCGCCGAAATCTGGGAATGAGAACAAGAATCGGAAAAGGACACCTGATCTTGTTCTTAGTACTAGAACATGGCGGCTGTTTACGATACGTCCGATAAATTGCATAAATAAATAAATAAAAGATAAAATGCATGAAGCAATCTAGTAACAAGACCAGGAATCAGACCAAGAATAAGAACAAGACCAAGTAATGAGACCAAGAACGGCGAGGAACACTATTCGGTTAGGTCCCTAGATGTGTAGTAAACTTATTAATATATTGCCGATTTCTTGAATTTGTGGGGGCCAACTTTAGAACTTTTTATCTGTGTTTGAAATGTTTTCAGTCGATAATACCCATTAAAAATTTCAGATGTCAAAAACATTTTGAAATTTAGGAAAACACTTTTTAAAAGAAAATTTCTACCAATTGGGTTTTGGACCAAACAGTTGCTACGCTGTAATGTTATCAACATTTTTACTAATATTTCACAAACAATCACGTATCCACTGGCTAGCAAACACCTTGTGCTCGTGAAATCCTAGTAAACTTGTGTTATAAGGGAAGTTATTAGGAAAACTTCGTGACTCATTGCGTATTACAAACAAAATACGTACTGCTGAGTTTAACAACACATCCAGCTTCCTAAGGAACAATGTGTTGTTTATTACAATGATCTCCACACTTTGACAGCTTTTATCGATCAAAATGTTCATTAATGGTGTACGGTATGTCCATGTTAGTGGAAATTAATTCAAAGTGCCGAAGGCTGCTTAGCTAATAAAAATAGTACTTTATGGGTTGAGTCATACTTTCCTGAGGGATGGATGAGGGAGAGAACCAATTCTCCCCTTTATAAATATTTAAACCTATTTTTTTAAAGTTAGTAATTTTTAGCTATGTAAAACCCGAGTTTTTATATGGTAAATACATTTGTGTGTTGATATTTCAACAGCAGACCCATAATTTAAAACGAATCTAAGAATGGTGTAGAATTCAAAGAACGTTGATATGAGACGGATTTAATCAGAATACAACAATCAGAGTAGAGGAGAAATAAAGTAATAAACAACATGTTTGGCCATTGAAAATTTTCAATTTAGAATTTAAGTTCAAAATTTTAATACGAAATTGTAATGGGACAGTTTAATATTAAATAGTTTAAATTAACTTGTTCACTGTAAGTATGTGGGTGGTATTGTACTAGGAGTCTGTATTTTTCTTATTGTAAGCTTTGATTGCTGCAGGAGTTGCTCTGTAGATATATTTATAGTTCTAAACATTACAGTAGCGTCGTAAGTATAATGTTAGTTTCGAGTTACCTACGTTTAGAACTTGGAATCACAACTAATATTGATACAGTCTCTATTGAGCACCAGACAGACGTACAATTATTACATCAATTACCACGCACAAGTCACAAAGAGAAAGTAAATTACGCAAAATATGCAAGGTTTGTGTTAAGCACAAGGGTGCGCACAGCAGCAGACGTTATGTTTTGTGCCTTCGGGGCTGTAACATTAGCTTTTGGAGGATTAAGGGTTGAATGATGATAGCATCATGAGGTAAAGCCAGGGGGCAGATGAGCTTACCACCGAAAGATACTGTTGAAAAATGTAACAAAATAATTACATGCCTACCGGTGTGTTAATTTTGTGGAGTAACTGAATATCTCGGGAGTTTGGATTCAGCCCGTCTCGGATATGAGTGCAACAATGGCGTAAAACGAGCTAAGCTAAGTGCTGTTGTAATGTGTGAGAGAGGCCTTATTTATACAGCTGTAGAATTTCTGGATTTTTATCTTTATGTACATTTACAAGTACACTTTTATTTTAGATATATGACTGTACTGTCCGTAGCTTACAAATTATTTTTTGCTCTCTAGCAATTATCACAATAAAATATTAATGGTATAATATTTTTATTATGCGGCAATTAGGCCTACTTTATATCGTTATGACCCGGTTAATGTAACATGCGTGCACGCATTTTAGTGCAGGGGGTGGTGGGGGTTGGTGGGGGTGGCGCGAGGGGAAGGGAGATTCAGTACTATCGAATCTTGAGCCTTGATATTGACGATTATCAATTAAGGACGCCTTAGTAGATAATTAATAAACGTTATTTATTACGGCAATAAATTAACACAAAATGTTACACTTTGGTTCATTTGTCGGTTACGGTATAAGTTTTGAGAATACAATCTAACAAACACAAAAAACTTGTGAAAAAACAGCAACGCCCTTCCCAATTTTCTCTTTTCTTACCACTTTCACTCATAATTTTATTTATTTATGTATTTATTACTAGGAAAACGCTAAAGTCCCGCCGCGTTGATGGATGAGCTTTTTAAAGGTTTTAGTTTGCGTGGGATATCTTTACTTTTGCAAGTGCTTTGTTTTGCTGCCTACGCATTCTAGGTGAATGTTGTCAAGTTTCTTTTGTTTCTTGTCAATTGGTATTATTTACCGTAAAAAACTTGTATTAAAAGCTTTATTTCTATGGATTCTGGCTAAATTTTTCCACTTTTTCTTTCAAAAGGTACTACATAACCATAACCTTAATGTCCATGTATAATATGAACGTTGTAGCCCCACCCGTTTGGTCAGAATTGGCCCAAAAGGCACGAAAATATCGCACAAAAAGTCAAAAAACGTATATTTAAAGCTTTATTTCTCTCGATTCTGGCTAACTTTTTCAACTTTTTCTTTCAGAAAGCAATACATCACCATAACCTTAATGTGTATGTGAAATATGAACGTTGTAGCCCCACCCGTTTGGTCAGAATCGGCCCAAATGGCACGAAAATATCGCACTAAAAATCGAAAAAAATCGTAAAAGTACGATATTCATGAGAAATATTTCTTCGATTGTACCCAAAAACGTGGCAAGTCTAAGTTCAGAGAAAACGAAGGTCGTGTCAAATTTTCATCAAGATCGCATATGCCGTTTGCCCGGTAGAGAGCGAACAAACAGACGGAAAAACAAACAAACAAAAAAAAAAACAAAAAAACAAAAAAACACATCGAGCTAAATTTTTTGGGGGGTCGGTGAAATTGAAGTCTTCGCTTCGCTCATCCAATTATTCAATGATCATATGTACAAGCATTAGGAGTATCACAACAATAGCCCTTAAACACAGAATGGTGTGCTTTATCCTTAAATAGAAAATATAATAAAAATTGATACTAAAGTAGATTTTTAAAATTAACATTTATGTAGCAAGTTTAAACAAAAAATGATAATCACAAACTATATAACAACTCAACAATTAAACACAATAGTAGGCCTACCCACAATACAAACATTCAAACAACATGATAATTCTATAACTTATAACATTACTCACATCAAAATGTATTAAAGTTTACCACTATAAAAACATACAGCATTTGAATTGAAAAGAATAATGATAAAAATTGTACAAATCTCTTTAAGAAAATAATATAATTTGAAGGTGACAATTACATGAAAGTGTGAACTCCTACTTTATTGATTCCCGAAGAAGTTTCTTGAAATCCTGTGCCGTCATTCAGAAAATTGTCTATACTTTAGGTGGTTACTCAATTAAACATTTATTAGTTTGGTTTTATTGTTTTATATCTGGTATAATATTCTCTGGCGCATAGACAACGCTCAAGTGATGCGGGACACAACTTCTATTCACACTGGTTCCTCAGAAAATCCTCGATCTTGTGCAGAAACTGCAGCTTGTCACAGTTAATTCCAAGTGCGCAAAAGCTGAACGTCTTATTCCATTAGAGTCGCTATTGTGAGTTGCGCGAAACTCTCTTGATGGTGCGATATTAGCAACAAAGCAGACCTCTTGCCGCAAATTACGAATAGTCTGTTACTTAAATATGAATCTACGCCAATTACCAACAAAGTTGCCGAGTTTGACTAAGTTATGCCCTTCCGTTCTTAAGTGAATCTGAATGTATTCTTACTCATTTGGAAACTTGCAAGAAGTTATTTGTTTAATTACGACACGAGACAAGGCAATGGCAGCGTGTTTTCAATGAATACAGACAGGAAGTTTTAAGAACAAAACAAAACACAACATAATGAAATAATGGAATTTCTTATCTCAACAAAAACCCTTATAACTTAAATCCATTAAAGAGAATGATTTAATTATAGAAAATAACTTTTTAAAAACATGTAATTGCTAGGGTAGGTGTCGCCATTGTTACAGCTTCCACTTTAAAACCGAAGTGAAAACGGTGAACATTTATGATTCTACAGGCGAGAAATTTTAGGCAATAACTACACTCTTGACGCGTTTGAACTTTTCCTCTTTGAAATTTATGTTCGAGGATCAAAGTGGCGGGCGGACTCATTTACGGAGTAATTATCCTCTTGGGATCAATGAGTGTGACAAGTGTGTTGCTTATCTGCAGGTTATATGTGTATTAGAAATGATGAAATACATTATAGATGCTTAGATACTTGTTTTGCATTTTTATTAGCTATGACAGACATTTTTCGTTTCATTATTGGACATCAAAAATATGTACAAGAGAACAATGATTTTTTAAAGAAAGTTTTTTTTTAGCTATACATGTTTTCGGCCAGACACACTCGTGGGAAAATCTTTAAAACCAGTGGTTTAGCCGCGGTCGCTTAGCCGGTTCCCACTCGAACACCGAAGTAAATCAGCTTTTGGGCGTGGTCAGGGGTAGAGTGGGTGAACGCTCTGCCCTGAATCACACGTATACCGCTAGTTAGAGCAGATGGAGGGTTCGAGAGCTTGTGTAACGGCTTCGTTCTCCTCGACGTCTGCTCGACAGTCTGGGTTAGTGGAGGAACCTTTATGACTGTCAAGGTTACACCGTCCTTTCGGATGGAACGTTAAGCCGTTGGTCCCCTTGGTACTTTTCGAAAGAAGTAGGCCAACGTGCTCCCTTCTATTCACCCTTCATCCTCATCTTTCACCACTCATCGTCTCGAATAGCCTTAGTGCATTAATATGAGACGCAATACAAATCAATCAATCTTAATAAATGTCGAAAAATTGTATATATAGCTGCTATGAACACATTTTATGTTTTGCTTTTTTGTATCGTACTTATACGTATCGTAGGCCTTCTGACTGATAGTGAAGGTGACGGTGGTGAAGGTATTTGTCAGTCATTAATGCAAATGTAACGGATTGAGTAATCCTAAACAGCCCTTGAACATTCCCTTCATAACTACACTAATTTTAAAATACCTAGTTATGCAGTCACCTGAAGACAGCCGTGCAACTGTCACTGACCAGGTTTCCAAGCCGAATATAAATAATTATAATAAAAGCACAAAAACTAATTACTGATATATCATGTGTTGAACACAGCGACGTTAACGATCAATTATATTTGGATGCTAGATATGACCCCGGAATAATAAGAAATCGAAGGGTGGACAGAAAACACATTTACCATTCTAACTCTTGTCAACTTATTTTTTTCTGGTCCCAATCTGAATTATGAATTAATGTCGAAAGCACCTAGATCAGAAATGCAACAATAAAATCGCAAATATTACAACAAGCGGTGTAGGTTACACATGCTGTTGTGTAAATAAGGTTCCTGGACAATTATTGATTTATTTATTATGGCAGCTCGATAGTATGATAATATAGAATAAATGTGTAGATTGTAATTATTGTACGCATCATTATGCACTGGATAAGGGTATGAAGTAAATGCAGAGCTAACATGTATTATTGGTTACAAGTTTCTTATCACTCACTCCTCTAGCTTGAGCCCCTTCATCGCAAGTGCACGCACATATCACGTTATATTAAGCAACATCATGGTAACATTAACAAGGGGGCTTAGTGTTAACTCGTATGACCTCCAGATTCTTAGGCGATTAATCACAAGATTCGTTTGTAGATACAAATCTACAAGTTCTTGAAAGTAATCACCTGTTTTTTTGAATTGTTAATGATGTTTTCGGGTCTATTTTGAAGCGTAATGTACCTACGTATAACATATTTTGCATGAATGAATAAGTGGTGATATTTAAATTTTTAATGATGGGCTTGAAATGTTTAATGATTATATTCTAGGAAACAAATATGAGAGTAAAAAAATTACAGTTTCTTAATAAAAGATTAATTATAAGTTTATAAATAGTTGATTTAATGTCTCAAATTAAGATAATTGTAAACAAAATTAAATCAGGATTTTGGAATCACCTAGGCCTATTTCATTTAAAGGAAATCCTGTGATCAAAATATAATTAATATATCAAAATGCAAATTATAACTTATATTTTTTAATCGTACTTCCCATGTCAAATAAAACGAACTTATTTAATAGCTGCCAACTTTGACATTGTCAACATCTTTATTATTACAAAATAAAAGTGTTATCTTTGAATTGTCAAGCTGGATTTGACAAGCTTATCATGAACAACAATGAGTTTGGTCTGAATATACTAATACTCATTATGCATGCTCAATATGTTGCCTTGTTACTTTACGTTATCTAGCTTAAAGCAATCATACCTATTTATTATAAATTGATATGAGTAAAATGGGGATTTTCTCCGTTGAATAAGAAATAAATGGAATTATTTTGTACAGTTTCTTAGAATTCGCAGTAAAACGGCAGTGATGTAACGGTTATCGTCGTTGAAATGTTCCTTTGCAACGGTCGTTAGTTTCGTGTTAAGAACACTTTTAAAGTTTTATGATTTCTTTTTTGGCCGAGAGTCTATTTTATGACTCGTTCAACAAGTAATTGTCGATTTAGATCGACAGTAACTGCGTTCCTCCTTATTGATAGCTTATTGATCAACTTTATACAACATTAAATGTAGCATTATCGAGACAAGTCGCCTCCAAATAGTCATACAACTCGCCTTTTAACAATTCTACATCCCTTAATTTCATTCGGATTCCAACTCCGAATTTTTTTACCTTTGGTATATCTCTTGGTATAACCTATACCTACAACACATAGTATTGCGTATCTCTCCATGTTATTAACGAAACCTTATCCATGGCTACCTTCAACTTTTTTCTCATGCTCACGTTCATTTTTTTCGATTCCTGCATGTATATTACAATATAACACCAGCACAGCAAACAATTAAAAGTTTGACATAAAGAGTATGGCGGTTAGATAATGAAATCAGATCATACATAACCTTATTGATAATGCTGCTTCCTTGCCATATGTAGCTGCTCTTTATCGCGCCTCTCTCAACGCGTCCCAGCTCCATTGAAGTTACCTATGTGCCATTCCACGTCAACAAGTTAATAATTTCATCAATGTGGTCACAATCACGTTGTAACGCGCGAGGGATTTAATTAATAAGCTCACACATCATTCTCAATTAAATTTGAAATAAATCAGTTTGTCGTGGCGGGGGGGGGGTTCACCTATGGTACAATGTGCAGTGAGTTCCATCTGCAAGGTTTGTAAAGTGTGTTCTGGGAACACGAAACACTTCTATTTTGTTTATGATTATCAACTTTAGCAAGATATTGCTTAACAGTTCCATACTTGCGTAAAATAACTCAAAATCGTTGGTTTATATTGCGAATTTATCTCAAATAAAATAAGACGTGCCTCATTGATGGATAAATGTAGCTGAACTATTTTTATTTACAGCTTATACCCATCGCGTTTAGTAAGATAACTCATAAGGCTCAAAGTATTATTTAAACCAAAGATTTGACCTTTTTTTAATCAAACTCCCCTAAAAAAAATTAACTGCACACAAAAATATTTTTCCACCGAGCAATCTCACTGTGATGTATAAGGGTGAATATTTTATGACAGTCTCCACGTGAAGTGTGTGTGTTTTCCAAGCACATCAGAATATACGAATTACATATTCTGCAGTCAAAGGGAACGCCGCCTACGTTGGGAATTGGCTTAGCAACAGTTTTCATCACTCTCGTATTTTCATTTAATTTACATACCAAATTTTACTTTATCTACTGTGACGCAGGTATTTCATTGTATTGACAACAATAACCTGCCAATACAACATTTTCCCTCTGTTGTTTGGTTTAGCGCTGGATTGTCTAGACCAATCAATCAAAGGTATCGGTATTTGACGATGGCTATCTGAATAATTTGAATATAAATCGCATTTTCTATCCCTATTCCACCAACGTGGAGCATCGTAGGATATTTTCGAGTATAAGCTAAATCAAATACCTCTGGAATGTATGGATCGTCATCATGAAGCTCTATATTGCTCTCAGATTTCGCCCACATACGGGTATCTCTTGAACTAAAAAGAGAAGGACGTTTTATTCTTAACTTTTAGTTCCACATTTTATTTTTCTATTATTATGTCGTATACAATCCCTCGCCATAATAGAATGGGCAGGCTTAGGGCTAATAATTCCGTCTTTAGCCAATAATGGCATCGGGATTGTTTGGGCGTAACTCCCGTGGGAGGTTTCTAGGACTTAATCTCAGCGCTCCCTCGTGCCTCAGGGGATAAAACATGTATCCAGGATTCTCGTGGCTGGAAAACCACTCGTTTGGGTGTCGCGTGTTAACGATGAGCCGATTCGATTGGTGACCTATAAAATAAATATGTTTCTAATAACCCCTAAACTCTTTTTAATTCGTTTTAAGATAGTAAAATAAGATTTTATTAAATGTGTGTCGAATTTCGATGGAGATAGGGATCAAAATTTGTGAAAAGTCATCGTTGCATTATTCAGGACACCGGCAATCGAGGACTTCCAGGTTTTCCGCAGTTAAGAAACGCATGCTGGAACATATTCTACAAACAAAATTTTGATATTTGATAGCAACTTTCAATTAAACAAATACACATAGTTAGTTGTCACCTCAGTATTCAACCAACCTATGCAACAATATCTCTTAAACTAGACGAATATCTTACTTTATGTTCCTATTTTATTTTATATAAAGACAATATATTTTTCAAGCTAAAGAGTTGTCTCTGTATCAACTCTAATTAGTTGTTTCCCTAAGACAGTTATGTTCCCTTTACTTGACATCTAATTTGATTCTACTTTATTACGAAATTAAAATAATTACAGTTAATTTCATCGAACGTCATGCAAATTCTGAACATGACTCTGAATTTCCCGTTTACATTATAAAGAAGGAAAATTAATAATTCGACAACATTATCCTCCTCTTTTTGCCCGAAACTTTGGCAGTGATATTAATTCCTGTAGCTTTAATTAACGTAGGCGGGGGCGGGGAGGGCTGTACCATGAGCGGCCCGAATTCTTGCCGGCTTAAATCGTTATTCATTAAGAAGTGAAACGGTTACAAAGACTAAGTCAAACATAAAATAATGTGAAATCTTCTATAGACTTAAGCTGAGAATCTCACTAACGTCAGAAAATTAAAGCTCGGAGAATCACTGTCGTCTATAATTAAATAAAAATCTAGTTTTTGTTGAAGTCTACCTATAAAATGAGCTACTCCGTCATATTATCGGTAATCGTTTGGAATTTCTTAAATAACTTATCCGCTTCTTCATGAAGTGAGGTAGCTGTCGAATTTCATTAAAATTGATATTTGCGTGGGTGTTGCGAAGCTCATACGCTCGCTTCATGAAGCGGTATTATCGACCTTTATCTACATTGGCCCAGGCTAAAATGTCGCTCGTATATATACATATATACGCTATATTACAGCTCGGCATTCCACGGTCTTTGATCTCAAAACACGATGCTGTATTAGTTTTTGAGGCAATTCAGAATTTACTCCCAAGCTTTCATAATCATTTTGAAATTTTAAAAATTTACTTCATTAAAGTTTATCACAAGAGAAAATCAAGTAGGGCACAAAGCGAGTTTTCAATGTTCTAAGCAGTTCGCTATTTAAACCCAAGCTAGCATTATTGTTTTCCTTTATTTTATCTTTTCCATTATTAACAAATTGGCCTGTTAAAACATTTTTTTAAAGAAAACACTAAACAACAATGAAATAAACGAGTATGTTTTCAATTCTTCCCCACTTTTCCATGATCACATTCGTTTTCGGTGGATATATATAATCCACCATCCATCCATCCATATATATCCATATATATAATATAAATACTGCAACATTATATTGTGATAAGTAATAACATTTTTTGCTAAACGTTTTACTAAAAGATGAATCTCATTAGTTTCGTTTTTTGTTCATAATTAAGATCTCAGAATAGTTATTTAAGTCTCCGGGTGTCTCCTTTCCAAAATTTTGAAGAGATTTTTAATTAGTTATTATAAGTTAATGTATAAAATTGTTCCATCATAATAACAAAATTTAATCTTGAAACACAGAACAAATTTTTCTTCAGCTTTATTTGCTTTGGTCATTTTTGCACTCATTTAAGTTTATTTATTTATTTTATCACTACACTTTGTTCCAACATCATTTAGTTGAATAGTTGGGCATAAGCAATTATAGTTAATTATTTATAATACTTAAAAAGCCTAACTCAAGTAAAAATGCACTCTTTTAACTCCAAATCAGAAGATGATTCAGTAACACGTTAAGTGTATGGTAAAATGTTTAATTTATAACATTGAAAAGTTCTGTCCCAACTTAGCATGATTATAATATGTATGTCTTAATTGTTTATTTGATTGTGTAACGTATATCCTCACTGAAAATCAGGTGTAGGTAGATTCTAAATACGATTAAAAAAAATTTGAACACTGATTTACAAAGAATTAATCAATAAAACTAAGATAATATTATACAAAACGTTTTACTTTCATATAATTTACTGTAAATGTTAAAAACTTTACTTTGTCAAATATAACTTTGTACCCAAGGTGCAACGTTGTATAACAGAGTTCTGTTGTTTCACATAAAAGCTCCACATCTTCGGCGTCGATACCAAAGCCCTTTCGTGATCAAAAGACCCCTCCCCCCCGCATCTCGCATCGTTCTCACTTCGCCACCTTGTTAGAAGTCCATACACCTAAACTATAGAAACACGAAGACCCCTCATGATAGGAAGCGCCAGCCATACATATAAAAACCAAAATGTGCACTTTATTTTCCACTAAATTCCTCTTCAATTTCATTTACCAGGGTAAAACACGTCGAGGCGGGGAAGGGCGGAGGTTGGCTGGCACCGAGACATAACCGTGTCTATGGAAAGTGAATTTAAATGTAAAATGCTCCTGTTTTGTAGCGCCTCAGCGGAGCGAGCTTTTTCACCCGCCCGAACATGGTCTAATGTCTTGTGACATTACGAAACAGAACCGAGACTCCTAAGTAGGAACTTAATATTTTATTCTTGGGAACAGCTCACAAGGTTTTCACGTTTTCTCGATGACTTTTCTAAAATTCATATTTCGGTTCTCGGTCTCATTTTACGGAAGAAGAATTCCGGTTGGAAATGTTTTCGAAATTGACCTATTAATAATGGAAAGTTCAGGACGAATGATCAAAATCTCATCTCTCTGCATATAGCACCACTTGCAAATACGGATGCGTTTTGTTTTGCAAAACTTAATTTTTTTCCCACCACACAATGCAATACATTCAATGCAATACAATGATTATAAAGTATTTTTCACTGTAAATACACTCGAAAGATACAGGTAAGAGGATAATGATGATTTTTGTTGCTAAACGTCTCTATATTATCATTGCAGTATTGCTATTCGAGACGAAAGGATAGTCCATATTAATTGCAAGCGACACGTTTGTTGACATAGTATCAGAGATAGAAAGAAGGATGTGCCCGGTGTTTTTGTCTTGCTTTTCACATAACTGCAAAGTAGCATCTCCCGCATTTAATAATTAGCAAAAACAAACACGAAAAGCTTTTAAAAGCACACTTCTCGCAACAGAACATGGCCGCGCATGCGTGATGAGCTGAAAAAGTTAGCAAACCTCCCTTAAATCTCGGATTCATATGGTGGACGATTTACTCGCCCAGCTCTAAATAAATACTTATTTATTCAAGATTCTTTTATAACTAGTAAAACAAACAAGTATAATTTTACAGTAGGGATACCTTTTAGAAAAGTGTAATTAGGACACAGTGTGGAAAACTCCCGTCGGCATAATTTATAATAAGAGAAGTTTCTAATTAGCGGGAAATGAAACATTCCTTTATTCCTTTTGGTTTTTACTTTGTTAAATTAAGGTGCTCTAGAGGAATAATTCGTTAATAAGTTAGAGTGAATGTTAATTTCCTAGCAATGTGGTGGTGGAGGATACGCGTATTGACCCGGTATTCTCCCGGTCCTGGTCCGTATCCGACGCTTTTCCCCCACGAGGCCAGTTATACGTTGAAATACAAAAATTCTCATGACTGGCGTTATTGATTTTGTTACTCGAAGCTACATTTTCAATGAGTTTCATTGTGCTACATTTCTGCATACAAAGCTGTGGTAATTCATATTTTATTTTATGAGGCATCATCAATGACCCGCTTCCCCCCCCCCCCCCCCCCCCCACCCGGCGCCCCCGACAACCCGCGCTCTGCTTTTTGTTACTCGGCCTGATACTCACAGCTCAAAAGTTGTGTATCGCGCGGATTTTATTCGAGGACTTTGGATTCTTTATGGGGTGACGTCATTTAATGTGGAAGCTGTGTTCGGCCGGAGCCGGCGAGGTTTTCTTTACAACTCGATTCATTAGGCTGAAAACCTCGGGGCTGCGAAGTGTCTAAAGTCTTGATTTTTAAACATTCAATGCGCGCAATTACTTTTTGGCTGGCTTTATTTACAAGCGGGTGAAATTTTTCTTTGAATGTAGAAATAAATTTAGTTATGATTTAAGAATTTAGGAAATTGTTTTTTCCAAGTATTTGAATGCAAGGGTGCTCGACTAACTACTATTATTTATAATGTTTGTTTGACGAACTTTATAACTCGAAATCCTTTTTGAAAGCATATTTTAATAATAATCTAATTTTTTAAAGTTGAATAAATTGTTGTTGATTTGATATGAATTATTACCATAAATAAGAAATTATTATTAATATTGAGTTATATTCACAAATCAAACTTCACACTTCATTTTTAGCTTCATTTCATTGTTTCATAATCTGTTATTTATTTTATTTATTTATTTATTTATTTTATTTATTTATTTAACGTCTATCCTATTCAGTTATAAAAACTGATTTACAAAGGAGGACAACTAAATAAATCTAATTACATAGATTGAGAAACAAAAATAAACTACATTTTCGTAAATATTTGAAATAGTAGCATTACAACAACAATGCATTTAAACACAACAATTTTGGTAACAAATAAAAAAAAATTATATGCATTTAATGAATGAATGAAATATAAAAAAGGGTGTAGAATGAAAAGAAAAGAAAAGAAAGGGAAAAAAAGGAAAAAAGAAAGAAAAAGACAAAGAAAGAAAGAAAGAAAAAAAAACATTAAAAAAGAAAAACGAAAAGAAAAAAACCAATTTTACTTATTGTTAAATGTAATTTGTATAAATGTAAATTTATTTTTGTTATTCTGTATACTAACTAAGGAACCTTAGTTTTAAGACAGAGCTTTGTTCCTAATAAAATAAAGTTGTATACTACTAATAAATGATATTGATAACTTATATATGACATACTCGACATACATATCACATACATAAGTCACATTGAAGAATCGCTGGTATATATTTCGGATTCGGAGGTTAGTTGTTTGCGATATGACAACCCTTTACTGAGTATTAGTGATCAAGAACTAGGAATCATTCCTTTCATAGAGTATTAATGAATTCATCTTGATTTTTTGTAGGACTTTATTTCAACGTATCAGGTTGTATAACATTTTTACTTAGAAATAATTTACATGATCAGCATTTATTCTCGGTACACATGGGATCTGAACGGAAACATAAGTGACAGGAATGCATTGAAATAACTGTTGGATGAATATCATTCTTATTATTGGATGAGCGTAGCGAGCGAAGCGAAGATTCCATTTCACTACACTGGAGAAAAAAATCCGGAATGTTTTTTTTTTTTTTTTCTTTTTTTTTTTTTTTTTTTTTTGTGTGTTTGTGAACACGATTCCGGCTAAACCAATACTCCAATTGCGATGAAATTTTATGGAGGTCTATGAAATCTCTGAACGAAGAACTGCACGGGGGGAAAAATCGATCGAAAAATTATTTCTCATGAAAATCGCAATTTTACGATTTTTTTCGATTTTTAACAAAATTCTTCGATTTATAACACCTGCATGCTTTGTCCGATTGTAATAATTTTTTCACACAACCTTTATTTTATGAATTGATATATTCGTGTGAATTTTGAGCGTTATCGAAAGATAATTTTTTTTTAAAAATCGCAATTTTTGGAATTTTTTTGATTTTCAAATTTCTTTGGCTTATAGCACCTACATGCTTTATCCGATCGTAATGATTTTTTCACAGAACCTTAATTTCATGAATTTATATATTCGTGTGAAATCTGAGCGCAATCGAAAAATTATTTGTTATGAAAATCGAAATTTTACGATTTTTTTCTTTTTTTAAATTACGAATAATTAAAAAAATTAAAATTAAAGTTTATTTTTTATTTAATTTAAATAATTTAAAAAAAATCAACTCAGTAATGATTTTTTCACAGTACAACAGAAAATCCGCATAACACTTAACAACTCAATGCACCAATTACGCTCATCCAACAACGCGGCGGGACTTAAGCGTTTTTCCTAGTTAAAAAACTTTTAAAGGATTAATAAGTAAATTTCGAGAACGTTCATTATTGCTATTCTGATTCAAGTGTAGCTACAGGAATATTTGTTTATTGAGTGTATTTTGATGAAATTTGTTCTTCTTCTGTTTCGTTTCGAGGTATGCGCGCTTGTTTAAAAAAATGTTCATTCAT
The DNA here is from genome assembly GCA_024449915.1 of Sweltsa coloradensis. Taxonomy (NCBI): domain Eukaryota; kingdom Metazoa; phylum Arthropoda; class Insecta; order Plecoptera; family Chloroperlidae; genus Sweltsa; species Sweltsa coloradensis. Next base: position 636,359 of record JAMZAV010000059.1, read on the forward strand.
CCAAATTTACTAAGAACACAAAAACGAAGTTTCGCGGCTTGGTTTCAATAATCCTACACCACACTAAACTTGTATGCTAATCCCACTGTGCTTTTTTCACCATTTAGTACCGCAATGAAGCTAAATATTCATATTACTGCCAATCGAATGGTCGGCATCCAGGCCCGGGGGGGCTCTGGGCTCATGGGGGGCTGGGGAAGGGGGGGGGGCTGAGAGCCATGTCCAGCCTCTGTAAATGTCAGTTGAACAAGAATTATATTTAATCAGAGAAGAAAGCTCGATAACGGTCGGCGCGTATCGATTGTGAGATTGCTTTCGACAGTAGTATGTGTGACAAGTGGTGCTTTATGTAGATGAGGTGATCGCATGAATTACGGCCAGTGCCCAGGCAACGGAGGTGATAATGAGATATTGGCTGTGCAGCCAACAGTATAATGTATTGTAGCTATGTGTCCGCATCGTTTGAGTAATTGCTAAACGAAGTCTAGGTGCGATGCGATGTGATATGTTGATATAAAGCAAGACCATGTCGTGTGAAGTACTACAAATATAAAGATAGGAATTAGTAATTTGGATGTATAAGTTGCAGAATGGTATGTTTTTGTAAGTGACTGGTTAGGTGGAAGATGAAAAGAAGTAAATGAGCAAACTTTTTGGAATATTAAATCGACTGTGTTGAGTAATTTTTAAAAGAAAAAACACTATATCTATGGCTAACTTAAATATTTTTGTTTGTGACTAATAATATCGACGGTTAAAAATTACGACTACAAAATAACAAAATAACGAAATAAAATTTTATGGAAATCAACCGAGAAATAACAATAAAAAATACACCTACGGGAGTGTTTCCCGATTAATGAAATTGAGAAACGAAATTAAAATTTCAGGGGGCAGTCGCTATACAATATAGCAAACCCAAAGTCGAGCCTAAACCTTGTATACCATGCAAGTCCGAATACTACTTCCTATAAAGTTGTGGCTATTTTTATTATAGCTATTTTTACCGTTTACAGATAACTGTATACGAACACTGTCGCCAAACATTTTAAATACTAATTATCAGTTACTATATTTAGGTTTTCACATAAGTCCTTCTTTACTTTGGAATATATTTTGAACTTGAAATTTTCCAATATAAAATGGGCATGCACAACTATTGCTATACTACACGATTGACCTTTATTCACAATGTGTTTGTGTTTTGTGTGTAATATTACAAACTGGCAATCATGAACACTCACATCACGATACGGGTCACGAGAAGACTTTGTTCCCGCGTCTTGTTCACAAACCCAAGTATAACAAAGTGTGCAACAAGTATAGTTTTGTCATCTTGCCAGCATCCCGTGCAGCCAGCTTACTTCTGAGAGTATTCCCACGAGAGCAAACCCTCTCTAGATAACCTTTGGAACCATTCACAAGAAAAATGATTTTGAATATCGCTTTCTCCTTACAAGGGAAGAGTGTATGCATGCCTGAGCTTGCTCCGTTGTCTTTTGCGTCTCCAGAGACTACCGGCCACGCAGTGAGGGGTTATACGTCGGTGACCCAAGCATCCCCGACGAACAAGATGCAAACTATCCTCCCATTCCACGATCCACGAGCAACTCAAGCCCTACATGATTTATTATCCCTTACGATTCATCATATTTCATATTTTTACGTAGCAATTGAGTTGGTAATTTGCTACTCGGGTATAAGAAGAGGATCAACTTACTAATTGCAATTTCAAAGATGGAAAGCAATTTCTTACAGTATCTTATCTTTCATTTGGTAGCTGTCTGGCTTAAGATAAAATTTGTGTACGTCTTCTGCGAGAAGGATCATCATTAGTCTAAACACTCGTACCCCTTTATCTAATCAATATTAATACGAATTAGTCATTGGTTATGGATGTTATGAAAGTGTAGGTAATATTGATCAAGTTGAATATTGGACAATACAATATAATGAGGCAAGCTAAGTAAAATGAAAGGTTAGAGAAATTAAACAAACTTCGCGGCATGACGGAACATTGTACAATAGGTCTGTTCGTTTGCGGACCAAGTGTAACGCTCAAAAAGCCAGTGTCAACACTTTACACTGGCTTTTGGGCTAGTGTTGTGAGAGCGAGTTTAAACACTGAAGCGAACGCACGGGCCAAAGTGGCTAATTTCACAAAAGTGTGCGCGAACGAACAAACCTACTATCTTTGAAAGAAAAGTGTGATATAAATGCAGAGAATGGCCAAGATTATAATACCGTACGCAAAACGGAAAAGAATAAAAAAGAAATGACTCCATGGCATCTTACTATGAAAATCATAATTATTTTAAAGCTGTCGTATCTTAATGGCTTTTCTTTCTGTCACACTCGCATTCATTATAATGAAGCATACTCAACTCAACTCAAATGTTAATGGTAATAATTTAAATATTTTGAAATAAATAAAATAAAAATAATATTGTAAACATGCTTTTAACCGAAAAACAAGGTGTGTAGGATCGAACCCACACAAACATGGATCTTAAAAATGTTCTTCGGCCTCCGCATTATCGCCACTCATGATTCGAATGGTATTGCATGACAGACAGGGAAATCAATAAACAAACGACGATAATGATGATAATGCCTACTATTAGATATTAATTGTAATAATAGTAGTAAATAATAAGGAATTAACTTACTCTGTTTATTTCTCATTCACATAGAGAATGAATCACGAAATCAAAAGTCACCCCACGAAACGAGTCTTTTCAAGTAGAGGGGTTAATCGTATCCCAGGGTGCTCATTACATTACATTGTCTAACTCTTTCTCAGTAGTTCTCGAACCCCTGTGTTCTCGCATAACAAAGGCATTAAGTCCCGAAGCCGCGGGAACTCTCAAGCTGCGCAGATAAGCAAGAGTGTACGTATTCTCAGTGCGTGCAAGCAAACAGCGTAGCCAGCCAGACGCAGCAAGGACCAACTAACTCGATCTCGAGAGGCCCTAATTATAGAATAGCTGACCATTTCTCTTTTGAAAAGAAAGCTAAGAAACCCCCCTGTGTTTGCCAATTACCGTTCAAGTTCCCAGCCCTTTGCACAGAGCGTTCAGTCGAGCTTTCAATGCTAAGCAATAACTTTGAAAGCTTTAAATAAGAGGTTGTGATATTTCAAGCCTTGCTTGTAAATCATATTCACGTCTCTCACGTCAAAACCTTCGCCGGAAATCAGGGTACTTGTTGGAACAGAAATTGCATTAGGTCCTCACTCAGTCAGTCAGACGTATACTTGATTCAGCGAGCGAATCAACACAAAGTGAAACCCGTTTTTGCAAACGATTTATTTCTTAGAGACTTCCTTTATAAATAAGTCACTTTGATGGAACGGTTAATATAGATTTCATTTTTAAATCAAATTTCCATTCTAAATACCGAGAGATAAAACATGGCAAAGGCTTTAGTTCTAATGAGATGACTTCTACCTAGAGGGAGATGAGATTCAGCTCGATAAAACCTACATCAGTGCATTTTACTTCCGAACCTAATGAGAAAGTCATATAATAGTTCTTCTATCATCTAAGTAGTGTTTATTAGTGTTCAAGTTTCAAAATATCTTAGAAAAGTTAATGGAACTACTCATATTGATTATAATTGATATTTTTTAACAATCTACTGAATGAAATGTTACATTGACAAAATAAAACACATAATAATGTAGAACCAAATAAATCACTAGCAAAATTGTATTTTTGCTGTCAGATACACATATTTGATGGTTGATTCAGAGAGTAATTTTTATTCATAATTCTACACCACCTCTACAGCTCCGATAATAGAAGCGTCATAAACGTATCCGCATTAGACCACGATTACCCTCGTTGGATAGAAGACTAGTCGTAACTCCATCATCCCCGATGAAGAGATTACTTTTGTGAGGCTTCTAAGAACGAACACGCGCACACTGCAACAGGACAACAATACCTGCTGGGAACACACTCGTAATACCCCAGAGCACGCGAACAGGGAATTTAGTTCATAAACCTAACGGCAGCTAATAGCGCGCTGTGAACGAACATCTAAACACATTACATAGCGTTTGGTCAATATTAACATTGAATTACACAACTGTGACATTTGTCAGGGGAGGTTTCCATACAACACCTAGAATGCGTAGGGACTATATTATTATTAGTTAAACGGCCAGAGGAATATTTTAATTCGGATGAACCAAGTGTTAGGAATGTTGTTATATTATCTTTTTCACAAGAATGTGTAACATCAGTTTTGGTTGAAAATAACAGTGCGGTAGTCAACTTTTTTATCAATCACTTTTTTATGTAGTTGTGTTAAGTGTCATCAAAATAATTTTAATTTTCAAATTTTAAATTCACTTTTTTATGTAGTTTTGAATAATTAAAATTTAAAATTTAAAATTTAAATCTATATATACTAGGAAAACGCTTTAGTCCCGCCGCGTTGATGGATGAGCTTTTTTGTAAGTTTTTACTTTGCGTAGAACCACTTTTCCTTTGCAAGTGCTTTTTGAATGCATTGTAGGTGATTGTTGTCAAGTTTATATTGTTACTTGTTAATCGTTAGTATAAACCTAAAAAAAAACTCATATTAAAACCTTTATTCTATAGATTCTGGCTAACTTTTCAACTTTTTCTCTCAAAAAGCAATACATCACCATTACCTTAATGTCCATGTGAAATATGAACGTTGTAGCCCCACCCGTTTGGTCAGAATCGGCCCAAATGTCACGAAAATATCGCACTAAAAATCGAAAAAAAATCGTAAAAGTACGATATTCATGAGAAATTTTTCTTCGATTGTACCCAAAAACGTGGCAGGTCTAAGTTCAGAGATTTCTCATCTAGATCGAATATGCCGTTTGCCCGGAATCGTACGAAAAACAGACAGAAAAACGAAAAAAACAAACAAAAAAACAAAAAAAACATTGGAGCTAAATTTTTTGAGGGGTCAGTGAAATTGAAGTCTTCGCTTCGCTCATCCAACTATTACATAAAAAAGTGTCATCAAGCTAGTTTATTTTACATCGCAATTCATTTAAAAAAGAAGGCCTGGACCTTGTGGATCCCTCCCTGACCCTTTGGTAAAATTGTTTGTTGTTGTACCATTGACAGAAATTTCATAATCCGAAATTTATATTTCTACCAAACGTCTTCTAGATAAATTAATTTTTTTGTAAAATATGGTAGAACTTCAGTTCAAAAACCTAAAAAAAGTGTACTAAGAAGATAATATTAATAATTATGTATGTAGGCTTGTCCATTGTGTTCCTAATTTGAGTTTGTTTGAAATCCAAGTAGCTACTCATGGCTAATAGTAATAGTGATTAACTCCGACATTCACGCGTGTAGGATCAATGTGTGTGAAGGAACTATTAATGTCATCATTCATACTGATTGAGTGATGCCATAATATTACGCCCGGCCCAATAATGGATACACTCCATGAAATTATGCAGTAGTCAACTCTATTAACTGCAAGTAAAGGTGATTCGGAATACATATTAACTCGAGGTTTCCGCAATTCTCGAGTAAACCCCATCATAACTTCCTAACTATTCCGATTCGGATACATACTAGAAAAATAACCTTATACCAGAAGTTTCTCGAGAAATAGAAACACGTCGAGAATTAAATTAATCGAATGAGATGAATTTTGCAGCTTGTTTTTCTTTACGATGATGATAATTTTAAATTGGATTTATGCCGAACTTTTTAGAAACAGAAAATTGTCCGGTGTGATTTAGCTGAGTTCTCTGGCCTGCTCAGAACTTGGCACAATATTAGAGGACATTTTATTTATCTTGCGATTGGCAGCCGTTTAATCTGTGCGCCTTTGATCTAGATGAATGAATTAAAGTTGTGCCGGGACATCAGAGGGTGGAGGGGGGGGGGGGTAACGTGGACGACGGACCGACACGAGGTTAGCACAGAGTTTGAGAAGGGTTGTGGAATTCTCTTTGCTGCGCAGGGGATTTATAACCGTTGACATCGATACGCCATGTATGAAGTCGATGCAATATACTCGGCGTATCGTATCGAGCTAAAGCCAGTTTGACTTATCGTCGCCAGTCAGGACGGAGCGGACCGAGGAGTTTGGGAACGTTGGAACGTGCGAGACGAGCCCACCACGTACGACGGCCAGCGCACGTATTGCGACGGTGTAGAATGAAGTAATTTGCCTTCCAATGCGTTATTGTTGTTTCTGGGGTCAATGAAGGAGCACAGAATTTTGAGAATTGGGGTATATGTGCTGAAAGTTACAATGTGCTTATACTGTCTGTGGTAATCCATGTTTGACCCACATGGGACACAACATCCCAAAGCGTTCGGATATCGTGTGTTCTTGAAATTAAACTCCTTGTATACAGGATTATTATTAAATTGTTGCTTTACATAATTTAACAGTTTAAAAATGTAAATATATAACATGGTTCTGGTTTGGTGTATTCTAGGTTGCAAATGCACCTGTAAGTTTGAATGTTTATTTTTATTTCGAGTTTAAATTGGAGCAAAGTTGTATTACTCGATTTCGTTAGTCCTGAAAAACTCTCGTAGGTGGAATTGTTATATTTAATACAATCCACAAATAAAGACTCCTGCCCAAAAAGTTGTATTTATTCAAATTTAGAATTCAAATGTCCCCAAAAATCTGAATTGAGCTAAGCCAATACTGTGTAGTTGGTGTTACATAACTGGGAACCATAACAACTTTTCCTTCTTCAGGGGGGCGGAAAAGTCGGTCGGCGGTAGTCAGGAAAATATGACGATGAAATGAAAAGTTTGCATTATTTTTAGTATATTATATATAATAAATAGTTTGTAATTATTCATGTATAAATTGAGTATAATAGCATTATTTTATGTTTGTAATATAATAACGCACGTAATAGACAAATAAAGATATGACGCCTTGATTTGTATACTCTAGGACATGTAATGAAACCCACGCCTAGGAAAGTTTAATTGTGTAGGCACGATGGCATACATGTGTGCATGACTGTACACGCTTGATGCGATGATTGTGCGCACTTCTGTACATCCTGTGACGTATGATTGGATGCTGCGAAGTGACAGTCTTGATAAATGAATGATTCATGAAGCGTGTAAGATTTTCATTTGAAGAACAAAGCATCGACAGCTAGGAACTAATGGATACTGTGCACTGGAACGGAATCACTCTGGCGAATACACACATGCGAATAATATGTGTGAACGTGCATTTGATTTAAGTATTTATGTGCATGATAACTTCGACAGTGTTGGCTCGAGCTCTAAGCACTTGACTCTGATTCGGGAGGCTACGGGTTCGAATACCGTTGTGACCGGCAATTATAAATGAAGTTTTTCTGAGGTTTCCCCAGTTTTTAATGCGAAAACATTTCTTCACAATTGTCCTTTTTGCATATACCTAGTTCACCTGAAGAGGGGCACCCTATGAAACAGGTTTAATTTTCTCAGTAAAAAAATAATTTCGTTATATGATATTGTTTAATAATGCGATGTTTAAATTTACAAAAAGTATCAACAAAATGAGTGACTATAACTGATGTTAGGGTGATCTGAAATATACATAATCAGAATCTACAAGTTGGCAACGACATGAAAGATCGTGTCTCTTGTTGTTTATCAAAGATAACGTAACGGTTAGAAAAACCTTGAACTGAAAAGAATAGAAAATGATCACACCTCCTGATTGGCCAAATTAAGGGTTGCTCAATATGATTAGTTCGACCCAGTACGATTTACTCAATTATTTTATAAAAGTTAAATTATAAAAATTGGAGTTTGTCTATTAACAACACTATGTACATAAATAATTAAGTTAAATAGAAATAACAGTAAAAAACATATCTTTCGTTTTCTAAAATACAAACATAAGCTGTAAATTTTCGTTCGGCGTTAAGGCTCTCTTTCGCACTTATGAAAATTTGTAGGAACTGCATTTGAAAACATTTTTATTTACACTTTTTGTAAGATTTTTTAGTTATTATTAAACTATATTGATGAGTCAAAATACTTACTCACTTACCAAATGTTAAAAAATAATTATTTTCCCTGAGGTGTGACTATTAGAGAATTTTATGAAAAAAGTTACACTGGCTTTGATCCCACGGCCCACCTAGATGAAATAGTGTCCACAATCAATACTTCATTATTTAATTCATGAATACGGGCACCCATACGAGCAATCCAACATAAAAATGAGGAATGCAATGTTGTATCTGTCGCACTGTTGGTCGTAAAGAGCGTGATTGGAGTGGACGATGGAGTTGAGCAGGGGATGAGTTGGGATGGGGGCGGTCACGTCCGTCAGTTAGGTCGCGGCCCGTATGATGTCGATGGCCAAGTTAAGTGGTCTTTTGAGTCCTGTTGTGTGTTTTGTGCCGGGCCTGATGAAGGAGGTTGGACGGAAATCACGTTTTAAAGTAATCACATCCGACAACCGAGCAAACGTGCGGCGTCTACCTCATCACTATTTAATTAACTAGTAAAAGTTTAATACGTTCTCATTGACAGACGTCGAGTGGGCATAAATATTTTGTTTTCATTTAGCACTGGATTTGAGTCAATTATAAAATGAACTAACTTTGGAACTAAACAAATAGATAACGGATACTGCCATAATCCCTGGTGGATTTACCTGGATTTGAAATAGTATTTAGTACTGGAAAACAATTTGATCCGAGGAATATGAAACAGGGTATACGGTCTTGTTGATAGGTACAGATAAAGGAGAGATAGTATCAATTTATTTTATTTTTAACATAAAATATCCTCAAAATATTGCGTTTAGTGTCCGGTTTTTGTATTTCATTAGGCGTTCTATGTATGATCTGAAGAAATATCAATACGACATGGAGTGTCATATAGTGGCACCCAAAACTTTACGTATAATAGAATCTGTCTTAGATTTTAAATACAAAAATAAATAAATAAATAAATTTATATTTAGCCTTTACCAACTCAGCCACATTTAACCATATTTTTGAATGTATCATCTGAAGAATTGTTAAAGTCATGGTGTACCGTAGTGACATGGTGCGACATGGTTTAGATGTGCAACTGCTGTCGAAAAGTATATATTGCTTAATGCATTATTATTGCTGGATAATTAATAAGGAATTGTGTATCAATCTGCATTGCCCTTCAACAATAATGATACGGAATGTTTTTGGTGACCCTAGGGGTCAGCGGGCGGGGCTTGTCCTGACAAAAAAATAGAAATTTAAAATACCCGGCACCTCCACCAAAGACGATTGAACTTTTGAATCAACAATATATAACAGTGGTAAGCTTCGCTTCCTATTATGCGTGTTCCCGTACCCATTATTGTGTAAAATTTAGAAGTCGGCTCGTTAGTACGTTAATTAGGTATTCAATATTTGTATCCGCACAACGGTATAAATACACCATATAACAGATAGAGATAGGAGTGGTGCCAGAAGAAGTTGCAAAATTTGTTTTCGTTGTTGTAGTGATGTCAAAAATCGGATAGAACATTAAAAATTTTCACCTTCAACGAAATGGTTGCTCATTTCCCACAACACAGTAGCATTTGACATGAACAAAACTCAATTTACGATCACAAATTCAATTGATTGAATCCCACTGGCTTTTTCTGAAGCCAAAAATCCCCAATGCCGATGACACGATTAACCCCTGATTATTGATGTAAATGCAAATGAAGCTAATATCAAATAATCGTCGATAAGGTAAGTCCTTAAGTGAGCAAACAATAATGTTCAATACGTTAATCCTCTTTGCTACATTGGATAACAAACATATAGTTAAGCGCTTATTCTGTTTCGGTCAATGTTAATCCGGGAGTTGGTTGTTCTATCACATGTTTGCTGCTACAGACAGGCGTGGGGGAAGGGGGGTGATTGTTCAGTGGTGCTTGTTTCAATTAGTAAACAAGTTGAAGAACAGTTTGGAAGCGAGAAGAAGCCATCTTACTTAACTTTGACTATAACAATTACTTGCACCATTACGCATGAGTGTTGTGTGCTTAATACACGGCGAGCTTGTAGCGTAGTTTAGGGTTAATGGTTGGATTATTATGTCGAATATCGTAGCCCTCGATTGTATTCTACGTTAGGTGCTCGGTCGCTTTAATCCGGCAACATTAGTACAACAAACATCTGCAATAAGGGTGGAAAAACACATTAAAACTCATGGTGGTCAAATTCATACTATTCTCCACCTTGTATATAAACCTGTAGGGTCCAACTGCATTCCTTGCTTTTATTTATCTTTCGTATTAATTGCCAAAATTCATGATAAATGGTTCAGTTAAGAAATAACAATAAATATAATTTAATAAACATTGTATCGCTATTCAAACACAACAATCTTTTCAAATATATCGTAGTTTCGTTGTGTAAATTGTTTTTTTCCACCCGTTAATCATGTGCATATAACGACAGTAAATAATACACTAGAACATCCATACAAACTTAGCTTCTACGAGAACTTAAACCTATTTCCATCAATACAGTCTAGTTTGATTTCCACCTGACGATAAAGCATGGATCCAAATTCTTCTTACGAATTACTTCTCAATTATCTGAACTATGACCAAAATTTAGAATGTTCACTGTTTATTCTGAAAAATTGGTATAATGATACAGGTATTTTGTTCTTACACAAAATGCTTGAATCTCACTTATGGAAACCAAATATTTTTTTTCTTTTGGTATATCGTATGTGATTATATCGGTTGAATTATTAATATATACTATAATATCAAATTGTACATAATATTAATATTTAAATGTTTTTTGGGTTGATGATTCTCTCAGACCGGTTATTATTTATTGTTATTAAGATAACATGAAAACCTGAAGATTTATGTATATAAGGTGTCTTTAAAAAAAAGTTAATTTTAAAGTAATGCAGAGCTTTTATCAACTTAACAGATTTAATAATATCTGTGATTTATTATACACTAGAATGATAAGGGTAAATGAAGGTATCGTATTATGCTATTGCGTCTAACTTGCTTTATTGAGCGCAACAATCCACTACACTATTCAACATGATGAGAAATGAGAAATGAGAAATGAGAAATGAGAAATGAGAAATGAGAAATGAGAAATGAGAAATGAGAAATGAGAAATGAGAAATGAGAAATGAGAAATGAGAAATGAGTTAGAAACAAAGTTTCATAATACTTTTCAGTTGCAGAAATTTTAGTTGCAAACTTACCTATAAGAATTTAAAAATATTCAACACTGGCTATTTTCTAAACTGTCGCAAAAGGTCTTAACTGAAAGCTAGTCCTAGTAAGGTATGTCCGCAGTTTTAGTGGCCTTTGAAAACCAATAACTTTATCTTTATCTTTTTTTTATTGATAATTTCTAAATTGTTTATTGAAGGGCTTTCTGTAATACATCTCTTGACACACTTCCGTATAAAAGAAAATATTTATTTTCTTCGAACTTGTGGGTGACATTGATCAATACCTAGGAATTTGCAACCATCAATAACATTGGCAGGACGGGAGCTACATCTATCTGGAAACACCATCTTAAGACACTAATTGTAATTCTGCGCTCAAGTTTAGATTGGCAAAATATTTTACAAGGGTCTGGTCGGATATGGTTCACACGTAGTATAACCCAGCATGGGGTGGAATTGATTGAATCAGGCGGGGTATTGGAGAGCTGGAAAACTAAAGACGTTGATTAATGAAGAGGGTGCACTTGATCGATGGGTGACACAAATACTGGCCAATAAGGGTTCGGCCGTGTACCCTGCAAGCTAGAGATACCCGCCCCAGCCGGAGATGTTCAATGGGTCATTACCGGATGTCAGATTAAGGCGAGATTGACTATCCCCGGTTTCAATCGAGGAGATTGCTCAATAGGAAGTGAAAGAGCACCATTTAAGAAACGACGTCCACACCAAGGAAATGTCTCCGATGGACATTGGCCAAGGGGAAGGGGTAATCTCTTATCATCTACTTCAATTATAGCTGATCTTGTTGGAGCTCTAAAACCCATAGAGCTATTGTTTGAAACTACGAACTTAAGATTATGTAATGTAGCATTTCGTGTTTTGGTCTTTTAACCATATTTTATTATTGAAAGTCTGACTGTTATTACGAAATTGATTTTCGTTTCAAAATATATAATATTGAACTATTAAAAGCATAGAATTCGGAATTATTGTAAGATTCAATTAACAGTAACTGTTAAGAATATGGAACATCTAGTTTTGGATGGTGGTATGGTCAATCTTCCAGGGTATAAGCAAGGTCCACTACATATCCTCGCGTTCGCCGGAGATAATGTTGGTTCCCCAAAAGTCCGCCAGGAGATTCGGTGGAGTTCGGGTAGAATGAATCCGTATTCCTTCTAACAACTATTTGACACTCATCAATATTATTATTATTGTCTCCTTGTATATGAATGTACAGAAAATAACTACACTAAATGGTGGTTATTAAAAGAAAACAAATTTGATTTCAATTACATCTGGTTTTTAGCGCTTCTTGACTATAAGTTGGAAACACAATATACTACATAAAAAAAATGTTAAAGTCGATATGTAATAATTTTACAGATGTTTTATTTTATTACTATGTTGTATGTTAGTAATTTAAGTTCTAAGTTCGTTATTTAGGCCTACCGAATAAAATCCTTGCTACTCACCGGTATTAGTCGTATTTTATATCTTATATTGAAGTTTTGCCATCCTGTATGTAGTGGAGAGTTATACTAGTATCTATATGGGGTTGCCCATAAGTTTATACTGATGTATATAACGAAAAAGAAACAAAAACCTTCACCGCTTGATTCTAAAGAACTAGCTGAACAATGGGATTATAAGAACCCGCCTTTGCGTTAACTTTAAAAGGAGTTTTAATCTCATTTTAACATAGAACCCATAAAACAGAATTCAGGGTACTTTAATGCCTTGCTTGCTTTCACTAACGCGTTTCCATTATTCCGCCCTAATTTTCAACAGTTTACATAGGAAAATGCAAATACCAAATGTATTTATAAAATAAATGTCCACCAACCTTGTCGTTTCCGACGCGCCCACTACAACTGGACATTGAAAAGATTTGTTGCGTTTCATTAAATTCGAGAAAGTTACCAACGACGTGAATATATGTCATTAATTTGCCAGCCATAGTCACCAAACTGAATACCATTACCAGCGCGATTGTAATTTTCACTGGTTGTTCCGGCGTTGTGAATAGATCGGTGTGATAAATTTGCGCAATCCCGGCTACAATAATAACTCCTCTCACATGGGAAACAAATTGGCAATCAAAGAGTAATGTCAACCGGAATGGGAGCGGGAAAAAACGAACAGCGCACTGACAACATATTTTTTTACGAGATTGGCATCACATTGGTTCGAAAGATAATTGATCTCTTCTATGGTTCTCCGTGGCAAAGTTTTCTATTAGATGTACGGTAGAAATCTGCCACTTCTCACTATGAACTAACACACTTGACTCGTGCAAATAAAATATAGTAAACTTGTCCTTCTGTACACGAGGAACACAAAATGTGCGCATGTAAATCATTATCATTAAAACAAATTGTTCTTTGTAGGCCTATTATGTACATTTTGGTTTTAGTAAAATTAGAGTGTACTCTTTAATAGATCCCGAAACAGAGAAAGATCAAACTTGCACGCATTACACTAGACAATATTAGTGCTAATGCATTTCCTTTGCTGCAAATATATAAACTGTAGTATGATGTATACATATCCTGTCAAGACCCCAGGAACAAGCACACACTAACACACGTAAACCACACGATCATACGTTACAGTTACACTTATTTATCCCCTCGACACATAAGCACTCTTAATCCAAACGTATAACTATACACAAAACGTTACTTTGATTACATCCTGTGGTAAAAAGGTGAGTTGTGTGAAAAAAAAACACATTCAATCTGTTACTTCTTGAATAGCTCCATCTGTTCTTTTGTAAGTTTTTCCATATTCAATGAATAACGTCAAATGTAGAAGCTAAATATATATAACATCATTTTAATCTTTTACCTCTGACAGTAAATATTGAATATTTTGGAGCGGTAAGATCATATTTTTCTGTGCTTCTTTTTGCCGTTTAAAAAAAACATAAAGAAAATATTCACAAAGGAAGAATCAGAATAAATAAATACCTTGTATTTATAGCCAACTCAACGGGCAACAAGAATGAGAGCTTAATGGGATTGACTTTTACCGCCTTGTACTGTGTTGAACTCGAGCCGCGTTCGCTAATTATTGTTCACATGCAAATACATTCAAAGCTGTGTACAACGCAAATACAGGCACAAGATAATTAAGACTAGTAATTATATTATGTTTTAAATTATCACATGCATTGTTAACTCCCACCATGCCAGGTTAACGCCAACTAAACTGTCTCCAAATTAAACATAAAGGGAGCGACACTCCCCTATTATACCCTATACAAAGGACTTGTTCTGCCCGTCCGATCGTATACGCACACACGACAAGACGAACATGATTTTTGTTTCATGTGTAATTTTGTTGAGATTGTCTATCAACAAGGATAGTACAGAACGATTTTGGTGACTGTGGCCCGAGATGATCCAGGACGGACGGACCCGGCACCTCCACCAAAAGAGAACGTCGGATTGCCCACCTTGTTGAGATTACACCCGTACACGTGCTTGTTATCAATCAAACTGACAATAAATACCAATTAAATAACACTTGAAAGAACTGAAGTTAGAATTGTGTGTTGCGTATATTTGGGATGTCTATTGTGGATGAAAATAACGTATAAATTATTTAACTACTAGGAAAACGCTCAAGTCCCGCCGCGTTGTTGGATGAGCGTAATTGGTGCATTGAGTTGCCAAGTGTTAGGCCAATTTTCTGTTGTACTGTAAAAAAATCATTAATTAGTTGAAGATTTTTTTAAATTAATTTAAATTAAATAAAAAATAAACTTTTATTTTTAATTTTTTTAATTAATCGTAATTTAAAAAAAGAAAAAATCGTAAAATTTCGATTTTCATTAGAAATAATTATTCGATTGTGCTCAAATTTCACACGAATATATTAATTCATAAAATTAAGGTTCTGTGAAAAAATCATTACGATCGGATAAAGCATGTAGGTGCTATAAGCCAAAACAATTTAAAAAATCGAAAAATGTCGTAAAATTGCGATTTTTTAAAGAAATTTATCATTCGATAACGCTCAAATTTCAACCGAATATATCAATTCATAAAATTAAGGTTCTGTGAAAAAATTATCACAATCGGACAAAGCATGTAGGTGTTATGAATCGAAGAATTTTGTTAAAAATCGAAAAAAATCGTAAAATTGCGTTTTTTACGAGAAAAAATTTCCCGATTGCGCTCAAAAACGTGGCAGTTCTAAGTTCAGAGATTTCGAAGGCCTCCATAAAATTTTATCGCAATCGGAGTATCGGTTTAGCCGGAATCGTGTGGACAAACAGACAAAAATACAGAAAGAAAGAAAGAAAGAAAAAAAAAAAAAAACATTCCGGATTTTTTTCTCCAGTGTAGTGAAATGGAATCTTCGCTTCGCTCGCTACGCTCGCTACGCTCATCCAATAAACACATTATTTTTTATTTGTTTTGGGTGTTTTCGTCCCATATTGTCATGTTTCTGAAAATACTTTTTGTCAGATCATAGAAACGCTCACATATTTTCTACTATTGAGATGAGTTTTTTAAAGTTTGGATTCCGTAATGTAAATTATTGAATTCTCATCGCTAATATAACAACGTTATGAAATTTGAAGTTTATTTTGCAGTGTCCTAACTCCTAGCTTGGACACACATAAGTACATCACTTTAAAAGAAATAAGTAAACGCATTTTAACGCCTTGATTTCTTCGTATAGATATGAATTTGATTTCAAACCTAATGGCCACAATTAAACAATCTGCACGTGCATGACACAGCTTATCAAGCCATCACTTCAAAACATAAAGTATGCATAATTATTATCTTACTTCAACGTTGTCTACCAGGATATCATTAAACTATTTGCGTCTGGTAGATGTTAAGTTGTTGACAACTGACCAAAACCGTAACGTTATCGCTCTGCCTTCTTAGTTCGTTAAAACACAATGGTGGATCGTGTGTGTAGGCGCCTTTCTCTAGCGTTAAGACCATGAGTTAATTGAATGGTGCACCCCACATAATGTGTAATTAGTAAGACGTGTCTCTTAAGCTCGTCGGCGACGCCAGCCAATCTAGCCGACTACCACTATATCGTGTATGGGATAATAGCAACCAGCCTAGACCCGAGCCAAGTGACTTCCAAGCCTCAACATGTACAGCGTGAACATGAGCTGATATCATTTACATGCAGGATTTGTTTGGATTAGGACCTTCACGTTAAACTAAAGCAATATTAAACCAACAGCTAAGATCGCAAAAACATCAATTTGTTTTAAGAAACTTAAACCACTTTTCATTTTTGAAGATAAGCGGACATGCGCCACAATGTGTACAAAATTAACATGGTAAATTCAAATCTTTACAATTTTGACTGAATGTGAGATGATTTGAATTCTACATAATGCTAGATAATTTAATTCAAGCTTTATTAACGTTATTGCATACCTATCGTTGTTTATAAACCGTACTAAATGATTTCGTGAATGATTTATAATAATTAAATCGTAATACCTATAATGGCTATCATTCTCTTCAATGAGCCTTTTCTCACTACAACTAAGGAACAACTAGATGTTTTTTTACTTAAAGCGGGTGTGTTGAAAGTAATACCTCTTGGGTGAATCTGTGCACCCCAAGATGACTTTAAATGTGGTGGGATTAAAATAAATCGATGGAGAGTCCTCCCCCTGAATGTTGCAACCAGCCCGCTTTTATTCGACAATAATGCCTTGTTTTATGTCTTCACCACGAAGCGTCTACGAAACGACATAGCAATGTTTTCTCAACGATTCTATACGCTTTCCTTTCTTTCATGTGTTTCTTTATTATCATTTTGTTTTGGCATATTTCTTCTTTTTTTCAACATTTCTCTTCAAAAATTGTGATTTATCGTTGTCTGTTTTATATTTTCATTTTATGTTTTTTACGCTACATAGATTTAGAAGTTTCCCGCGTAGGCAGCAAACAACATGTTAGATACGACTAAACAAGAATGGGCAAAGTAAAAGACGTGTGCTCAAAGCTTTATCTCAACTATAGAATATAAATCTTGTATCGCCAGGAGCTAAGCCTAACGAGAAAGCACTGATCGGTTGTTAATGTATCCACTGCCTCTCAGACAAACATTTCGAGATGTGATTTGAGAGTCGTCGTCGAAATGATGTACCTCACAGTCGTTACTTGTAGTAATGTTCAACGAAATTGTTTGTTTGTGGCTTAAAAGTTTGTTTTGCTTTGCTACACGTCTTAGAGCTGAAGCAGACGATTGAAAAGTGGAGTTATCTGAAGGCATGCGCGTAGACACCATTTCCTATCGTAAAAATGTAGAAGAAAGTGAAAAGGAATTTAATTTGGGAACGGAAATTGCTTGAAAAATATATTGGATGACAATTTGACGTAACTTGATCGCACAAAGCAATTTACGATAGAAAGCTAAGAAAATGAACACTTTTATATATTTCGTGTTTTAAGCAATCCGTCAACATAACGTTTATTTTAAATGGCCTATCATGTTGGAGCAATAATTCATTTTTTTAAAGTTTTGATGAACCATAAAAACGTTTTGGCTTTCTTTGCAATTAGTTTAAGTTTAACGTATTCTCAAAGGCAATGGATCTGCGCTTAAGCAGATTTAATTTCCAATTGAAATCCATCAATAGTCCTTTGAAGTTCATACTGCTGGACGTCTGTAACGAGATATCGTTATAGAACGAAGTAAATTAAGTCAATTTTTGCTGACGATATAAAATTCTACATCTCTCGGAGCGTTCTGCGTAATACCAATAGATTATATTGCCGACAAGCTAGCTTTTCTGAGCTTTATTAAACATTTACAAGTCAAATCTTTATGAAATCGAGGTATGCAAATGGGAATCGTTGTCTTTGTAAACACGGCTACAAATGATTCTTGTTTTTTGTCGGTTCTTGATTACCATTTTTGACGGCGCCATTTCCGCTCATTTGAAAAACACAATCGCGATGTCACTTGAGACACAATTCCAACTTTTGATTCGAGTTTTAAACGTAGAAACGTCAAACAATCCCTTTGCGCATTCTCTGTTGCTTCCCTTTTCAAAAAGATTTCTTCACAAAACCACTAATTTATACACTACGTAAATTAACCACTCACAATCTATACCTGTCCACACTCATGTTCCCTGCATCAGAATAATTATCAACCCAAACTTATTTTTTTCCACTCGCCATGCGGGCGCCTTCACTACCATTGAAAGGCTGCGCTAGAATCTACACGGGAATTCATAACCCACACAAGCGTGTAGACGGAAGAACACCTCAGCTTTCTTCCCCCTCTTCAAACTGACCAGCCACACACAGAAAGTAAAGGTCATAGTCTCGCGGTCAGTTCGAGGGGGAAGAGATAATTAAAATAACGATTAGTCTGCCAGACCGGCGTAGATCCCCGGATGAAAAGCTTAAGTATGATGGTTATAAGAGAGGTTTGTCAGCTGAAAGGCAGGTGACATATTGCACGTGATGGTGATGTAATGCACACCTAAGGGCTTGCATTTCATCTCCTGTGGGTAAGGCCAGCAATACTCACTGTATTCCTTAGAATAGGGAATAAACTATAAGACTCATTAGTGCAATTACTTCAACCATGTATAAGAACATAACAATTTTAAGTCTATATTTGGTTGGCTAATAAACAATGCTAACAATGTTTAAAATCCCCCACTGAAAATCCGTTCTGTATGAGTGCATGGGTAGACTCTAATTTTAACTAAATTTATATTTTTGTATATATT
The DNA here is from genome assembly GCA_024449915.1 of Sweltsa coloradensis. Classification (NCBI taxonomy): domain Eukaryota; kingdom Metazoa; phylum Arthropoda; class Insecta; order Plecoptera; family Chloroperlidae; genus Sweltsa; species Sweltsa coloradensis. Next base: position 655,286 of record JAMZAV010000059.1, read on the forward strand.
TGATAATTTACCATAGAGATTTAAATACATATATATAAATTCATATGAATTATTTTTATAAAAACTTTCGCTACAAAAGTCAAGTGGGGGTTTAGGAATTCATCAGGGGAATAATATAATATTTCTCCAGTAAGTACTTCTTGAGGTCAAACTAAAATGATTTGGAATTTCTTATTTCTTATGAGAGAATATTGTAGAAAGTAGCGCATACGGAAGAGCTATTTTTATAAAATGAATGCAAAAAGGCCGGAATGTAAACAGTATAGCTATAATCTTGTGTGGTGAGTGTGATTGGTCGAGTTAATACGTTTTGAGACCCAACACATATTCGCCGAACTACTCGGCGTAGATTTAGAAGGATCTAATTTAAAACTAGCGGACACATTTAAAACGAATGACGGTGGGTGTACTTCCGAACAAGAGTATTACCTGACGTTTACTCCGATACTAGGACAGTCTAGATCAGTATGTTGCAACATCACTCCGCTCACTCGGTCCGTGTTGGAGGATATGGAAAACTTGATCGACGGAAATTGACTTCAATACGTTTGACTGACGCTTCATACATGAAGCAATCCCTCATTTTACATGTTCAGATATTCTGTTCGCACTTGATGATAAAATATGTAAATGAACAACCTGATCAAATATTTTGAAATCGTGCGTCAAAAATAGTAATTTCCTGAGTTTTCCAATGTGTATGGATGATTTTGTAACCAGAGAATCGTCAAATATATATTTTAAGGTGCCACTTTGAAGTGTGTGGCTTCGAAAAACTCAACGAATCAATTTTTTTATGTCAATGAAGGATCAACTTCACAGTGTCTATACTAAAAACGGGGACGATCGTAAAAAAGTTTCTACGTGACGCTATATAACTCTGGGTTTAATAAAAATGTTTTTCTATAAAGAAGAGTTTACTTCCTTGCTAAAGCCAGCTTTCTAGAAATCTTCCTTGTTGTGCGTTGAGAAACCTTCGGAAACTGAAATAATCAATGGTCGTAATCGTTGGCGGAACATTCGAAGCTCTTTGTTTTAATTATTCAGTGCGTGTTTGAAACGATAGTGTAGAGTGATTTATACCCCTCTCTTTCGCATTGCCAAACATTTCCGAATTGTAGAAGTTTGTTGGAAATGTGTCTGTTATGTTAAACAACACAATTTCGAGATCGTTTCCAACCGTATACATCCATGACAGAATACATTTCGCCAACTTTCCTATATACTTGGATCCTCAAAACATAGGCGGAGTAGACAACCGAACACATTCTATATACGTAATCTTGCTTTGCCGCAAAACTTTACAGTGCACGAGACAATTTGCAAACTGTTTGTGCGGTGGAGAGAGGCAAGGCTCCAGCATCGTTCCCCGGTCACGGACTGCGAAGTTCGAGCCGAGTTAGCTCACTTTCCTAATAAGAATCTCGTCTCGCCGTGTTGGCCACTCTGTCCTCCGAGGACTAGAACATCTGGATCGCTCGTGTTTTTACAACATTCTCTCTCGTCTTCTTCTTCGCTTCGTGGTCGCAGAACAGAACCGGGAATCCCGTCTCAGTTTCCAAGGTCACTGTCGCGAGTTGACTCCGCCCACCGCAGCTGCCGACTACAACGCACCCATGCGGAAACATTGAAACTCTAGTGAGATGTCTACAGATACAGATTAGAACAACAAAACAAATCTACATAGAGCAGACACAGATGGAATGAATGAGCGAGCGGTTTCTGGCTGAACTTTGCAACAACTAAGTCTAATGACAAATATATCTACCTCGAGCTGAAAGTTAATGGGATTGATACGGGTTATAGAATAGAGTGAGCGGAGAACTGACTGCTACTAGATGGGAATCTCAAGGTATAAATGAAGCAATTTCATGAATTGAGCGAGGAGCAGGTTGGAATTGCTACTACCATTCATCTTGTATACACCTTCCTAACTCTAATCCGCTTGTGACAAACATCCCCGGGGCTGGGATGTACAACGATGTTGTACGTTTATTCCTGAATATCAAGTGGTTAAATTAGTACTTTACTAGAAACTTGCTCGGAGTCTATTCAATTGAATAAGTTCTATGTCTAAGTGCAAGGGGAAGTTAAGCCCCTTGGGAGTTGTATAATTTTTTATGTAAAGTTGATTATAACACATTAAAACAATTGCGATGGGATCACGCGCCCCAACACTGTCTCTCTCCTTCTTGGCAAAGTTGTAGACTTCTAGAGACACTCGTTTGTTCGAGTTGCTGCTACGAGCCGACAAATTGCACCTTTGTTTTATACAAGGGTAAATTTGCATATAAATTATATACTCACAATTTTCTAGTTTCCGTTGAAAAAAGTCAATATTGAATTTGAAGCATTTCGCATCTCAGCAATAATGTTTGTTTGTTTTGTTGATTGTTTGTTGGTTGTTAAAATGCTAAATCTATATGCCGAACATAAAGTAAAGCAACCTATGCAGTTTTCTTCTTCCGGCCGTCACTCGATATTTACTCAAGTTTCATTTTATATTTTTTGCATTCCGAAAGTAAATATCGGTCCGATTGCGTCGTTGCAGCGCTGAGCCAGCACTTGGCGCGGCCGAGCCCGACGTCAGGTTGACTTTCAAGTTGATTCTGTTGATACGGGCCCGTTTACAGGACGCTCGGCTGACTCGCGCCCTCTGAATGAAGAAGTACAGTAAAAGAACTTTGCTGACTCGTTAGCTTCCCTCGCCCGGCCTAATCCCCCCCCCTCCCCCCCCCAACCCCCACCACCCACTCAGGCCAATGACAGCTGATTCATCGGTTTTCATTTTTAGCCACCCTGGTTTATATTACAATTTTTTCTTTTTACATTTTTTCCCAGCATTAGAACGAACGTGGGAACATTTTAAGATTGCGCCATTAACATTTTCGACTTTTGCTAAACATTACTTATTCAGAATGGAAATGTAAAAATATAAAAGAATGGCGCGCAGAGGGATGAAATGAATTAAAGAAGAGTTGGCGCCAGGATGAATATATGGATGACAGTGCACGGCACTAGGGGTGGCGCTCTGATGTACAACACTGTTGCCAATACCTCCACACAATCTGCGCTCTATATCGTAAACACTCCCAGACATTTTGAAATTTCGGACGCGTCAAAACCGTCGTGAGAGTTTATCGCGAGAAGCTGTGACGCAACAGATTCAATAAAGTGACGATGTTATTATGCGCCAGCGGAGTCCTTCTAGTGTAGTGCCTTTATATCGCATCAGAATCGCTTCGCTGTTCGCGTATGACTACTTCTACCCACTCTGTGCTTGATATAGTGAAGTGTTGGATTTTCTACTAGGGAGGGAAACAGACATTAAAGAAGTAAAACGTTTAACCTCGTTTAAAGCCCGCGGTCAAACACTCGAACTTCGACACGCCATTAACTATCCTGCAGCAGACGTGTCTTACATAATTAACACTAGTAGGACTTAGGAGTGAGAATTTGGGTTGCAAACTTAGTTTTAGAATAAGAATAAATTGTTATACAACTTGCTTGTAATCCTGGCCTAGGCACCGAGTTTAGTTTACTTTGTTCAACTGTAAATGCTAAAATATACTTCTCAAATGTCAGTAGAGTTCAAATCAATCTGAACTTCTCATTTTGTACCATAACTCACCATGTCCAATATCTTTCGATTCACAGTTGCCATATCTATTAAACTAGAGTTAATATAGTAACTTTTCATCCGACGATTCATTGTGATCTAAACACGTTGAAGTAATTAGTTACTTGCTCTGTTTGACTCAAACAAAATACACCTGTTTTTGATAACTCTTCAAAATATCGAATTTAACCTTTCACAACAGTCTTTGATGTTTATTAAATACCTGAGTTATGATATCAAAATATGTGTTGTTCATAATAAAATGTATATAATTCGCCGATCAGTTATAGTATTGAGTCCAACTCTTGTTGTTTCATATTAACTTTTATTCCTTTGAATTTTTATTTATTACCAAAGGTTCAATTTTGTAAAAAAAAAAGTAGTCTAAATAATGTTAATAATGTTATTCCTCTATAATGGAAATCAATTTATAAATAAAAAACGACTGGCAATTGGGAAACCGGGGTTTGATACCCCGCTGAGATGGATTTTGTAATTTCTGGATTGATTACCATGAATTATATTACACCTACGGGAGTGTTTCCCGTCTAATGAAATTGAGAAATTTATTCCTCTTAGTTTTGTGCGAGTTTTATGCACGTGACTCTTCAAATTTCTTCAGCTTTGATTCACTTAGTTAATTGATCAGCAGAGAACGAAGATAGATCTAAGTATTCAAACTAATGTGGTTACTTTTTACGTTGACTTTAATGAAAACACCATCATTCACATAGATACTCTTAATACTATATGCTGCACAATAACGTAAATAGTGTTCACAGCTTTTGTAAACCATTATCGCATACTTACTTTTAATCCTTTTCTATGCTTCAGTTAACACATTTAAAAAATTTATCAGAATGGTTGATGTTAAAACGTGGTCTACTTTCGCGTTAACTTTATATTCGCCGACTGTACGCCCAGTTGACAATTCTAAACAGACTGTTTGTTTACCACCAATCCCATCCAATTATCCATCCAGTGTTTCTGCCATTGCTTTGTTATATAAACCGTCTTGAAAGATCCGCGCGAATCACCATTCGTAATCGACTGCGCAGACGCAGTAACGCAGCCTGACGTCACTTTAGGATCTTCGGGGTAGACCTTTTATCGCTTTACTCCCTTTTATAGCCAGATAGCTTTGCTACAAAGTTGACGACTCTAATTTACCATATACGAGTTTAGTGCCCCGAATGTTATCTACGCCCCAGGGTGTAACCTGCAAGACGTATACAAGATTCGAAAAGCTAATACCACGGCGAGTTGGGAGATAGTTGAATTAAACAGTGGGATCGTAAAGAATGTTGGTTGAGGACATTAAATTGAGCATCTGGTATCTTATTGTGATAACTGGACCATTTAACATAGGCACAATGATGATCCACAAAAGTATCACATTATAAAACTATTACAACAGTTGTTTGGTATAATTTTTTTAACATGTTTAATTTACGAAAGTTATCAAAACGGTTAGTAGTAAATTCCCCTTGTGCGATAATATTAAAATACTAAAACTTTAGTCTCTCTACTTGTTATGTCGCGTACACTATTAAAACTTGCACACTAAACATTTAAGTGCTGTATTTCTTCAAAACGTAGCTCTACTGACTCTTATTCAAATTATTAAACTTTTTTTAAACTTTTTTTACAGCACTTCACAGTCAATAGGAATACATTTCAACACAATATTTTATTACCTGACTTCGAACGACCCGGCACCTCCACCATCGCTTAAAATACTTTTTATTATACCGTCACAGTTGCGAATTTGACTCGTTGACAATGTTTTAAGATAATTGTTATGTAACATGTATACGGTTGGAAGGAACTGAATAAGGCTTCAATTATTAGGTTAATGTTAATCTATTAACTTACATATTTTAGTAATCTCGTACGGAGTGCTTAAAATGCACAGCGGTGCTGTCTCAAATTGCATGTGTCTGATGAATGTAAAGTGCAATAATTGTGTTTGTGCAATCCTGACAGACTGAAAACACGACAACTTGTTCATTAATTAATGTCGTTCGTGTTGAGATTTAAGGCACCTCGGAAACATATATACAAGTTGTGTTCCGTTTATATCCTCGGCAACGCGATAAGTAAATATCCACATCATTATATGATTCACTGTTAACACTATTATGTAAATGAGTAATACTTCTCCGTATTTAATTAGCTGCCTCATAACATTGATATTAAGTTTTATTATACTTTAAATGTTTAATCTAAGCTACAAAAGAAGAATATATAATGCGTCTTGAATATATTACGTATTTATACTGGGACATTATTTGTTGAATTCTTACTATGGTATATTGCAATGTATAAAAATAAATAAAGCTTACAATAATGCATCTTATTTAAAGTTAATTGAATCAGTAACAGAACTTACATTCAGCGGTGGACTATAGAATTTAAAGCCGACCGAGCCAACATATTGGCACATACACAATCGACAAACAATAATGGCCAACCAGAGATCGGAATTTGGAATAGAAACTAGTGACCACATGGTTGGGCACGACACCAGCTGGGAACGCCAGAATCAACAAGGCTGATTATGTATTGTAGAGTATTGTTTATGTTTACTAGGAAGCTTCGCAAACGCTTTTTTTAATCGCGTTGATGGATGAGTTTTTATGTTTTTAGTTTGCGTGGGATATCTTTGCTTTTGCAAGTGCTTTGTTTTGTTGCCTACGCATTGAAGATGATTGTTGTCAAGTTCTAATGTACTTGTCAATGTTATTATTTACCGTAAAAAACTTATATTAAAAGCTTTATTTCTATAGATTCTGGCTAACTTTTTCAACTTTTTCTTTCAAAAGGTACTGCATCCCTATAACCTTAATGTCCATGTATAATATGAACGTTGTAAGCCACACCGTTATGGAGAAATTGGCCCAAATGTGCTCGAAAATATCGCACAAAAAATCAAAAAACTTATTAAAAGCTTTAATTCTATGGATCTGGCTAACTTTCAACTTTTCTTTCAAAAGGTACTACATCACCATAACCTTAAGTCCATGTATAATATGAACTTTGTAGCCCCACCCGTTTGGTCATAATTGGCCAAATGCTACGAAAATATCGCACTAAGAATCGTAAAAAAATCGTAAAAGTACGATATTAATGAGAAATATTTATTCGATTGTACTAAAAAACAAACACCTCTAAGTTCAGAGATTTTGAAGGTCCCCTCCAATTTTCATCAAGATAGGATATGCCGTTTGCCAAGTAGAGACAAAACAAACCCAAAACAAACAAAAAACAAACAAACAAACAAAAAGAAAACATGCGAGCTCAATTTTTTAGGGGTCAGTAAAATTGAAATCTTCGCTTCGCTCATCCAATAAATATTTACATTTATTTACATGTATCATTTGAACACAATATTAAAAATAATTGCGAGGGTGGACTGTATAGAGCATCTCATCCCATAGTAAGTGAGTTCTTAAATTGATAATTAATTGATGTATGTAAATCCAAGTCAGACGATGAAAAACTTCTGCCTGAATCAAAAGTCATACTCGGGATCTTCTGTGTCGAAAGCAAGCAAATATAATATGTCACAACATTTAAAAAATAAGCAGATCCTACACGGTTTCTACACTTTGTTCGACGTCTATTTTTTTTATTAGTAATAATAACTGTCAACAGCTATGTAATGTTTTACTACTTTTCTTTTCTTTTGTAAACGCAATGTTACACAAACGTCTTCAAGAAACTGAATGCCTAGCTTTTAAAACGCAGTATCTTAAGGCTACACCTTGCAAATAGATTGAATTTCCAACACCCGTCGCAAGACACAAAAACTACCAAGATAAACTGTCAAATAAGCTCCCAGTTTTAATTTCAAGATAAAATTGGTTGTCTTTAGCTATTCTCCACCGCCTCGAACAACAGTCTCCCCTTGTCGCTAAACGAAAGCAAAAATCACCGCATCCGTTAAACACCACTAGGCCCGTTTGTAACTTCCATCCATTACGTCGGGCTCAGAGGCATTTAATGTCAGCGCGCCAGGGCTGATCGTGTGTATAGATAGCGTGTAATTGAGATTATCTGCGCAAGAGGTGTGCGGGGTGGGCCCCTAATGTGCGCGCATGCATGAAATTAAATTTGTGTTCGTTCGTGTTCGTGTTCGTGTCGGGGCGCCGGGTATAGGAGGCGGTGCGGATGTTTGCTGGAGAGCGAGGCTCGCTGGACGAAGAAGTTGAGACAAGAAAATACTCACGGTTTGTAATTATATTTGTTTCGGAACAAAATTTGATGTCGCGGGATAAATTCATGTGAAATATTCTGAGCTACGAAATGTTGAATAATCCTTCTCAGTCTGCGATTCACCCAGGCAGTGACGTCAACAACATTCATAGATCGTTTTAGTTTTGAAAAAGTTGGTGGTTAATGTTTTGTTAATTAAGAAGCATGTCATCATTGTTTGAAAACAAAAATGTGTTTAATTGTTTCTTTATTTTATCTTTTCCTTTCTCATAGTTTGGAAGTTACTTTTTTGGTATACCTTCATAATTCGCTGTTTTGTTTTTCTCAGTTTCATATTTTGAGATAAAAATTTGCATTTTGTGCCAAACATTAGCCTTTTGTTTTGTGTTTTGTTATTTGTTGCTATTTTGTTCTTTTTCCACTTAAAACTGGTTATCAAGTAAAAGCTTTTTGCAAAAATTTCCTTGTTTCTGTTTTCTCTCAATTTTCATTCCCCCCAAATTTTAACGTTTTCATCAGTTTAGTTTAATTACAATGTGTTTCTCGCCGGTACATTTCCCCCCATTACCCGTGGGGTGTTTTTCGTGTTGCGTCATCCCCCCCCCCCCGGCAAGCTCTCAGGGTCTATTGCCATTGCCCCCTCTCAGACACTTGGAATGCGATTACACACACACCCCGCCCCGGCACAATACGCCGCCCTGCATGTAAAATTACGTTGATACCAAAAGAAGCAAAAACGCGAAGCTCGTCTGTGGGTTTGTGGCGTCGAGGGTGTGAAGTGCGAACGGAACCGCATGGAATGAATTTGAATATCAATTTCCCAGTTGCAGTAGCCCCCCCCGTGAACCCCCCTCCCCCCCCGCCGATCCGGTATCATTTCACTGGCAGGTTGTGGTCAAGCCGTGGCCCGCAGCCCACAGTTGGCCTCCAGCGGACTCAATCACTGGACTAGCCACCAGGCGAGGGTTGCAGATTCACTCTATTAACATCCTGCTAATGAATCGCGTCATCTCTTGATTAGATAGCTAACGAGATCGCGACAACGGTAATTCTAGTAAAACTAGAGGATAAAGTAATAAATTGGGTGCTTCGTTTGATTAAATTAAAATGGCTTAATTACTATTATCTACGATGGTCTAGTTCACGATAGACGTTTTGATACACATTTACAAAACATGAAACGAAATGATTATGAAGTCACATTACGAAACACTATTGTACCTTCTCATTTCTCATTTAAATTTAGAACGCTTTCTCGACTCGGAAAAGTAACAAAAAATGATTTGTTCGCGACATTTTGCTACGACTCTTTTTTATTATCTTTGATGTTTTAACCCAAACTGTGTGAACTACTGTAAAAAATAACAAGTAATCAAATTAACATTTCCAAAATAGTAGAGTTCGACTTAGTGGCCATCATGTTTTCTCATGTAACTAGTTTGTTTATGATTTATTGGGTGGCTTTGTTATCTATAGGTAGGGCCTTGACTTGGTTAATCTTTTGTTTATTAATAATAGCGTCACAATTTTGTCTGAAAACTATCATAACAGTAAATAATCTACGCAGCGAAATGCCCCGATCAATTCATGTTGATTTTATTTTTTAATTTAAAAAAAAGGATTGTACTATTATATTAAACACACGTCTCTTCCCAGTTCCCGCTATTTTTCTAATATGTTCAGATTGAATTATAACATTTTTGGTCTATGCCGTTACATTCTAAATAAAATTTACAAATTTTTATAGTAGGTATAGCAATTGTTATAAATATTTTTGTTTGTCGCAAATGAGGACTGGGGAAATTGGCCTTTTGCTTATAAACCTAGCAAAAAAAAGTTATTTTAAAAATACATTATATTTGAACACAAATGATATTAAAATAACCAAAAAATACGAACCCATGTATCAAGCCACACAAAATGTACCGTTATCACCGCAACTTCATAGTGTTAATCGAAACCTGTCTGCAGAGCGCTATGATGCTATCGGAGTTCATCCCAGTTCGTGACCGCCGACTGAATTCCTAACTTCCATTTGCCCGCGTAATAAGCAATTTTGATTTAACTGCATTACAACTAGTATAGTATTGTTCGACGAAGTCTACGCAAATGGGTGTGAAAGTGGTGTTGAAATAGCGCAGCGAAGTGTTAGGTTTATAAATTTGCATGGAATTTCAAACTAAGTGTTCGTTAAGCCCACACTTAACGCAAAGTATAATTATCGCCGTAGCTGGAGCCCAAATAGTTATCGCACGCGTCCCAGCTCGCGGGTCTAGCTATTCAAACTTCTAGTGCTTTTCTATTTTCAATTCAAAATTATTCCATTTAGACTCAAATACTTCCTGTGATTACATATGCTCTCTCTCGCAACACGCACTGGCAAAACACACTGCACATTTTATCAGTGGACCCATTAAGGCGAATGTGTCGAACCCTGAATGATTTTCAACTCGTTTGTTAATAATCAATCAATCTTAAATATCCATAAATGGCAGATTTAATTGGCTTGGCGAGGGGTGATGAATGGGAGGGGGGGGGGGGGGTAGAGAGTGCTATAACCACGAACTTTTCGGGATTCATTTAAAATAAGTGCGTGTGCATTTATCATGAAAAATTAAATTTTGACAGTTTGGTCTTGTTACGGAGCGAACATGCTTTAGACCGCTGCTTGAAATAATTTCAAAAATCATCTAGAATTGCTTTGAGTCTGAGTAGTGGACTGCAGTAAAAAGTTTTGTAAAAATATGACGAGATTTTTTCAAACATTATTCTGTGAATAACATTCTTTTTTAAACCTAGACCTATCCTTACGGCAGAGTTATAGTTACAAAATCCAAGAAGAATCATATGAGACTTTTCTTAAAAACATGATTGTATTTTAATTTGTTTTCTGTATACCGTCCAGCAATTACATTTTGTTTTCGCATCGGTGTCAGTATTTGACTGATTAGATAATAATATCCCTGTAGAAAATTTGTATGCCAAACGGTCGCCAGGTCACCACAGATCACCAAGGCTTATTTTTGATCGCCAACAGGTTACCAAGTGATTACAAGGGTCGCCACCGAAATTTCAAAAGAAATATATGGACAGCAAAACGTTTCACCAAAAGGCAGCCAAACGGTTCACCAACTCTGCAATGCAGTATTTTGACACAAAAACGACCTGTTGGCGACCATTGGCTGCTGTTGTGTGATCATTGGCGACTACTTGCATCAGTTGGTGAACTATTGGTGACCTGTTTGGTGAACACTTGGCAAACCATTTGGCAACCAAATATTTTTACTAGGGATGCCACATACTTTCTTTTTGACTTCACAACATAAATGCATTTCCTACAAATGTCTGCCTCTTTTTGATGCATGCATTTGACTTTTATTGAAACAATAATGTTCGAATAGAGATAGGGCAAACTTTCTTTCATCTTTGTGAGCATAGAAGATGCAATCGAATACGATTATTATTATAATTGTTACAGTTTGATCTTACAAAACAAAGAGTCAATGCTTACGACATGAAATGTTGGTTTTTGCAAGTATTATTTAGAGCAAGGTCTTCTTTTCAAAATATATTTAACTGATTGAAAAATAGCAAACAATTATAGCCTACTGGAATCGGTATTTGAAATATGAAATAGTTACTAAATGTATGGGCACGATTCAGTATCAACAAGGCTATACTTTGAAGCTACTTCTTAAATTGTATCATGTGCTTTGTTGCTAGGACGGCCTCAAAGTTATCGTTTAGAGATTGCCAAACTAGGGCTCAAGAGGATGGCTCGTGAAACTATAATCCTACACTGACCCTCGTGCTAGCTATTTCTGGAGCAGGTGAACTACTATAACAAATAAATAAATAAAAGTCACAATAGTTGGCCAGAATAATTTATCGTCCAATAAAGAGAATGTTTTGCGCAAGCCACGAGCACTGTACACTGTACACGCAGCGCTTTTCAATGAAAAATGGTACAGTTACGAAAAGTTTTAATGAATATAAACCGGCAATTAAAAAATAAAATCGAGTTAATTGAATGCATTAATAAACTGTTCGTAGTTGACAAGTAGACTGCCGTTACATAAAACTGCATGATTTTATAAGCACTTGTAAGTTCACTTTAGATACATTTTTGAGTTTGAAAAAGTATTTTAATTGGCGGTCTCCATTCATCAAACTTCAATCTACATCAAACTTCATACATCACCTACTCATAACCTCGATTATCACTGTACCAAAGGATGAGACTTTCGACCGAAATAACGTCATAATTATTTCACAAAATCAATAATATCTATAATTTGTTCCCGCGCCATCACCGACGCATCCGCATGAATAATAATCAGTAATCGTTACGCATTCGTTAATTAACCCCATTACGTGACCAGAACAACGCAGAATAACATGGGGAATTCAGGGATTTGTAGCCGCTGCAAATAACGATGCAATTTAATAATAAATACATGGCAGGCACAAATGGACCCGTAAACTATTCATTCAATTCGCCAAGGAATTACAATGTTGCAGCCATGAAATAAAAACACTGGCTGATGTGATCGATTTGCTAATGCATTTTCATACAACAAAACGACTGTTATATTGAAAATATAGAAAGAACGAGCTTAATCATGCAGAGAGATTTAAGTCAGTAGTGAGTTAATAATGGAGCTTAAAATAAGTACACATTAAGGACTAATCACTGTTATTTTTAATAAAAAATAACTTAACTAGTGTTATAAATCATTTTAAAATAACAATGAATAGTCCTAAATGTCTACTTGTTTAAAAGTCTTCCTGTCCCAATAATCTCATCAATGTCGGCTATGAAGGAAGTTTAATTAAGTTATATCGTCAAATTTATTCACTATTTTTCCTGTAAAATGCGAGATTGAATGATGTGAATGATAGACTCACTTTTACAAAAGCTAAGTATTTTAACCAGGCCAATTATAAGTAGTTTCGAATGGTAGTAAGTTTTACGTTTGTGTAAAATATTTATGTTTTTATTATCAACGTAATGAAAATATTTTTTTTAATGTACAAACTTTTAACTTTCTTTATGATATTGCACGGTATGATATACGTACTACGTAGTAACCGAATATTATATGAAACGCACATACATATGAGCGATGCGGATGCCATGCACCAAGTGTCGAGTTGGACTGGATATTACATTTCGTGAGGTGAAATAGGAGGTTCCTGCTCACCTTATATCTTTAATAACATATAACTTCGTTTATCACCTCATATCATAGTTTTATCTTTAAAAAATCGGTGTGGAAGCAGAGGGGAAGAGTATGTTAATGTATTTAATATTGTATGTCTTTTCAAATCACGTTACTGTAACCGTTTGCCAGTAACCGTGTTGTAACCGTCATAAAATAGAGGTGAAGGCCCACTTTCCCGTCAGTTGTGTGATACAAAGACGAAAATAATATTTTAAAACAGAAATAAAATTTGAGATAAATTGTATGTGACGATTGGACAGCAGATTAAAAACTAACACAATTGAATCTTTTTAAAAACATACGGGCACTTAAACCTGATCACTTACCCAACACACATTTTTCACTCGTCGCAGATTCTGAAAATGGAAACAAAGCACGAAAAAAATTTAAAATTATAGATAAAAATAATGTAATTACCCTGGTAGAAATATTTGTATGCCAAACGGTCGCCAAGCGGTCACCAACAGATCACCTTATTTTTGATCGCCAACAGGTTACCAAGTGATTACCAAGGGTCGCCACCGAAATTTCAAAAGAAATATATGACAGCCAAACGTTCACCAAAAGGCAGCCAACGGGTCACCAACTCTGCAATGCAGTATTTTGACACAAAAAGGACCTGTTGGCGACCATTTGGCTGCTGTTGGTGATCACTTGGCGATCACTTGGCATCAGTTGGTGAACTAGTTGGTGACCTGTTGGTGACCTGTTGGTGACCACTTGGCAACCATTTGGCAACCAAATATTTTTACTAGGGTAGCTTCTCTCATGGGACAAGATATTGAATATATTTGCAATTAATGTTAACCTATTTTACAGAATCGTTTGCTGAATTGTTGCTGTTGTATGTTGAAAAGCGAAGTATATCTTTAAGATCTTTCTCCCGCATCTTCGCACGCTGAGTTGTGTCTACTATGTATTGAGTTAAGTTATAGAGAACTCTTCGTCATAAGCTGCAGGTTGCTCAGGGCATCGTACACAAGTCATGTACGCCGAGAATTTGTGGCAAGGGAGAAGGGAGTGGTGACGGTGATAAACACCAGGATATAATGCTTTCTGCTTTGCGTTGGCCAGAATCCAAAACGGCATGCCCTTTTCAGCTCCGACCCACCCGCCCGCACCCTAAGCAAAAGTGCAGGAAAAATTGTAGCAGTTGTTCAAGTAGTAAATCATTAGGAGTTCTATATTTTTGCTCCGCGAACCAACACTCCAGAGTAAAAGTATGTGAAGTATTCGCGCCACGTGAAGTCAGACATTTACACTAGTTCTAGAACGAGAAAACTTTGCCACTATATCCAGTGTAGTCGTATGAACAAATTGCGGCTCTGGCGTGTTAGGACCTCGTATCGTTAGGGCGACGTTGAGACGGACCTAGATGAGACACCTAACTCTGGTTAAGTAGCCAAAGACGGAAAGTACTCTTCAAGAGATAACTAAACTCTGTGGGTGGGGACATCAGAGGATATGCGTCCCACAAACACCTTGGGTTTTACGGCCGTATGTGGATTAGGTATAATGCAGTTTGTTGGTATGGTATCCATTAGACCGGGGAGGAAGTTTTTGTTACTAAGTGGAAGGAACTAAGTGGTGCGACGAATCGTTTCTAATTTTCGTCTATTACATCGAGCAGCTCGAATTACTTTCATGTTTTTACCTCTGAAGATGAAACATAACTTATAAAGAAACGTCGTTAGTTGGGGCAACTTTTCAGACGCGTCGGAAGTTTATAGGAGAATCTTCCAGAGCAAAAACCTCGGAAGATTTCTAGGTTCTCGTGCCCGACCGTTCAGTGTTTCACCGACTCGCGACTGGTCTTGAGCATTGAGGTAGTTTCGAATAAGATAAAAGCCAAACTACTCTAGTTGAACACATAAAATAAGTAGTTTATTCGTAAGAACTCAGACTTTTAGTCAATAAACTGGGGTTCGGAGAGTCTAAGAAAATAAGCTAATGATTTGGAAGAACATAATTCTTTTTCCAATCTCCCATATTTGCAAAAACCCAGCTCCAAGTATGTTTCTGTGCAAGTTGTTTACCACACTTGTAAAAAGTCACAACATATTTTCACAGAACAAAGATTGTAACTTTATAACGTTTTATAAATAATACATATACAAACTATATTTCGTCCCAATACTGACGTATGCTTCAGCGACCTGGACTCTGGGAAAACAATGTGAAAATCGTCTAGTTGCCTCAGAAATGAAATTTCTTAGAAGTGTATTGGGGTTAACTAAAATGGATAAAGTGAGAAGTAGTGTGATAAGGAAGGAACTGGGTGTTGAAAGTTTGAGGTGGCGTATTGGAAGGGAGCGACTGAGATGGTTTGGACACATGAAAAGGATGGAAAATGAAAGAATACCAAGAAGAGAATTTGCAAGGTTAACAGGGAATAAAAGAAAAGTAGGAATACCAAGAGATAGGTGGATAGACCAAATTAAACAAAGCGTAGAAGAGAGAGACGTATCTTGGGTAGATGTAGAATTGGGAAGATGGTGGGAAGATCGGAAGAAATGGAGAGACTTGGTAAAAATGCAGCAGGATATGGAAGAGTTGTCCGATGAAGAGGAGGCTGAAGTAGTTGTGTCAGGTTTGGCTAACCGGCAGCTAAGAGCCAAAATAGCTTGAATAAATGGAGCAAACGCTCCCCCCAACCTGAACACTAGTTTGGAAATGGGGAAGGATATAAAAAAAAAAATATTAACGGTGTAATGCTATTCACACTAAACGACCTCAAGGCAAAGTCGTTACTTCTATATAGACATATTTCTATTGTACACACACTTTTAAATACAACGCAACAGGAGGAATAAATATTTCTCTATCATTAATCATGAAACAAAATGGGCAAGGAATAAATTATTCATGTCGAATATGTCGAATGTGAAATTTACACTGGCAAAGACCAACAAAAAATCACACACAAGCAATTCTCGCTGCTTTATAAATATCAGTATTTCGAACACAATATATCAATAATTATCATTATTTGTAGAGGGGGTGGGGGAAAAAACTGAAGAGCCTCAAGTAATTATAAGCACACCCTTTTTGAAGTAAAAAGGGGTGAATGTAGTAACCACTAATTTAAAGGCCGGTGGCAGTTTGATGCTTAAAACAATGTTAGAGTTTTTTCAAATGTATCCTATAAAAGAACAAACTTCTCAATTTTTGCATTTTGAAATCAAGGAATTTTTTTAAAATATAAACTATTTTAAATTGTAATAAATATATATCTTTTGTTACTTTTTCTTCAATTCCTTAACTTTATTTGAGATAAGTTCTTATTTGTGTTTGGCTTTATATCTTAGATAAAATTGATATAAATGTGACGTACGTGTTAGATACAATTAAACTGTTTCCCTTCTTTTAATTCGATTCTAGAAACGATCGTATCAAACACCTATCTCCCTTCTTCTTAATCAACGAATGCGTTTAGTTACTTAAGTAATTCCCCGGTCCGCGTCTAGTCGTGCGAGAGAGCGTCTCGCCCACCCACCACGAGTGGTCCGTCCGCTACCTTCACATCCGGCCACGTCCGCGTCATCGTCGTCGTAACGCTGATCCGTCGGTCCGGGCAATTACGCCCCCCGGCCCGGAGGACGCCGCCGATATTGCTTCGGGGAATGAGATTAAGCAATCACCCCCGGGCGCGTCCACGGCGTCGTGATTGGCCGGTAGCAGGTTACCCGGTAGGTGGTTTAAGTGTCTGCCTGGCCCGACATCGGGCGGGGACCTCGACGGGGGGGTTTAAACGGTAGTTAAGGGAGTTGCAGTGCGCACACTGCAGCCGAGAGTAAATATTGGAGTTTCTATTAACCTGGGGTCGACGAACAATTACCCGCCTGTACATTGCCTTAAGATACTCGAAAGAATAAAACCTATGGAAAGAATTTATGTATAAGCATTTCAACGCTCTATCTTTAGAAAGGAAATACGACAGAGCAAACAAACGATAGCGAGTTCTAGACGACGAGTAAATGAAAATGCCTTTCAGGATTAAAGGAACGCGAAAAGCCTTATCCGAACGATGCTTTTACTTTTCTTGTGGATGTTATCAAGAGTTTCTTATTGCACAACATTTTAACGAAAATCGCTCTTAGGACCATCTTTATCCCCTAGTTCTCGCCCTCTACTCTGGGGATAACATCCACTGCGTACATCGTAAAAATAAACTTTCTAGCACAGGTAATAAGGTGTTCAGTCGGTGGGATCACGGACGGAATTGGAACATGTATATTCGGTTATAGACAAGCTAGCTTTCATCCGACATCGTTACGAGATGAACCGCATAGACCTGATTCATCTACAAGATTTCCATCCAAGACTCAGTAATCATAAATATCAGAGCAGCTTATTTTTAGTTATCCGGCTGGATTCTATATATTCTAGGACTAAGAACCGTATTGATATTTTTTCATTTTTCATAAAAACGTAGAGAAAATATACAGATTTTTCAATACGAAATGAATTCTAATCAAATACAGCACTCACGTCATATAGAAAAGCCATTTATCACGAATATGAATGGAAAACATATCTTGGTCGTGAAGAACAGCGTTGTCAATATTTAAATTCAATTTTGCAGATACTTTTGAGTACGAAGTAAAATTAGTTCAATTTACCAAGTATTTAGACAATGCCGTCCACAGAAGTGCGAAACGTTTATAGCGCAATCACAATAATTTATGCGTTGCAATGTCCAGAAAATCTTCTATGACATATGAAAATCTATTTTTTACGGAATTATAATAAAAAATGTGTTTGTATGAAGAAGAGTATTGGTGTACTAGTCAGCACAACGTGGCAAATCAATACTGTCCCAGCAGATATTGTCTCCTGTAGCGGATGCGGTGTCGACACCCTCTCTTCAGAGTCTCATAGGGCTTAGGTGCTCGCACTCGACGACGTGTCGGCTTTGTCGGTGATTCTGATTGACACCTTGTGTTTATTCACGTTCACAATTCGCAGGTCATAGGATCGAGCTTCGTTGTCGCATTAATGATATTTGAAACTTAAATATCAATACTCTCATTTGATAACATCGACACTTTTGTGTTTTTTATAGTTAACCTGCGATTTTTTGTTGCGACGTAGCCATAAGTTCAAACAAACCAAAATATCGATGTTTTTTTTACTGAATTTCTTACCTTTCAAAGTGGCTTTAAAGAAACTCAAGTCATGTGCTGTTCACGCGAGTATCATTGTTGTAGCGCGAAATAATTAATCACTCGTAAACCATTGTTGTGTGCGTACCAACGCGTGTGATGTGATATGTATGTTTACTCACCACCCGGCAACTTTAGTGAGGTTAGATGTGTGTTAGTATCTTCTCCACGCACACGCACACGCACACGCACACAACACACACGGACACGGACACGGACACGGACACGGACACGGACACGGACACGGACACGGACACGGACACGGACACGGACACGGACACGGACACGGACACGGACACACGGACACGGACACGGACAAGGACACGGACACGGACACGACACGCACACGCACACGCACACGCACACGCACACGCACACGCACAGGTTTTACAACGTCGCCCACTCTGATGTAGCTCCAAGTTTCAACATGACTATTCAATATTGCAAAAATGGTTTAACAAAATATAAACTCAAGAACTCCTCAACGAACAAAGTTAAAATTCATGATTTAGTTTGATGTCAAAGCGTGTACGCCTGCTCGTCTAAATTTGGAAAACTTTTTTAAGTTTCAGCTCGAAACGAACTGAAATCATATAACGACGAATCCGAATCAAGCCAAGCGTGCTTTTTGGCTTGACTTTGAGAATGCATAATTCTAACTTATATTTCGAATTATTATTTCATTGAATTTAACCCGTTCTCCATCTATTACTCACGTCGTGAACCGGTACTCGGGCGTTTGGCTCAGCACACGGTTAAAATGCCCGAGGACACGTTTTCTAACGGATATTTTCAAGCGCCATAATGTTTAAACTAAATACTAAATTTAAAGTGCAAATGTTTTGAAAAACAACCAAAGGCTGTTGCGTAGTTAAGGAAGTTTTGTGTTCTGTAAAGGTTTCTCACGCACAAGGTACGACTTTCGCTTTTAAATTAAATTAATACAAACTGAACGCAATAATCATATTATGTTATAATTTGACAACGACTATAGTAAATTTATGTGTAGTAATGTGTAATATTAAAAAAAAATAATAATACGCAAATAATTTTTGATTTATAAAAATGCTGAATAAACACCAGCATCCCAAAACAGATTCACCTTCCATAATAAAGAAATTATTATAATTAAAATTGAACACCAACATAAATAGATAGAGATGCCGATTTAGTCGAGAAAGTTACTATCTTCATCTTTCAACGTAAATTGCAACTTTCGTAATAACGTCTTCGATCGATGGAGTGAGAATGCCGGTCCAGGAAATAAGAGAAATCGGAGGACTCAGTTCAGCTATTCAAGGCATTAATATTTTGGGTCAGTCAAGCAAGCTCAACTTGACGCTATGGGTTGACTTTATCCACTGAACATTTTAATAGCTTCGCCTTTCAGGCTGTTACATTCTGAGCAACACTTTCAACTTTAAATCAATAGATCTGTGCTTTTCCATCGCCCGCCTTCGAATACTATAATATATCACATAAATACCAAGCCTTTACCAAGCTTCTACTGCATTATTATTTGAACGTCATCGATTGTGAACTATTTATAAACTAACATAATAACATCCTTTATTGTCACTTTATACAAATGTCCTCCTCTACAACACAAACACAAAAATCTAAAAGTAGATTTTCTCTTTCTCCCATTATTCCGGATGATGAAAAATGGCTACAATGGAGTATTTTTTAATTATGTCTAAAAAAAATCAAATGTCAAATTATTGTGGGCAAATGTGCGTGGTGTCTTATGAATTTATTATTTTAAACTTATATGTATCAAAGTTGAATCTCATTCCTGGAATGAGATGTTTATATAGACAAAACGTAAATATGACCTAGAACCTTTAAATAACCAAACTATTTGCATATTTCTTAAATATCTGGTATCAAACATAACTATATAAAATGTAAATACCGTGTATTTTCAATTAATATTCATTTGATCTCAGGACCAAAATATTCTTAATAAGGCCGCGACTTGTTGAGTTGTCCTTCACATCTTCACCGCGCTTCGTATCGTTGAGCACCATTGCACATATATTTATAAATAAAACTCCACCCTCCCCCACAGGTTATTTTAAAACTGAATTTGCATGATACATTGCCAAGTATTTCATACTGTGCTATAAATAACTCAAGTTTAGTCGTAGCTTGCTGTGTTTTATATAGGTAATCCCTATTAGCTATAGGCTCAAAAATAATATGTATCGATTATCTTAAAGATCTTGATTTTCTAAGGTTATGTTTTACAATCGTTGTGTAGTGAAGATCGCAACATTTTGCAAAAACGAGCTACAGCTATTCAATGTAGAGTATTTTTGAATTCTGCTATGGTTACCACATGAACAACTTGTAAATAATCGCCATACTCTGTTCTTGCCTTTTTGTTTCTTTTTTCTTTTTCTTCCCCTGATTTGCTGTTCCTGATTTTTAGCAAACCTAATTTTCGTTTGAGTTTAATCGTCTTAAAAATAATTTTGTTTTATTTTTGTTTTTGTTTTTTCCCCTTTCTTTCTTTTTCTTTCTTTCCCTTTTTCTTTCTTCATTTTCTTTTCTAACATCTTTTTCCTTTTTTGTATTTTGTTCATTATTAATTTCGTTTAATATCCATTTTGAATTTGTTACCAAACTTATTGTGTTGTTAATACATTGTTGTTGTAATGTTACTATTTTAAACTTAACTTTACAATAGTTCATTGTTGTGTCTGCACTTATGTAATTAGATTCATTTAGTTCCTCCTTTGTAAATCAATTTTTACTCAATATGTAGATGTTAAATAAATAATTACATAGTGTTGGCCTGTAACAACTTCTATTATTATTTAAGCTAACCTTTATACATGCGACATTGTTGATGCTGTGTAGAATCACCTGTTTCCGTATAGCTTCTCTTCCAACCACGATCTATGGTGGTGTTTTCAAATATAGCGTGGGAAATGGGAAATGGGATGTGTAATGCAAATAGTTGTGAAACTAGTACACACCGTACGTTTGTTTGGGTAAGCGTTGTCTATTTGCATCTGCTAGCTCAATTGCAAAATGTTATGTTAATGGCAGTGTTTCATCTCTCGTATTTCTAAATGTTACACAGTTATATTCTTCTTTTTATTTCCACAGGAAGACGAAATAAGCAAACAGCAAAATGTAACATTTTTATAGAGTTGGATAAATATGATCGTTGTACTGGTTGTTAACATTAGTGTATCAGAAGACCAAAAGAATCTTTTCCTCCTAGCACAAAATAAGTGTCGGAACATGTTATGTGAAATAATAAAAGGAAATAAAGAGGCAAAGTTACGCCACAAAGAAAATTTGTACACCCCATCTTATACAATGTTACATAAAGAAAAATAGTAGGACAGCCGTTTTAAAGTGGGTTGATAGAATTACGGGTGTATTTTTGGAAGCAGAGCGCACGCAAATTTGTTTTATAATCGTATAATTTTGGTCTTTGAATCACATTTAAATAGTCAATTCATTGAACACACACCATCTCATTTGTGTTTCTACATCAATAATAAGATTAGTTTCTTCGTCGTTAACCAAATTTTGTTTAATAATTATATCGTTAATAAATAACGCTATAACCCTTTTATCGGTCACCATTCTTCCAAAAATATCTTCCACTAAATTCAGTGTTAAAGAAAGAAATGCAAGGTGTGAAAGTGTGACACGGAAAGTTTAGATAATGTATCTTTCGTTAAAATACGAAGTATACAGTGTATAATTATATTTTTGTTATGGGATTAGGCCTATAGTACGTAACTATTAATCAAGTAATATTGCTCCTGTGAATTAATTATATGCGATGCAAGGTATGAATATACAGTTAACAAAATGATTTTAACCAACTATTCGACCTCTTTCTCCCGAGTATGAAGGTTGAAACCTCGCAGGGAACATACATAATCCCCTAGATATCCAACCCTTCCGTTCTCAACAATCACACTTGTACGAATTGCAGACATTTGCCTTAGACCAACCGTAGACCAAAGTGCTTAATAAATTATAAACGTATTTGGGTGGAAGAATTGAAAGAAGTGGAGTGAAAGAGTCTGGCTCGTTACAGGCCCCAAGAGAGCTTTCTATATCTAAAAAGCAATCCATGGAATGCGCGAGTGGGTTGGGTGGGTGGATGGGAAAGCCACCCAGTTCATCGGAATAGGACTTTGCGGCTCTTAAATCAACGCTTGGGTAACTGGAGAATCTTTCAAGTTGTGGGGCTTGGGTCACGTCCTTGAACTTTTTACAAAAATATCTTCCAACATTTTCCATTCCCACTCTTAAAATTTATATTGGGTATATCAAACACATGTATAACTGTACATTTACAAAAGTAAACAAATGTGACCTGCCATAAAATGCCTCATGGCCCTTTTCTAGTTTTCTATAAATAAAATACATTTTTGTAGGATGCCCGCTGTAGGATACACATCAGATATAACCGGTGTGACCCTCTTCAGGTGACTAGCTATGGAGGTATGTTGCGGATAGAACAATTGTGAAGGATGTCCCAGGGCTATTTCAGAGGACTCAATCCCTTGCATTCGCATGAACAACTGAGGAAAACCTCGGGTTAAACCTTCAGTCAGGATTTGCGGTCTCGACGGTATTCGAACCTGGTACCTCCCGAATCAGAGTCGCGCGCTTAAAGCTTGAGCCAACACTGTCTGTTGCAAGTTCAAAACTAAATAATAAATAATAAATAAACAAACAAAAAGCAATTTAAATCATACTTCATTATACAATATCATGCTTTATTTACTTATTAATGTCACGTAGTATTATAGCCGGGAGACCCGGAGATTTATTTTAAAATGTCAATTTGAAATATTATGTTCAATAAAATATAGCTATTGTTATGTTTATCACCCTGTTTGGAAAGTGCATATCACGGTATAGCCGCGTTGTATGCATATTACTTCCGATCTATTGATGGCAATGTAATGCTTTGCAACGTCATGCTTATTGAGGTTAGATCAGATCCATTGTCCACATTTACAGTTGATAAAATACATTACTTTTATTACTGCAAAACATTATGAGGTATGAACAATACATTAATTGAATATATGCGCCTTAAAACACATCCAAATAGTACACTACACTGATATGTATAAAGTCCATGAACGCTTTGGCAAGTACTCTATAGTAGCCTACGTTCAATGTTTCAGAGTTGTGAGTGGCCCTTAAGTTGATGTAAACTTGTGTTCATCTTTCAAGTATGCCGTTACTTCGTTATTATATGACTAAACATCATGTGCAATAGCATCTTATAGGCAATAAAGCTATTTTAATGGTTTCTTTTATCCCTAACTGCCAATCATGTCACAGATTACGTTAAAGTCCTCTTTTATATCAGCCGTAAACACAGTCCACCGAAGGGGACGAGTAAGTAGCATGAAATGATTAATAGGAAAGTATAAATAAAGAGTCTATAAATAAACCGAATTCTATATGAACTGAAGAGTGTAGAATCTCTACCTTTTTAGTTTAGATAATTTCGTCATGTATTTCATTACTTGAAGTCTTCTTAGTTTATGCGTACTCCTTTAGTGGGTTATTCAATATATAATATAGATTTAAAAAAAAAAAATTGTTAATACCAACCGATTGAAAAGTACTATTATATTCAGACAAAAGTGTAAAGGGTTACATCAAAGATGTGTCATGCAGTGTTTTTATTCACATTTATACTCCATAGAGCGTCTTTATCTATTACATTTAGTTAATATTGTAATGCAAAATGTTATTCAAGGGGCTAGTTCCCTAATATGAGGCAAGTAATTTAGAAGGAATATATTTTCTTACTTAATCGTTTGTAAGCGGCTTATGTATAGTTTTAGACACTTGTTATAAAACAAAGCTTTAAAATAGTAGCCCACAGCGTGGGAAAATGGCCAAACAACCCACTCTTTTTAATATCCGTATTCTTAAATTGCAAACTGATGCGCATATA
This sequence comes from Sweltsa coloradensis, assembly GCA_024449915.1. Lineage (NCBI taxonomy): Eukaryota > Metazoa > Arthropoda > Insecta > Plecoptera > Chloroperlidae > Sweltsa > Sweltsa coloradensis. The sequence goes on from JAMZAV010000059.1 coordinate 679,472, forward strand.
CGCCGCGTATAATCCAGCCGCAGTGTGCGCCGTACCGTGACACTAAAAAAATTAAATCTTTCGCCAGCAGCGGACTGTTCCGCATTCTACGTCCTAGCTTACGAGAACATTTCTGTGGCGGTTTGTCACCCGAGTTAATCAAGTTTGTCAAGTGGAAGTACATTTGTTTTGTTTTCTTGACGTGAGGCGGCGCTGCGTGTGACGCGAGCGCCGCGCGCCGAGCGGAAAGCGGTGGAACTACCACGCAGGTGAGGAGAGGTTTCATCGTCGGGTTTATCGCCGTGTACTTGCGCGAGTTACGGCCACCCAGCGAGCCGGAACGACCGCCGTACTCGACAAATCTCATTGGGACTTTCAATCGGTAGCTGGTTTCACCGGCTGCAACTCGAATAAACCGATTAGACGACCTAACTTTCGTTTTACTCGGGGATAAATTATTTACATAAAAATCGTCGTAACAAAGATACAGGCGTAAGTAAGGGTAAACTGTATTGATGGTAAACCAGTAAACATTGAGGATAAAAGAAAGAATAAAGTACGGAAGCCACACGGTTTCGACACACAATGGTTCATCATAATTCAGAGTGCCGTACTTGCCTACTCTACTGTCGTAACGATACCAAACTCCTGTGCCTCCTGTATCACACGGTTACAAAACTCAGTAGCGTCCTGAAAGCATACCCAATAATATTACGTCCTTCCTCTCTTGCTGCGCAAATTTTCTCCGGAAATTTTGTCCTAACATTATATTTTCACGTGAAGGTTCTCAACGAACTTCCTTTACTACGTTGACGACTTCATAATTGAATAAGGACATACCAACATGATTTCTTACGCTCACAAGTTCCAACTAAGAAATTGAATCTGATATAGAGTGATGCTTTCAGCTCTTGTCTTGGCTTGAATGTACCCTGGCATATAGTCCCTGCATCTGGGAATCCAGTTTGCATATCAAGACATGCGTTCACATTTACACATTAATTGGTAAAGCTATGCACCTAAACGTTCTTGAAATTGTAAACAATACAGTGAAAATAGCCTTTAGATGTATGCTCAATTCTCTCACCATTACCAATACTCACACACGAGCTGAAGCCTATAAATTCCACTCAGTAACTCAAATTTCTTGCTTAGTATTGGGCTTTTCATGATGCCACACAGCTACAAGGCCAGTATCGGACTCCTTGGACAAAGGTAGAAATGATTTTACTTCGTTCTACTCTAGCTTGCCTTCTGAACTACTTTTAGGAAAGCTATTGGGAATATTGGCAATAAATTATTTTTTGGGTAAATTTTGAAAATTGAATGTTCATGACATGGAAGAAAATAGTTGTAAATAATTTTGATTTAGGTAGACAAAAGCAGTAGCGGAGATTCGAAAAAATGTGTAAAATCGTGAACATCAGAAAGGTTATCTTATTTTTGTTTATTTAAAAACTAATTTTATTCTTATTTTATTTAGTTGTAATGAAGGGAATGACTTGCTACGGGGCTATCTCTGATTCTCTTCAACATTTTTATTTGCCTTGTATCTTGGTTTGTTGAAATAAATAATAAAAACAAAATTTATCTTATGATATACACGATGTTATCGAATGGGTAGGAGGCGTGTGTTATATTTTGCGTTCCTGTGAATCAGAATGGAATGTCTAATTTTGTTACGTTGAAACGTACTGTGCGTGTTTAAAATTCTCCCGTTATGAACAAAGGATTTAGTTCTAGTAATTCAAAGGAGATTTTATTTACGCCATCAGAATTACATCAACGTCATAGCTTGTTTCATGCTATTCAACTCTTTTGATAATTCATGATCTTTTACTCAGTTTTTGAAGAAATATAACAAAAGGTAAATCGGGGAAGTGAACTTGCTTACCTATAAGTAAATACGAGAGGCGATAAAGTGTATTGACGAAACATTCGTAAATCAATGTTTTACATTTGGCATAAAAAACACCTCTGCAGAATTCAATGTGGAACTATTCTTCGTTGTTTTTGTAATTAACTGCACGCTAAAGAGAATACTGTCAGGACACATTGATTAAAAATCTTGCTTATCACTAATTTTCATAGAATAACTCCATTTCCCGTTTTGTTAAAAGTACACTTTTTCACTCCCATTAATTTCTCTTATCGCTTAGAGCTTGATTCTAGCGTTGACGTTGCTATAAACGGAATTTTTATCTTTCCGTTAATGGTCTTTGATGTTTTAGAGCAAAATGACGCATTTCCACAGCAACATGTGGCGGTACTGTACGGAGTTTTCCCATGCAAATTACCTGAGGGGCTGTAGGCATGAGATTGTAGGTTCAATATTAAACAATGTGTATGTAGACATTTTCAATATTAAATCGTTCATCGCTGTTCAAACTTCCTGTTAAAGTTAGGTTTTATGCACTGCATATAAATTGAAGAAACCAGCAAAGAATCTAAACTTAAATTGTATCATTTCTGGTTACTTAATCAAAATTTCGATTTATTTTAATATTCGTGAGAGTGTAATTACATTATCAAGGATTTAAACAATTTATTTCTAAATTTTTATAAGCATTTAAAAAAAAAAGTTTTATGAACAAACTTTATAAAATGAAGAACAATATATTTGATAACAAAGTTTATATTTCTCTCTGCATTGCTATTAATACTATCTCGTTAGGTTGAAAGATAAATTTATTTGTTCGGATGTGTTTCAAACAAAGAATGCAAAGAACGAAGTTGAAATCTGTTAATTAACCGTGTGTAATAAAACACTGCAATGGGACACATAAAAGACAAGTGAATGCAAAGCATTATTCATCGTTGCATGGGCTACTCACTCTCATCCTCCCGATTAAATTCCCCCCAAAACATGAAGAGTTAATCCTACACCATCAATCCACTTCCAATTTGTCACCAGCCTAATTTCCCACACTTATTGAATGATAAATGACAATGCACTTACATCGTATCCCTCATTGTTTTCTTGACTTCTTAATGACTCTAATTTGAATGGCAAATTCCACCTCGACGCAGGCTCCGGAATCTCGGGAACACGTCGCTTGGCGAATGTCCAGGAGTTTCATTCATAAAAATAAAATCTGTTTAAAAACTAATGATGTGGTTGGGGACGTTGATGTGGGTCAGTGGGGAGGAGGTGGGGGGGGGGGGGCACTTGGAGGAGATCGGGGGATGATTTAATTGGGGAGACTTGACGGATGCAACAGGACGGTATGAAAATCTTCAAGTTATCCATATTCAAACACGAATATTATAAGTCGATTGTGTCCGAATCATCTTTGCGACTTCTAATATGTATTGATATATAAATACGATTCATAAGTTTTTTTTCCATAAAATAGGTTTAATCCTGTTGACATGCTATAAGTAGCAATATTAATAATTTGTATCTTGAAATATGCTTTATGTAAAAAAAAATGTATTGTATTTACAACATTTAATGTATTGTATATAACACCTTTATGATCTAAACAAAATGGTTCAATCGATATTTTGTATTGTCGTCTTTGGTTTAATTTTTGCCTTTATTAAAAAAAACTGGACTAAGTCCTGTTGGACCTTCCTGAGAGCTACCAGATATATGGTTATCAGTTATTAAAGTTTGCAAGTGACAATATTACCCTGATGACAACCACGAGCGTAATACTCCACGTTTACTTACTGGTAATTCGTATACACCCGAGGGATATTGTGTGTGCTATTTCATCTGTGTATAAGTGTATATGATTTGGTACGTGTCGTGTATGCCAACTAAGTTTACACGCCATCACTATACCCCTTTCAACTCTTAACCGTATGTTTCGTTATCGGTTATGCAATGCATATGTTATAACTTTAGTGCATTGGTCTGGTGAGAATCGCAGGAGGAAATTCGTGAGTTATTACACTATTTCAGAAACATATTAGCGTTGTTGTAGGTGTTGCAGATAATACACCTTTTACTACATACATCGTTACATAACTTTACAGTGCGCTAAACACAATTACGTTATATTTAATATTACGTTAAATTTTAATATGATATAACATAATAATTTACATTATTATGTAAATATTCTTAGACAAAAACATTCAACTGACTAATTCAAACTGTAGTTTTAAATGCTATCACTACCTATAAACTTCTAATTTACCTTTGAATACATTGGTTTCTTTAAAGTTTGAATGTTGCGAATTACAGTTACTTTGATAGTCCATTGATACCAGACCTGCCAGAGCGAATACATAGTCATGTAAGAGTGTTTTCTTTATATTTAAGTATTCACTATTTCACCACTAATCAAATTATGGCTGTTATCCACTTTTTACATACTAAAACAGCGTTTTACTGAAGAATGATTTCAACCAATCTAAGATCTACCTTGGTCTACCACTAGGCCCCCTTTATCAACCACACCCATGTAACAATTACATTTTTCATTTCTCCACTTAATATGTTATCACACGCATATCATTAGAATAAGTAATTGACTTTTAACAAGAATATTTCTGTTAAAACTTTATACATTGCTTGTGTAAATGTTAATCTTATACTCCCCCCCCCCCACACACTCTACCACTCCCGTAAATACACAAAACAAATTGAAAATGCACATATTTTTACTTCCTTTATTATCTATTTTTCTGTTAAAGAATCGAAGATAATTAATTGTATGGATTTTGTAATTAAGAATACATGACAAGTTGGCAATTCTGATGCGATAATCCAATAACTCATTATAACTAATTAAAAAGTAATTAAATAAGTCAAGGGGAAATAACTTGACATGTTGTGCACCCACGATGCACTTTCTTACTCCTTCGGATTTTGATTTAATTTACCTTAGAATATTAATTGATATTAGGGTAAATATCTAGGGAATAAACTTTGAGAATAGATTCACACGACAAAGTGACGTAACTTGCTGTGTGAAATTTATGTCACGTTATTCTTATATTGTTCTGACTTTGATGTTTTATATAAAACATTATCGTAAACGCTGGTACTGTCGCCGCTAGAGCGAAGAAATATCTCAAGGAACTGAATGTCCGCCGGTTTTCGCGATGGCGTTAGCAGTCCTCTTAAAGTAATGTTATTGTATTGTATCAAAACGTTACATGGGGTTGCTCAAATAATTACATTTCTCACCGAGAACAATAATATATTGCACATGTGTATTGTACTTGTTCGCCGAAATAAAATATACTAAAACTATAACCATAACTCTAAGTTACATACATTTTTTACAAAATGAAGCTCGTCGTGTTGACATGAATGTTAGTGTGTAACATGCATTTATTAGGTTGCTAAAATTTGAGGTACGAAGTTAAATAGTTTGTATTGTATTTGGGGGAAAGGTAGATGGTTAAATTAACGAGTTTCAAAATATCAGATTACACACAGACAAATAATTCCGAAAATGTTATTATGGAGATGGTGAAGTAATGGATAAATGTTTCACCAAAAAAATTATTTACCGTCACGATTAAAGTATTTTTCAACCGGACTTATTGGGATTTAAAGTAAATAGTAACAAAAAATCTGAAAACGGTATCTCATAATATTGCATTGCGAAACTAAAATGGTTTATACATTGGATTAAATAAGAAAATTCGAGGTTGTTGTCGCTAATAACCTTGAGGCTTTAAACCTTGTATACAAATTTATTTACATTTATTTTGTTCTTTTGTGATGTATTCACATTTTTGACATTTATGGGAGATGAATTTAAACACCTTCAAAAGTAAAACAGCATACTTTTGTTACTACGAAGCTGGTTATTTCATAATATTGTCATGTTTGGGGTAGTTTCTACCCTTTATAATGGTCTTACATGGTCTGTTTCTTATGCCAAGTGATTTGCGGTCTTTTGTTGACAATGGTGATTGACACACTTCTTAAATAAGTTGGATTATGACAACAATGAATTGGAATGTGCCGCATAGGCAGTTACATAACTTAATTGGAACAAAACAGTTGTCGTTTAATTTAGGAAATAATGCAGACCTTTCAATAACATAAGATTGCCGAGTAGTGGTGACGAGGTTGAGGGGAAGGGACTTAGGCCCTAGAGACGTACAGACTGGAGCCCTGGAGGGGGAAAGTCGAGAAGAGTCTAGGGGAAGTTTCTTGGTGTGCGATGTGCGATCTGATCGGGGAGTGACATCCTGACCAGCAAACACACAAGTTGTCTACAGGGAGGGGTTAAATGTGTTACCGACAAGACCAGTAATAACGTTGGGTAATAAATGGAGTTGGACACAAAGACCTGAAGGAAGAACAATAAGAGAGCGAGTCCAGGAGTGCCAGGAGTCCGGGCGAGACCGAGAGGCGGCAGCCGACCCAAGTGGCGAAGAGAGAAGACCTGGGGCGAGTCATCCAGGGATCCGGGTTCGAGACATCGTCACTGACATACCAGGGTCCAAATGGAATAGTGTAAGCTAAATGATTTCATTACAGTAATGTCAGTAAAGTCAGGGGACACGAATTCACGTTCAGTCGGGTAAGATGCATGCACCCAGCTGATAGGTAAGATTAGGTTATCAAATTGTTAAATACATGTGCTCCTTCTTTTGTTGAAACCATGTTCTTGTTCATGTTAAACCTCCTAATACATGTCCTAGAAGTCATCACCCCGTTTATACCTATCGATCTCGGTCACCGTTGGGAAGATTAGCCTGTGTAACAAATAACAGCTACGTTCCCCAAAACAACAGTTACTTTGGTGAATAACATCCATACCAAAGGGCTAATCAACCTCTCAACGTGACATGGTGGATTTGGCGCCTAGGTTGTATATGATAGAGCATTTATATACAAGGTATTAAATGGTTTTGATGGGTTTTCTGACGTGTGTTAGAGTGGGTTTTCAAAAAGTGGGTTCGCATTAAACATAATTAGTTATGTTTTATGAGTTATATTGAGTCGTTATGTGCTTGAAACTCAGTTTCATAATGTTATGTATCTGTATGTGATAGCAAACATAATTGGTTATGTTTGTCAAACATAAATCGTTTTATAGCAGATGTGGCAAGGTTGCACTGTTTGTTCGTGGCAGACTTGCTATCGCCGTTAAATGCTGACTAGTGTGTATCAGTTTCAAGGTCCGTGTCTTAGCATGCGTTTGTTTCCCAGAGCGATGAATAATTGTTTCCACTAGTCGAGATTGTTACTATTTGTTACTATGCGTCTCATACCTGGGGAGGGCAATATTATCTTGCCTTGGGGTGACTATGGTTTTTTTAGTTTGTGTATAAAACAAAGTTATTTTGAGGTCTAAATTTACCAGAAAGTTTGTGTTTGTTCGTTCTAATTTTTCTTGTTTTGTAGTAAAACAAAAGATTTAGGAATAATTTAAATTCCTCTCTGTTAATGTTGCAATGTTTATCGTTTTGGCCGATACAATTGAGTATTGTTTATGAGTGGGGCACCCATACCTAGTGATAGGTCGCTGAGAGCTCTTTTACGTGGTCTCAAGCAGCCGAACAAAAAGAACTCTAGATCTACACCTTTTGAACGTTTATTACAGTGGGCAAGGGAACAAGAGTCGGGATGGAGACTAGATGAAGCAGTAGGCGTGCCTTTGCCGGTTGTAAGTGATAGTGACAGTTTTCTAGCGAGGACAGTTCGGACAGTGACAGTGTCTGTAGTAGTTCTATGGCTGGGGACGATAGTTCGCCTGTTTCTGAAGGCAATATGTCGTCAATGATGCCTCATAGGTTTAGGCGTGGCAAGGATGACGCGGAGCAGTGGATAGAGACGTATGACATGGCCGCGACGTCGAACGGGTGGACGGAGGAAAAGAAGGTAAATAGTTTGGGGATGTTTTTAGAAAGTGGTCAACTTCATTGGTATTTATCTGTGAGGTCTCGTCATCAATTAACGCCGGTGGGGGCCGATGGGACACGACCTAAGTTGGAATGGAAGAGTTTGAAAGCTCATTTTATTCAAAATTGGGGTGTTAGTCTGGATGATAGTCAGCATTGGACAGCTGTGATGATCTCTAGAGTTCAGCGAGAGGGAGAACCGGCAACGGAGTATGCGTATGAAAGAGATATTCTTTGTACTAAGATTAATCCAGTAATGCCGATAGAAGAAAGGGTTAAATGGGTGATAAAAGGATTAAGACCAAGTTTGGCAGTGGGACTAGGCAATTCAAAATTTGAAAATTTGGACGATTTGTTGAAGGAGCTTAGACGTATTGAGGAACTGCGGGGTAATGCGGCCAGGTCTGAAGAAGAGCATTTAGTTGCTTCAGTGAGGTCAGAGGTTTTAAGAACAAGGAGAAGGAAGTAAGATCTGCCGAGTTTGATATATTGGTTGAGATGGTAGCGTCTATGTCTCGTGAGTTCAGGAGTTTAAGGGCAAACAAGGGAAAGGGGAACAGCTGCATGGTGCTGTAGGGCAACAGGCTTCTTGTTCAGGTCCACAGAATGCTAATTTCAGTCAACAGGGTGGTTTCCAACATAATCCACAAATACCACAGGTAGCTATTTCCTCGGCTCTTCCTCCTGCTATTCCATTACAACAGGGTAATTTTCAAGTCCAGTCGGATGGTTGGTATAATCAGGGAAGGTATGGTCCTAATAGGGGTGGTTATATGAGATATAATCAACAGTCCAATCAACGTTCTGGTAATCGTATGGTTTGTTTCTTTTGTCGTAAGCCAGGTCATGGAATTAGAGATTGTCAGAAACTGAAAGCTTTGCAGGAAAGGGATGGAATAGAAAATGGAACTGAGAATCAGGGTCAGTCTAGGACACGGGCATTAACATCTGGTGATGACTCGGAAAACTTATAGGGTTGCCAAATTTCGAGACTGGTTCGGTAACTGAAAATGTAGTCTCGTTCCATAATAGCAGTGTTAAAATGATTCGTCGGAGGTGCAATAGAACCAAATTTGAGGGTGTATGTTTTTTGTGTTTCCGCGTCGGACACAAGAAAGCCGGCTGTCGGGTTCTTAAGAAAGCACTTGTTTATAGGCGTAAATATTTACGTGGATTTGCGAATATTTTCACTGTTATTATGCAAAACGGTATTCCAAATGAACGTAGGGTAGTTTCCGAATCAGAAAATTCACAGGACGTACGTACGGTTTCGGAGAGCACAGGTAATAATGTTTCAACAAGTTTGCATGACGAATCACAAACAGGGTTAAATGGTGTTATGGATGTTGTAGTAGTGCCTACAGGGGGTAGTTTGAAAATTCCTGTTAGTCTAGATGGGGTAGGTTTTCAAGCTTTAGTGGACAGTGGGGCTGGAGTTTCTTGCATTAGAGATGATCTAGTAAGTCACTTGGAGTGCCGCCCAGTTAAAGGATTGTTGTTAAAAACAGCAAATAACTCAATGTTACAAGTTGTAGGCCAGGTTTGTGATGTAGAACTGTTGATTCAAAGGGTCTGTGTTTTCAGTAAATCTAAACACACATAAAAAAAACTTGTAGAAATACAGCCAAACCTTACACACTCAAAAGGAATGAGATCTAAAAAAAGGGCCAAGCTCATCTACCCTTCCACATAAACGTACAGTGTCCCATAACAGCATCCTCGAAAAGCTTGGCAAAATAGAATTTGCGATTATTAATTTAACGTAATAGTTTATCCAAGTTCTTTTTTTCTAATTAATTTAAACGTAATAACATGCAAATTCTATTTTGCCAAGCTTTTCGAGGATGCTGTTATGGGACACTGTACGTTTATGTGGAAGGGTAGATGAGCTTGGCCCTTTTTTTAGATCTCATTCCTTTTGAGTGTGTAAGGTTTGGCTGTATTTCTACAAGTTTTTGTTATGTGTGTGATCTCATTACTTTTTCAAGTTCCATTACAAAATTATTTGCTAAAATATATATATTTTATCAAAGTTGATTTAAATTCTATGGTATTAGCAGTAACAATATAGGATGTAAAATATCTAGACCCGGATTCATGTACATCCTGGGTATAGGTGGTATAACCATGGTTTAACGACGGTATAAGGACTGGACCCCAATTCTTGAGTTCGTGGGAGATGAGTTGAAAACGCAATTTGAAAACGAAGTCGTTTTCGTTTTCGAAGGAATTGGTATTCTTGAACGGTATCGTGGAAAACGTCATGGGTTGTGAGTTGAAAGCATTGATATTAAACCGGTTGAAAGAGTATCACGAAATCCAAAAACTTTAAAAAGATTTGCGTATAGCAAAGAGCTCGAAAAAGTTCTATATTTATTCTAGATGGCAGTGCCTTCATAAACGCCGGCCAATCGAAAGACAAGTTGTATGAAATGATTTGATTGTTGCAATTATGTAAACAAACAGTTGAGCAAGTTCATAATGTTGTGCTGGCATAGGGTTGGCTAGGCTTGTCAAACATGTAATGTAAGTATGAATTTTACTAGTCCTATAGCCAAATGGAACTTTAGACCTACACTTTTGCATTATAAATAATTTTCCACATCTGGGCCTAGGCCAGGGACGGTTTCTGATTTGTTTTATGAGAGTATAATGACACCTTTTCTCGTTCCACACAAAGAAGAAAAATTTTAAATGTCCGCTATTTGTTTACGTATCGCACTTTCCCGCCTAACTCTGCTTATACCGTCAACAAGTGTCAAGTAACTATGGTTACTTGTTGATTGTATGCCAAGTGTTTAAGGCTTATTTTAAAACCTTTATTTGGAAGCCTTCCAACAACCTTTTCAACTTTTTTTTCAAAAGACACTATCATTCTATAACCTTAATGTCCATGTAAAATATGAACATTGTAGTCCCACCCGTCTGGTCAGAATCGCGGGCCGACGTATTAGATGTGAGCAGTAGTAGGCAGTAGTAGCAGTAGTAGGCAGTAGCTAACATCCTTAAAGTGATTTTGAGCATGTTTCAAGCCATTTTTTCACCAAGAAGGAATAATCGTACCCCAATTAAATTTGGCATGTGTTGTCAGGTACCTAAATCCCCTCGATTGTGATAGTTTTCAAGTTCACATCACGTTACATGACGGCTGGGTAACACCTCGAAATCACCCCAACTCTGCTTGGTGTATAAGGTGCTTGAGTGTTTAGCGCACCGCGGCTTGGCTGCGGCGCCCTAACGGGCACCTAGATTGTTGTGAAGGCTCTTTCAGTCGACTGTCTGTTAGGAAACGATTTCTGCCGAAATCATGGTGTAATTATTAATTATAGAGAAAGTATTGTACAGATGCGTTCATCAGGCGAGGAGGTTAGCGTTTCTTTTGGCAATCCTGATAATAATAATGATCAGGGAGAAACAGTTCATGGAAACAATGTTCAATGTGATAATGATCATGAAACTTTGGCTGAACATAATATAGTTCAAGGCAGTGTTGTTCAGGAGCATATGGATGAACATAATATAGTTCAAGACAGTGTTGTTCAGGAGCATATAGCTGAACATAATATAGTTCATGAAGATATTGTTTATGAGCACGTGGTTGAACAGGACGATGTTCAGGAGAATATTGTTGCTCTTGATAATGTACAGAACAACGTTGTTGAACCTGCTGGCGTTCTAGGCGACATTGCTAACCATAAAGTTCAAGAAAACCTGACTGATTCTCAAAACTATTTGTTTAACATCGATTTGGAGGAAGACGATAAAATATGGCAATTAGTTGCTAACAGGAAATAACAATTGCACCTGGAGAAACGGGCATGGTTTCGTTTACAGTTAAAGGAGGACTTTTACCTGAGGTTACTGTGTTCGAGCCCAGGGAAGCTTGGTTTAGACAGAAGGGAGTTTTAATCTTACCAATGGCAATTGGTAATGTCGACAGTGGCTTATTGCCGGTGCATAATATGTCAATTCAGCCAGTCTGTGTTTACAATGGCTCGTTGCTAGGCAACATGGTAGACGCTACTGTGATTTGTGATGATGTGTTATCTGAGTCTGGTGCTCAGTGCGTGGCGGCCATTATGAATTCCTGTACTACGTCGGCAGACACACAGGCTACTACGAGTGCAAGTGTCAACATACCTGAATGTGATGATTATGCAGAGCTATTAAAAGGACGAGATATTCAAGCGGACATTGCCTCATTGAATGTAAATATTGATATGCCACCAGACGCAAGAAAGGATTTAATTGATTTACTTACAGAATTTCACGATGTTTTCGCCTGGACTAAAGATATGCTGGGAAGAGCAACCACTGGTGAATGTGATATTGAATTAATAGATAATGCTAAGCCAGTGCATATTCAACCATATCGGGTTTCTGAAGGCGAGAGATTAGCTATCCAACAACACGTGTCGGACATGTTAAAAACGGGTGTGATACGGCATTCTACGTCGCAATGGTGTAGCCCGACGCTACTTGTTAAGAAAAAGGATGGGACTCATCGATTGGTCGTTGATTTTCGTAAGGTTAATGCACTGATTAAACCAGATAGGTACCCTGCAGCTAACGCGGAGGACGTGTTGAGCAGTTTGAACGGCCGGACGGTGTTTTCCACGGTTGATTTATTCTCGGGGTTCTTTCAGCTACCCTTAACACCTCGAGCACAGGAGATATGCTCATTTGCGACCTATGATGGCCTCTATTCGATGCGGAAACTGCCCTTTGGCATTAACAATAGTCCGGCCTTGTTTCAACGTGCTATGGACAAAATTTTGGCTGGTCTTAAGTATAAGCATTGTTTGGTTTACTTAGATGACGTGTTGATACCTGGGAAAGACTATGCTGACCATTGGATTGGGTTGAGACTGGTGCTCGAAAGATTTAGACAGTCAAGGATGACATTAAAGCCATCTAAGTGTTTCTTTGGCTTTAGCCAAGTCAAGATTTTGGGGCATATTGTAAGCGCTGAAGGAATTTCTCCAAATCCGGATACTATCGAAGCGATTAAGAAATTTCCTGTTCCTTCCAATCTAAAAAAACTACGGTCGTTCATTGGTCTGTGTTCCTATTATCGTAAATTCATTCAAGGATTCTCGGAATTGGCCTCAGATCTGACCGCCCTGACTAAGAAAAATGTAAAATTTGTATGGACGGAGAAACAGGAAACAGCATTTAGAACATTGCAACATAAATTGATGACTACTCCTGTTCTTAGACATTATTCAGTTGAAGCGCCCATACAACTACGAACGGATGCTTCAAGGGTGGGTCTTGGTGCGATTATTTTACAACAATTCGAGGGAGACTGGCACCCCATTGCTTATGCTAGCAGGAAGTTGACAAATGCTGAATATAATTATGGAGTTAGTGAATTGGAACTGTTATCTGTGGTGTTTGGTATCAAACGGTTTAGACATTTTATTTGGGGTCGGAAATTTCAGGTTGTTAGCGATCATCATTCTCTTTGCTTTCTGAAACGAGATGGTGGGAGTAGAACAGGGCGTTTGGCGAGATGGGGTTTATTCCTGTTGGACTTTGACATGGAAATAATCTATAAAAGCGGGAAGCTTCATTTAGATGCAGATTGTCTATCCCGTTTGCTCCCGGAAGATGACAGTGAACCGATTGAAGATATTGAAGATCAAATGGAATGTATGACGACAGCTGTGGAAGTTGAAGATATTGCAAAAGCACAGAGCGAAGATGCAAAGCTGTCTGAATTAATTAGTGCATTGAAGGATCCCAATTCGGCAACGTCTCAGGTAGCTAGACAATCAAGAAGTTATATCTTGGAAGATGACGTTTTATATAAAAAGAGTTATAGCCCAAGTGGTGTAACTAAACTTCTTGTTATTCCCGACAGTCTCAAGAGGGAAATTATGTTTAATTTCCATGATGCACCTGTAGGTGGGGGACACTTAGGACTCCATAAGACGCTGGGGAAGATTAAATCAAGATTCTTCTGGCCTAATTTGTTAAGCGAGGTTGCATACTATGTGAAAAGTTGCATCGGCTGTCAAGAAAAGAAATGTTCTAAACTCAAACCACCTGGGTTGCTTCATCCAATTCCAATGGGGGCTATTGGGGACCTAATTTCTATCGATTTGTTAGGACCCCTTGTCTTAACTTCAGGTGGTAATCGATATATTGTGGTTGCCACTGAATATGCCACTCGGTATGCGTGGGCTAAGGCCTTGCCACAGGCCACGGCTGTGACTGTGGCCGACTTCATAGTCAATGATATAATACTCACGATGGGGGCTTTCCGTGTACTGTTGTCGGATCGGGGAACACAATTCAGAAGTAAATTGGTGACTGAGATTTTAAAGGGACTAGGGGTGGAATCAGTATTTGCTGGTTCATACAACCCGAAGGTACTTGGTCTTACGGAACGACTAAACGGGACTTTGGCCCAAATGCTGGCGATATATACGAACGATAAGCATACAGACTGGGACCTGTTTGTTGGCCCATGTGTTTTTTCATATAATGTGTCTGTACAGGCTTCAACGCAGCATACGCCGTATGAGCTCATGTTTGGAAGGGAACCTACATTGCCTCTTGACGTAGGGTTAAACCCTCAACTGCAATTAGGGGAGGATGCAGCTGTACGTGTTGCTCGTATACGTGACGCGAGGGAGAAAGTACAGGAGATTATGAAACAAGTCCAGGAGAAACAGAAAGCTAGATATGATAAGACTCATAGACACGTCACTTATAAGGTGGGAGACTATGTAATGGTCTACACCCCTACCAGAAGGGTCGGTCTGTCGGATAAGCTGATTTCTCGATTTAATGGCCCTTTTAAGATAACTAAGGTCATCAACAATCTTGTTTACAGGGTTAGATTGAAGTTAAATAACGTGTGGACGGAAGATGATGTCAGTGTGTCTAGGCTCAAGCCTTATTTTGATCCAGAGTCATGGGTATTCCCTTTGGAGGCAGCTGAAGTCCAGAGTGTGAATATAATAGAGATATAAATGCATTATATTATGTATAATGTATGTATCATACGAGAGGAACAGGATGACGTTGTATAAATGTGTATATATTATAAACGGAGTGACGGAAACATTAACATGTGCTGGGGAATTTAAGTACGAGTATGCTGTACTTTAGTTGACAGAAATCGGTCAAGTGGTTCAGATTCTACACGGGAATATGTAAGAGTGCGCGCCACCGGACTGTTTGTGACTGTTTTGTACGGGTCTGGAGTCGAGCGAGTTACAAGTTCACGCTGTAAGTGTAGGCAGTGTGCTTCGGGATCTTCCGGACCGAGCCGAGTGACTGTGCACGGTCGCTCGGCGCTCGCGTCGACTGTGGTGTTATCTAGCGGTCGACCTTGGGAGCTCTGCACGTGCTGTGGTATGCGCGTGTGGCTGCGCGTAGTCTCGGGAGTGCGAGGCGATGAACATTTCGATGTTAACTCAAGACGTCGGCGCAACTGGACATCGTGCAATAATAAATGTTATGAGAGCACAGACAGGAATCGATCGTATGTTGTAAAATTGATTTCCAGCCAAAGTATGGGGATGTCAATCTCAGGAACGTGGAAGGACCACTGGCTCGTTGGTTTTTCGATATATGATCCATTTTCTGTCGTTTGCTCAAGTTTCCGTCGTTTTTTTATCATAGGTATATATTATAATATTTGATATAGTAATAAGTATAATTAAAAAGTTAGTTTTTTAAGTTTACTTTGTATGAGTAATATTAATTTTGTAAGATTTCATTAGTATAGGTAGTGTGATAGTGTAAATAATGCTACACATAGTTTATAATTTCTTTTGATGTCTTTCAAGAGTTGTAGGCATTGTAAATAATATGAGTATTGTTTAATGTGTAATTATAATGACAATGGGTCACGGTTGGAGCGCCCATCGCATGTAAATAGTAAATGGATAGTTGTACATTGTTACATTGTATTGTACATTGTATTGTGTTGTACAGTATAAGTTAGTGATTCTACATCTAGGGCGTTCTATATTCTTAGAGCGATAATGTTATTATGTACTTTGAAATATTAGTTATGTTTTCAGAACATATTAGTGTACAAGCGCCTAGGTGGTCAGCTTGGGTTTGTTCTTGTGCGTTGATACGTTTCTCCTGAGAAATGTATTGGTCAGCAATTGATTATACTTGGTTGTCTGTATCCGGTCTCACGGTGCAGTAAGGTTTAGCGCGACGATTAGTGTTCATTGTTGTTTATATTTGTAAGATGATGTTTATAATTATGTTTGGCCTGATATTGAGATAGTAGATTTATCACAATTATTAGGTGGTTTGTAATTATAGATGGTCATTTAGTCAGGTGGCTATATAATATTTATGTTGTTCTATTTTGATTTGTTTGTCAAAATGGTAATTGGTTTTGAATCATTTCTCCATGGTATAAGTAATATGATTCAGGTTGATAGACTTAAGTCCATTTTGGCCGTCGGACTGTGCTGTGTTTTGCTGTTGCTCACTAGAGTATATATTTATATTATAATTTGTTTGTTTATGCTGGATATAAACATATGGAGGGTAGGGACTGCGATAGTATTTGCCGAGTTTTCGGTGGTTTATATGGTAGTCCCGCGGTCTCATTTGTCATTTCATAGCTTGGAAGCTGTGTGATGGTATTGTTGATTATTGATTCATCGATTGGGTGGTCTATTTATTGATTCTTGCATGGTGTAATTAAGAAAAGATGTGTTTGCTAACAAATAATAAGGAAGTATTGCAAGAGTGTTTTTTATTACTCTCTTGTGGTTGTATCAAGGTCGTGGGTTCGATGCTTTGCGTGAGTTTTCGCACGTAAAGGCAGAGGTATAGAACGTACGCGTTTCTTATGCGGCGCCTACAGAGCATTGTACTGCATATAGGTGACGTCAGCGCTTTGCATATCTGTTGTTAACGGTCGGCGCGCGGAGACAGTGGGAAAGTAGGGAACACACTAGGGGAGATCTACCTGGTGGGTGTCTGGTGGGTGTGGTATCTTTGGTGGAAATGATAGGGGTGTCCCGATGGTTAGATTTACGGTATAGGTTTATTTCACTTTATTATAAGTACAGCCTTCAGCTGCAGAGGTATACCATTGAAAATTAGGTTTATTTTTGTGCTGTCACAAGTACACATAATTTTAAGGTAGGCTTAGTGAGTATAGGACATCCCTATATTTGGTTATTCTTTTGGATATATCAAAGTTGTATCGCATCGTTCTGGTAAGATATTTGTAGGTAATTTCTCTGTTTCTTGTGTATCGATTATTAGCAATGGAGTTGCTAAGTTGTATGTACTTTGCTATGTATGTTGGCTTAGAACACAGCTGTGGTGTAATGTGATACAATACCTAGAACGTGGGTTCGGTCTGTTTTACAAAATGGTGAAATCGAGTGCACTAAATTAATTTATAAATTTAATGTTTTCTGTTTTGACATTAAGTAGGCCTATACATGGGTAATTATGGTATTATGTAAATCAATGTGTTTTGGAATAATTGTCATTGTAAATGTAATTTTATTTTCACTTTCTAACTAATATTTGTTGAATATTTTCTTGATAAAGTTTTCAATTATTGTTTGTTTACATAATTCAATTCAGTTCTGTTAAAAATGTAGTAAATCAAATTAATTACTTTTATTTTATTTATTATTTCGGCAAATTGCTGAATGTGTTACTGTTGCACTAAGCAGTCAGTTTTACATAACAGTGGAATTCGAGGTTGCTGTGATTGCATTTTTTAATGTCGGTCAAGTGTGTATACATTCGTCGGCAGTTTTGCATGTGGTTTGTTTACTATTTAAGCGCGTGGTGTAGTGTAAAGATATGTGGCTGGCCGAATTTTTATTTATGTTTTAGTGGGACTGACTTCATACCTTGTGCAAGTCCAGTGCGATGGGACATTGCGAGTCTTTAGGAATGCAGTACCTTCCTGCAGTACATCGGCGGGCTTCCGAATCTGTCTGGGAAAGCTACGTCAATTGTCGGAGGAAGCACATCAATGTTTAAGGAGTTAGGGTAAAGGAACTTTACCAGGGTTCCGAATTAATTTATTCAGGGGATTTTGAGACAGTAATTCTTAAATATGTAATTTTTTATTTTTATTTTATGCACAAGCAATGATATTTTTCTGTTTGTTTTATGTTTTAATTTATTTTAAGATTGCTTGTGTTAGGTTAAATATAGGGGATTTTCAGATCAATTTATTTAGTGTCTAATTCGCAGGAATTAGCGTTGTTTTTAGGATGAATTGCTGTCAGTCGAGTCGAACTTTTTATACTAGGTCCCTGGAATGTATTACCTGGAAGGTGAGTGGTTGCATTTTGTCTGGAGTGGGCGTGAGGATCGTTTTTTGGGGGGTTTTCTTTAAATTATGATTTTGAGCTGTTTCGACTTTGGTATGGTATGATGATGTTTCGACTTGATTGCGGAAGAAGAGGAACGAGGAATGGGAAGAAGACTTCGAGTATGGAGAAGATATCAAAATTTGCAAGGAAAATGAAGACACATCAGAGGGTTAATGAGGGGACATCTGAAGAAACAGGTTGATTATCTAGACAGTACTGATATATGGAGGAAACTCTTAATCCTGAAGGGCAGTCAATCTTCCTGTATTTGTGATGTATATGAGGAGATCTTGTACAAGATTCGGGTCGAATCTTCTAGGGGGGTGCGAGATGTCATGTTTGGGTTAGTTTCTACCCTTTATAATGGTCTTACATGGTCTGTTTCTTATGCCAAGTGATTTGCGGTCTTTTGTTGACAATGGTGATTGACACACTTCTTAAATAAGTTGGATTATGACAACAATGAATTGGAATGTGCCGCATAGGCAGTTACATAACTTAATTGGAACAAAACAGTTGTCGTTTAATTTAGGAAATAATGCAGACCTTTCAATAACATAAGATTGCCGAGTAGTGGTGACGAGGTTGAGGGGAAGGGACTTAGGCCCTAGAGACGTACAGACTCGGAGCCCTGGAGGGGAAAGTCGAGAAGAGTCTAGGGGAAGCTTCTTGGTGTGCGATGTGCGATCTGATCGGGGAGTTACATCCTGACCAGCAAACACACAAGTTGTCTACAGGGAGGGGTTAAATGTGTTACCGACAAGACCAGTAATAACGTTGGGTAATAAATGGAGTTGGACACAAAGACCTGAAGGAAGAACAATAAGAGAGCGAGTCCAGGAGTGCCAGGAGTCCGGGCGAGACCGAGAGGCGGCAGCCGACCCAAGCGGCGAAGAGAGAAGACCTGGGCGAGTCATCCAGGGATCCGGGTTCGAGACATCGTCACTGACATACCAGGGTCCAAATGGAATAGTGTAAGCTAAATGATTTCATTACAGTAATGTCAGTAAAGTCAGGGGACACGAACTCACGTTCAGTCGGGTAAGATGCATGCACCCAGCTGATAGGTAAGATTAGGTTATCAAATTGTTAAATACATGTGCTCCTTCTTTTGTTGAAACCATGTTCTTGTTCATGTTAAACCTCCTAATACATGTCCTAGAAGTCATCACCCCGTTTATACCTATCGATCTCGGTCACCGTTGGGAAGATTAGCCTGTGTAACAAATAACAGCTACGTTCCCCAAAACAACAGTTACTTTGGTGAATAACATCCATACCAAAAGGGCTAATCAACCTCTCAACGTGACAATATCAGATGTTTTGAATAAAACTTTTGAGAGAAGTAATAGTTTCCTTCGCATGAGCTCTTTGCTGGTTGCGACAACGTTGCTATTTATAAAGAAATGCCTGTGTCCCCAGCAGTGCTCTCTACCGCCCTTACAACGAGCGCACTATACTCACTCTGGGTCACCTCTCCCGCCGCCCCCGACAGGACTTGTCTTACGTCCTACGTGACAAGTTTAGCGCCGATGTTCAAACCCATATTAAAAATGTTTTGTCGTGACAAGCGCGTAGCTCCTATTGACAGCTAACGGAATTTCCAAATTTTACTGAGCCATAGATATTGATGACAGTTTGGAAAGGAGTGATCATTTGTCACTGTCTCCGTCGTCTTGAGTTGGGCGCCCCCCCCCCCCCGGTCTCACCCCAGCCTCTCTAGCACTTTCTTCTGCTTGTCGAGCTTTCCTTCCTACCGCAATAAGTTCTCGTGTCTTCTCACTAGACGCTGCTTTATTGCCCACGGATAACATACATCATGGGAATATTGGATGGTAAGCGTCAAGACTGTTGTTTATCCCGACAGCCAAGATAACTGAAATTAATGTCATTAGTAAGGCTCGTATACACTGGTTTTTGTGAGCGAGGCTCTCTTTGTACTTGTTTTCGCAAGTCTGGTAGATCGATGGCTTTGCTGAGTTTGCCTACACCCTCGCTCAGAAATCTACTCGTATGGTGCGGGAAACTCTTGACGAAAACACGCAGTTCAGGCCGTTATCAGTGCGTAATCCTCTACGCATGGGGAACACTATACTCGCCTTGTGTTTTTGATCACAACGTGGTCTGCTGCACTAATTTTAACTTCATGTGATTTAGCTCAAAGAAAAACAGTTATTCTACTAGTTTTGAACCAAAATTCAATTCATTTGTGATAAACATATTTTATGCGACTTTGCATAATAGACGGTTTTTGTATTGCTGCTGAGATGTAATTCCAGTTTATCCCTACAAATTTGGTGTGAATGGTCAACTTGACAAAATATATATATATCGGTAATTAAGCGAGCGAAGCGAGCGTTTCCATTTGACTCTGCCGGAAAAATTAGTCACTGGTTTTGTTTTTTTTTTTGTTTGTTTGTTTGTTTTTTTTTTTGTTTGTTTTTTTTTTTTTTTGTTTGTTTGTATGTCTCGCCATAACGTTCGAACGGAGGCTCGGATCGAGTTGAAATTTTGACCATCCGCAAGCTTCGTTCTCGATTGAATGCCATTAGTTTTGTGGCAAAATCGTTCAAAAAGTTAAAAAGTTACATTAAAGTTAATCGAAAGTTTTTTTTTCAAACTCAACGGAGACAAAATCTGAGATAGCCAAATCATTTAGAATGTCCGTCCGGTCACGAATATGTTAATTTTATTTTGATCCGATAAGTAGTGTAGATGGAAATTACATTATAACAAAAGTAACGTTGCCATGGCAACGAAAAGACGCGCGAAGTTTCTAATGCACTGCCACCTACAAGTAATCAAAATACTTTCGAGGAAGCAGTCTATTATTTGTCAACAAAGAGTTTAAATAACTGTTTTCCCAAGGAGTCAATGTCCTCTAGATGGCGGTGGATTTTAAAGTAAAGATTTACACGGGTTTACCCAAATACCTTGGCAATAATAAATAATACTGGAAACGCGAACGTCATAAATTTTAAAATTTAAAAAAATGTGCAATGTGGGTCTAGCTATAGCACGTGCTCGCTTATCAACGCGTCCAACTGAGCGTTTCCTAGTATATGGAGATTGGTGATGTTGTTCTACGTAGAATGGTGCGATTGTATTAATTAATAATAGGGTGTATTCCCTATACACTACACAGTTCCCTTCGATTTGCCAGCAACTAACCAAGGAAATATGAATTTATATTAAGATAATGTTACTTCCACGACGTTTTATGCAAGAACTTCTGGAAGTCAACAAATCTATAAACGTGAACATATTAAAAATAGCAATGTTGTTTTTAGTTAACACTTGAGACGAAGCGGAGAAAATTTTAACGAATAAAAGTCAAGCAGTATTTGAAATAATAATATTTCGTTCTACGATACTAACTAAATGGACGTGTGTATTCCCCGGTAATGAGCTCATACGGTGGCAGCACCTTCAGCTGCCGTGTATCAAGAGCGCATGCATAATTCAAATGAAGCAACATCGTTTGAATGCGATCAACATAAAAGCGCGGCATTCTACAAAGCACTTAATGCCTTCACGAGAGGAAATCGTGGCTCAGTTGGGAAGGATATTTACATGTAAGGCTTGTGTTCAGGGACACACACAAAACAGAATTCATGTTGAAGCTCAGGAATCAAAATAACGAAATATATTTACTTTCGTGTTACAGTTACAAATTTGTATGTTTCTTAGTGCCATCTTTTAGGCCTAATTTTAATGTATACAATTGAATATATTCAGGAAATACCTTTATGAAATATTCCTATAAAAACTTGAAGATTTCCATTCTGATGAGTGATAACATTGTAAATCATGGAGATAAGTGACAACCAATTAGAATGAAGTCATATAATGCATTCTGATGGTTAAATACATGCAAGAAACAACCATTTAACCTTTCGAATGAAAATAGAAACGTACATAAAATAAAATGTCTTTGATGTACGTTTTCTGGCAAATACATTAAAGATTGTAGTGACAACCACGAGTTTATAGTCTACCTTCCATATGGGTGCATTTAAATGCGGTTTAGATTCAGTTTTGTAAATTAACATTTCATTACGTGTTTAAACCTGAGATTTTCCAAAATATTGATTTTGGTAAGAATCTGCAACTACCTCCTGCCGGAGGAAGTCTAAGTCACATTATACATGGCACATGTACTTTAATTATCATTCTTCATCCTCATGTATACTACCACATATACTTGTCTAATTATTTCGTGTAACTGCTTTAGTAGAAGCTCAATAAAACCCTTTAAACTATGAGTACTACATTTGCAAATTGAACTTTGAAACGCCTGGGGATGCAGCTTATCCGTTAGCTAATTTTATATGTTGTACCTAACGGATACTGAAAGGCCTACATTACCGTTTTTCAGCCCTTTGTTTGAGAAACGGATATAATTAATTAAATTATATCAAACATTCCAATTCCTTTGAGTCATTAACTTGTAATACTATCTATTATAACAAATAACTATGCATATACAGATGAGAAATATGAGAATGCTAATTAATTGAGCGTTCCTTTGTGTTGAAGAGTGAGAAGGATTGGAGAAAATTCCTTCGTCTTAGTTTCTTTGTTAATGGAACACCGATCTGTAATGAGAAAATGTATTTATGTTAGATAGTATAACTTTGCAAGTGGAAAATGATTTGACTATATTCTGGAGTCATTCGACTTTAAGTTAGATTTTTCTGATTGCAGGTAAGTTTCGTTCCCAATAAAAATAATGACGTGTATTTAAGAATATTTGTATCCTTACGATTTATGTTGAAATAACTAAAAATTATTAAAAATTAGAAATTAAATTTTACAGCTTGTTACATTTAAAGATATATTAATATAGGATTAAATTAATTAATTTCTAGAGTGGCAGATATATCTGCCACCTACAGTAGTTGACATTGCGTACCTACGATCTACCTAACTTGGGCGACTATTGTGCTTGTTAAGAGGCATTAGTTCAGTGGAGTTTCTTCTACCTTTCATTTTTTTAAAGTTCTGCCTGTTAACATGGAAATGGTTTTTAATAAAAGCGAGATATTTGATTATTCATATTTGAACTCATTTCGTAGTTTAGACTGCATGGTTGCGAAATTAGTGCGGAATCGCATTATGTTTATTGCTCACAAGAGGATTCAAGGATATTTCTCTAGTTTCGATTTGTCATTAAAACTAGGAAACGCTCAGTTGGACGCGTTGATAAGCGAGCACGTGCTATAGCTAGACCCACATTGCACATTTTTTTAAATTTCAAAATTTACGACGTTCGCGTTTCCAGTATTATTTATTATTGCCAAGGTATTTGAGTTAACCCGTGTGTAAATCTTTACTTTAAAATCCACCGCCATCTAGAGGACATTGACTCCTTGGGAAACAGTTATTTAAACTCTTTGTTGACAAATAATAGACTGCTACCTCGAAAGTATTTTGATTACTTCTAGGTGGCAGTGCATTAGAAACTTCGCGCGTCTTTTCGTTGCCATGGCAACGTTACTTTTGTTATAATGTAATTTCCATCTACACTACTTATCGGATCAAAATAAAATTAACATATTCGTGACCGGACGGACATTCTAAATGATTTGGCTATCTCAGATTTTGTCGCCGTTGAGTTTGAAAAAAAAAACTTTCGATTAACTTTAATGTAACTTTTTAACTTTTTGAACGATTTTGCCTCAAAACTAATGGCATTCAATCGAGAACGAAGCTTGCGGATGGTCAAAATTTCAACTCGATCCGAGCCTCCGTTCGAACGTTATGGCGAGACATACAAACAAACAAAAAAACAAAAAAACAAAAAAAAAAAAAACAAAAAAACAAAAAAAAAAACAAAACCAGTGACTAATTTTTCCGGCAGAGTCAAATGGAAACGCTCGCTTCGCTCGCTTAAAAACTAATGCAGCTTCGATTACCTCCAATTAATTGCTATTTTTGTATTTGATACCACGGACGCTCCTTTGAAATAAAATTTCGAATTTACAGTATGAGCAATTTTATAAAACATTTCATAAACCGACTTATCAACAACATCAATTCCCCACTTTAGAAATCATACATGCACATACAATTAATGGGATCGCAGTAGTCTACCAGTACTTATAATTGCACGTGCACTTGCGAGTTTAATAATTCAGGGGTTTGATCAAAGGGGATTTGAAAACCAACAGCGAGATAGAAAAACTAATAAACGCTTGCATACGAAGCTCAATGCCCTTGTAATGAGAGAACTGTGAAGAGACAAAATGCATTTTATCATGACATCATAATTTTATGACATGCTCAAAAGCAAAAACATAGCTCACTTCGAAGAGATTTTAATGAAGTACCTCCTGTCAAACTGTTTTGGAAAATCATACCGCATTGAAAACTTTTCGTTCACCCTCGTCCTAATTTATTTGCATACCATTCGTTACACCCAGTTCAAAACACGTCACTATCCAGGGTACGATAGAGAGAGAGAGAGAGTTATCCCATCGATTTACGCCCTATTGCGGCACGTGAATCTCATGCCATTGGAATGGAAATTCCCCTTTAATGTTGCCGAGTGCAATCATTTGTGCGAAGTGAGCACCAACTTGATTTAGTCGCTCGCGTGTGAAGCCAGCTACCTACCTACGTATCTACATAATTAAGATAGCCGTCGTGATGCTCGTCGGAACCACCTGTACCTAGGAGCCTGATTAGCGCGGCTCTCATTACCGACCCACTTTGCCTAATGCAAGATGACACGTGATGGCCACACCACACGTGGTGAGAGCTATCACACGTGGCACCTAACACCCACGGGAACACTTGCATGCATCTACATGTTTAAACACGAACACGCCGATCACAGACGGGATTGAGTGTTTGACGGTATATTGGTCCTGTCGGTTTCGTATACACCTGTTTATTATTCCTAATCGTGACAGAAACTCCACTGGAGTTTACGAGGAGGATTCTGGGATAAAGACACGAGTCTTACACATCATGTGGAAGACATAAAATCTAGTTTGTTAATTTTTATCGAATGATTCTTTAAATTCATTTACCAAATCAATGCTGTTCTCCGTATTCGGTGAGTTTGTTATAGTTTTATTTCTTAGTGTCAGTTATTTTGTACCTATTTTGTTCTGTTTTTGAAACTGTTAAATTGGACGGCAATAAATTAATATACTTATATACACACTTCAAAGGGAAATTATTTCACTTAATAAAGGTATGAGACAAACCAGCTATTATCTTGTATAATTTTGCATAAAGTTATTCGACAAAATTAAACTAATACTAGGTCGCTTCACTAACGCTTTTTCCAGTCAAGTTGAAGGATGAGCTTTTATAGTTTATTAGCGTTGTCCTAAAAGTACGATTTCTATTAGAAATATTTATTCAATTGTCCCTAAAATCATAACTTATTTAAGTTCAGAAATTTCAAACGTTCCCTTAAAGTTTCATCAAGATCCAAGTAGCCGTTTTCCCGGTCGCGGGCCAAATATCACGAAAATATCACATTAAAAAACGAGAAAAAAAATCGTAAAAGTACAATATTAGTGAGAAATATTTCTTCGATTGTACTCAAAGACTTGTCAGACCTGCGTTCAGACATTTCGAAGACCCCCCCCCCCTTAAATTTAATCAAGATCGCATATGCCGTTTGCCCAGTTGAGAGCGAACAAACAGACAAAAAAACACCCGAGCTATTTTTTCCAGGGTTAGTGAAATTGAAGTCTCCACTTCGGCTTCGCTCATCCAGTAATGGAAAACGATCTATGAACTGAAAACAAAACAAAAATAATACATGTTCAAAAGCTAATTACAACTCTTCACATCACATTGCACTCGCCTCTTCCAATACTGCCCCGCGAAACATCGCTTGTCCACTTACAAACAACATAGTTTAAATCAGTTCTAAAATGTTCGCTGGTGACTCTCATTAGTGTATAGAGTATGATGCAGCTGCAATGCGCAGTTGGCACTGGAACGTACTGTGATAAGTGTTACAATGATTTATAGTTGGCCGGAAGACGAACAGTTGCTTTTTATTTTATTTTCTATTTCTGTCTTTAGATTAAAGCTTTTCAATGAATGTGTGAATGTGAATTTGAATGAGCGCGTTGGTATGAATGTAAGTGTACCTGAATTTTACTTGATTGCAGTGCAATTTACATCACTGATAGCCACAAAGGAGAACCGTGTTTTCTGTAATTGTAAGAATGTTACATACTTTCTAATTCAAAATGTTCAACTCTAAATTTAATTATGCGCGCTATATATTACAAAGACGAAGTTTTTCGCCATTATTTCTAAACATTTCTTCCATAAAAAATGTGTTATACTTTATAGGACCTAGTGTGAGCATGCTTTATGTCACATATAGGTAGGCATATGCCTATATTCTTAAAATAGTATCCGCGCGAGCAGTATATTTCGAGCGCCTCTTAAAACATGACGGCAACTAATTGTGATGGGCGAGATGGGGCGATGAGTGGTGACAGGTGATAATGAATGAATGTTACAACATAACCATAAACACCAGGAGCAAACTTGGCAAGGGTAGGCTGGCCGCAACCAACTCCAGATGGCTCCAGATGGGCAACCAAGCCGTGTCACTCACGTGAGTAAGTTGAGTAAAGGAAAGCGGATGAAACAGGTTCAAATAGTATGAGATACATAGATCTTTGTTGTTATGTACATACGTAGTTACAAAAAGATATTTGCAATGGAGGACGATATCCAAAAAAATAGCCCCTATGAATATGGAAATAAATCCAGAAATTAAAAAATCCACATCAGTCGGGTATTAAACCCGGATCTTTCAATTGACGGTCGGGTGCTTTACCCCTGAGATACCGAGATTATTTTCATAACATCTAGATTTCTCGATTTGGTTATTCGGGTAACACTCTCGTAGGCTGAATTGTTAACATTTTATACAATTCAGAAATCGGGATGGATTTTGTAATTTCTAAATTGTATTAAATATTCACATCTAGATTGTTGATGTATTATAGATCTGAATAGATTATCATTATTTCGGTAAATAATTTACTTGTGCAACATATTAGTAGATTTAAATCATGGTAAAACCAGAACAGGGAGTTGAATCCGGCCTTTCTTAATTGGAAGCAGGAATGAACCAACAGGGCCTGCAACGAGAAAAATGTGTTAAAATTACTTAGATATTATCATAACTTGCACAATGTAGTTTATTTAGTTTTACAAAAAATTATAATTCACAAAACACTATTACGTTAGCACCCACAAATAAACTCATGTATTTTTACATTTCGTCTTTTCCGTCGTGTAAACCGGACAGCGCGCGAGAGAGGTGATTTATTATTTCTCACCATCGTTGTAAGTGGTTCGCTTCCCTCACGTATATTCCTGATGATGCACAACACGACATTTCTATTCATACGTATTTTATTTTCGAATATCCCTCCCTACTCTTGTGAGTACTTTAAAACAACACCCGCCGAAAGTGTCGTACTCGTCAGCGAGTGGACGGACGCTGCTTCCGTCGCGACGCCTGCCAAGAGATCCCATCTGTTAATGAACGCTGTACGGGCTGTGCGTGTCACCCGCACGCTGGATAGAAATAGCGAGATTGATTGATTACGTCTTGAATAAACCAACAGTTATTAGAGCACTGGACATGGATCTCGTTCGGGTACGCGAGAGCGCTAGGGATGATTTGAAATTAATTGCATTGCATTGCGACTATTGCCAAAGAGGGATATACAATACAACCGACCGAACCTTCATACCGAGTTGGGCAGTTGAGATGTGGCGACATTAATCCCACTCGTCTAGTGAGTGTATCATGGGAGCATTACTGAAATGAAATGGTGATTAAGTGGTCACATCTACTTTTATCATTCAAAATATCGTACAAGATCTACATGGATATATGAATAGAACCAAAACATATCTTATACATACTTAATACTGAATGTCTCTTCTCATATCATCAAAACAGAAATTTAAAGATAAGTACTGCTAGCTCACAACTGGTAAGACGCAGTTTTAGGTTCGAGTAGTTTTTGATAACATCTTCTTTCAATGTGTTTATTTTGGTTTTGCCTTACTCACTAGGTTAAGTACAACATTTTACGTTAGATGTATGTAAATAGCATAATTTGAATAAAAGTAATTTTTTAGTATCTTCAATTTTGCAAACAAATTCACCTGAAGGGGTCATTCATTGCTCGTTAAAAAATTAAATTGCCCGAAACAGTTTGTTCTTGAATTTAAATTATATTGAATTTGGTTCATTTTATATTTATTAATTACTTATTCTATTTACTGTATTCAGTTGTAGAAATTATTTTGATAAACGAACAATTCGTCTTCAAACTGTTATTTGCCTTATCAAAAGTTGCCATATCTGCGCCTGAGACATTCTCTTACTCTCACCCATCAGACGGCCGCAGTTCTAAAGAATATTGTGAGGGGTGTGGGTCGTCACTTGCAATAAGGGGCCAGCATCGATTTGCAGTATGTTGACAATTTAGCCCCCCCCCCCCGTTCCCCCCTTTCGAGATATGTTCGCGTTGTGTCAGTCAAACACACATAACTCCTAGGACGGTGAAATTACTAGGAAAGCCTGAAACCTTTTCTGAAGACAATAACGTCGTCTTTGAAGCTGTTTAAGCCGTATGTTTGGTGGGTCCTCGTTATCTTGCAGCATCGAGCTGTGCCATAAGTTTGGGTTATCTTTGAGAAAATTGCTTGTTTTCTAATTCCGATGTGTACTAAATTGAAATGATGTAATGTTTTAAATTACCTTAAACAAAATTTTGTAATCAATGATGTCATTGTCATTGTTCCTTAATCTCCTTAATACTCTCCATTAGAGTTAAGAAAAATTAAAACAAATGTGGTATTTTAAAAATAAAATTTTCACAGCTTTCAAAACATAAATTAATAATTAGTTATGACTTTTTCCCGATTGTGACAAGAGTTCTTGTTTTCCCACTTTGTATAATATGTTTATTTCAACGTTGCAATTCAGTCAATCGAACTACTTGTTGGATGAGCGAAGCGAAGACTTCAATTTCACCGACCCCCCAAAAAATTTAGCTCGGGTGTTTTTTTTTTTTTTTTTTTTTTTTTTTTTGTCTGTTTGTTCGCTCTCTACCGGGCAAACGGCATATGCGATCTTGATGAAAATTTGACAGGACCTTCGAAATCTCTGAACTTAGACTTGCTACGTTTTTGGGTACAATCGAAGAAATATTTCTCATGAATATCGTACTTTTACGATTTTTTTCGATTTTTAGTGCGATATTTTCGTGACATTTGGGCCGATTCTGACCAAACGGGCAGGGCTAAAACGTTTATATTTCACATAGACATTATGGTAATGGTGATGTATTGCTTCCGAAAGAAAAATGTGAAAAAGTTAGCCAGAATCTATAGAAATAAAGCTTTTAATATAAGTCTTTTACGGTAAATAATACCAATTGACAGGTAACAAAAGAAATTTGACAACAATCACTGACAATGCGTAGGTAGCAAAACAAAGCACTTGCAAAAGTAAAGATATCCCACGCAAACTAAAAACTTTAAAAAGCTCATCCATCAACGCGGCGGGACTTTAGCGTTTTCCTAGAGAGTATATAAATCAGATTAAGTGATAAATAATATACCGCAAAATAAATTATCCGCAGTCCATAAACAACTCACATATAGTATTCATGTCAGCCACTAGATTAAGTGATATCAAATTACAGATCGGTTTACCTCAACTGAAGTGCCATCAGTAATCATAGACACTCAATAATGATGCAATTTAATAACGTAATGCGGTCGTTATGCATTTATTTGAATGCGTCCTCTAACTGGAACACCAATAAATGATACTCAATGAGAGGCATTTACATGAATTATTTGGCTGATTGATATGCCTGCTCTAGTCACTGTTTTGCGGTAATGTGTAATTGAGGTAGGGGGTAGGTTGATAGCTTGCTGGGTAGTTTCATCAATCCATAATAACATAGGCAACAGTAAAATGTATACCCCACAAATACGACAAAATATTTTATTTTTGTTGCAAATAAAAAACTACCCGGTGTGCTCGGGACAACTGTTTTGTCCATTTAAAAATCACTTAATCGCCAAATACACAAAAGTTTACATACATTATGGGTCCATAACTGACTTTACCAAATAATTTTGGAACTCCATCGGGTTGTTGATAAAGGATGTGTGTATGTTTCTGTCAGAAAACATTTCCACATTTAAAATAAATGCTTTCTCTATAAGCTCGTGAAATTTCTATTTGGTTTATTTTGTGCCATGTTAAACTGACAGTTATTATAAATTTAACAATATTATGAAAATGTAATGCGTAAGATGTATACATCTTAAATGTCGGGTTCGAACCATAACCCCAAAGACAAGCGCTAAAGTTGCAGTCATTCAGATTAGGCTACCTTATTTATTTCTGATGCAAACCTTGTTTATCAGAGCTTATCCAACAGTCTCGAAAATGACGTTTTGAATCAGTTTTTTAACTGTGTAAAGGATATACGTTTAAATAAATGCAATAAATAATCATTTAGTGTGTTTCAAGACCTTATGAGATCCATTAAAAAATAGCTTGATGGGGCTAAAAATGGTTGAATACATTTTGAAATCTAAAATAAAATTATGGGTATTCGACCGATTAAGATGTGGTTAATTTTTGTTTATCTTTGTCGAATTTCTGTTACGCTCTTCAACATCTAGGTGCCCGTTAGGGCGCCGCAGCCAAGCCGCGGTGCGCTACCACTCAAGCACCTTATACACCAAGCAGAGTTGGGGTGATTTCGAGGTGTTACCAGCCGTCATTTAACGTGATGTAAACTTGAAAACTATCACAATCGAAGGGATTTAGGTACCTGACAACACATGCCAAATTTTATTGGGGTACGACCATTCCTTCTTGGTGAAAAAATGGCTTGAAAACATGCTCAAAATCACTTTAAGGATGTTAGCTACTGCTACTGCATTGCTACTGCTAACTACACTACTACATACTACTACTACTACTATACTACTATATCTACTACTACTACTACTACTTTACTACTACTTACTACTACTACTACTATATACTATACTACTACTACTACTACTACTACTACTACTACTACTACTACTACTATACTTACTACTACTACTAACATCTAATTCGTCAGTTTCAATCGGCCCGCGATTCTGACCAGACGGGTGGGGCTACAATGTTCATATTTTACATGGACATTAAGGTTATAGTAATACAGTCTCTTTAGAAAAAAAAAGTTGAAAAATTTTGTTGGAAGGCTTCCAAATAAAGGTTTTAAAATATACCTTAAACACTAGGCATACAATCAACAAGTAACTATAGTTACTTGACACTTGTTGACAATATAAGCAGAGTTAGGCGGGAAAGTGCGATACGTAAACAAATGGCGGACATTTTAAATTTTTCTTCTTTGTGTGGAACGAGAAAAGGTGTCATTACACTCTCATAAAACAAATCAGAAACCGTCCCTGGCCTAGGCCCAGATGTAGAAAATTATTTATAATACAACAGTGTAGGTCTAAAGTTCCATTAGGCCATAGGAATAGATAAATAAATACTTACACTACATGTTTGACAAGCCCTAGGCCTTTCTTAGCCAACCCTAGGCCAGCACAACCTTGTTCTGACACATCCCGTACAAATAACTAGTTATGATTACCAAAAGCCTAATGCAGATAAACAATGGTATGATAGTCCTAGGCTATTTCTAAATTTACGGCAATAATAAACCTTTCCTTTTCTTTTAATAAACTCACGCAATCTCCTGTCACTTTTAATGAAAATGTAAAACAAAAGATGGTGAAAATTTTCAATATTCATTTGATTATCTGATGATTTACATGGCTGTGGATGCAGTGAAATAGGTGTCAAATAACATTAGTTGTGCGTTTGTTGTTGCATGGAAAAGTTTTAATTGGCCGTGAGTTGCCTAGACTTAATTAACCAGTCCTTATACCGTCGTTATACCATGGTTATACCACCTATACCCAGAATGTACATGAATCCGGGTCTAGATATTTTACATCCTATTGTTATTGCTAATACCATAGAAATTAAATTAACTTTGATAAAATTATTATATTTTAACAAATAATTTTGCAATGGAACTTGAAAAAGTAATGAGATCACACACATAACAAAAACTTGTAGAAATACAGCCAAACCTTACACACTCAAAAGAAATGAGATCTAAAAAAAGGGCCAAGCTCATCTACCCTTCCACATTTGCGAAAAACGTACAGTGTCCCATAACAGCATCCTCGAAAAGCTTGGCAAAATAAAATTTGCATGTTATTACGTTTAAATTAATTAGAAAAAAGAACTTGGTTGAACTATTACGTTTAAATTAATAATCGCAAATTCTATTTTGCCAAGCTTTTCGAGGATGCTGTTATGGGACACTTTACGTTTATGAATTAAGAATGCGCAAATGTGGAAGGGTAGATGAGCTTGGCCCTTTTTTTAGATCTCATTTCTTTTGAGTGTGTAAGGTTTGGCTGTATTTCTACAAGTTTTTGTTATGTGTGTGTAGGTCATACAGCTCGTCCTTGGGGCATCATGCTCCAATGTTGATATTTTAAACTAACTAGACAATAATAATACGATGATATTTTACGAGTATGGTATTTTAAGCTTATATTCTTTGAAACAAAACAAGATGAGCTTTATGTTGGATCTTATCTAAGTGGCCATAAAAACTCTAGATATAGAATTTACCCAAACTTAGAACGGTAGAACGATCTAACTTAAAAATCACTTTGTGATAATCCAACCATCTTTCTATATAATATGATTTAATTTCTCAACAAAACAATGTGGACATAAAGTTAATTGTGTTTGAGGCTGTCAAACGAAGTAGGTCAAATGATTCGTCATCTGTGATCTCTCCCACAAGACCGCTTGATCCTACTTGCGGCTAAATCGCTGTTAAACCTCGCGGCTGCGTAGGCTTTCCTTGATCAGTGCACTCTCGAGAAAGAATCCCAAAGAAGTTGATCCCGAAGACGTGACACTGCACTGAATGTCTTAATCCTCGAGCCTCAAAGAGGTCTAGAACGGACCACGCGCTCTAATATCAAACGCAACTGACGCTTTCAACGTGCTGGAACCAAATCTGTAGCGACACGCGGATTAATTCTACATTCTAAATATCTTGTAATAGATCGAGTTGTTGTGACCATCGACGGACGCGTCGGGTATGGGTATGAGGCAGCTGCTAAGGGTTGTCGCGTGAAGTCGTAAAATAGACCATCCTAGAAGCTGAGGGTTTTCTACCTGCTGTATTCTCTTCCTGTTTTATTTATCATTGATATTTTTTTGTTTAATTGCAAATATCTAATAACGTTGTTAAAATATTAAGCGTGCGTCTTGAATGTCATTTTTTTGGACGAAATTCTACGATAAAAACTGACTGAGTTACGGATAATGCTTCTTTTGTTAATATTATTTAGTAATATAATAATATTTTATATTTCAGTCAGTTTTGATCGTAGACACTAGGGAAAACAAAGCATTTCATAACTCAAGCTACACATTTGAACCACGTTATTAAATACATGCAATTATAAAAAAAATCTCGCTGAATAAATTATTTTTATCACAATGGATTTGAAATGTGCGGAGGAAGGTAGAAATAAACCCATGTTCGTTCCCAAATGCGATCACGCCAAAAAAAGGTGGAAATTGGAAAAAAAAATGCAGACAATAGACGGGACGACCGATCCCGGTCTCGTCCGCGGATGGTCACTTTGTATCTCAAGGATATATACACTATAGCTTGTTTCAATAAGAATATTCTTCCATCATCTGGTCTTGAGGTATATTACACAAACATTCTCACAATGTTTGTTTTAATTTTTTACGCAATACTCATTTTTAAATATCTCATTGAAAACCTGTCCATGGAAAATTGACTAGATATTTTGAATTAATGGTAGTAATTGTGCAGGACATTGGTGAGTCGGGAAACACTCCCGTAGGTGTAATTGTTATTATTTACTACAATTCAGAAATTACAAAAGTCCACCCCAACCGGGATTCGAACCACGGGTCTCCCACATTCCAGGTGAACGTCCTGATGGTCTAGTGGTTAAGACGCTCACCTGGAATGTGGGAGACCCGTGGTTCGAATCCCGGTTGGGGCGGACTTTTTTAATTTCTGAATTGTAGTAAATAGTAACATGTCTAAGTGTTTTTGCACTTGACTGTATGTGTATTAACGCCTGAATAAATGGTCAAAAAGAAATTAAATTGCGATTTCTGGTGTCGGGTATCAAACCTGGAAACAACCGAATCATCAACTTAAATAAATAAATAATTTTTCATGGGAAGTCTGCCCAGAGTGAAATTCATACTTCAGATGTCTAACTAGGTATGTTGCGGATAGAACAAATTGTGTAGGGATGTTCGAGGGCTGTTTAAGAGGACAAAATCCCTTGCATTCGCATTAACGATTGAGGAAAACCTTGGAAATAAACTTAGTCAGGTTTGCCGGTCTCGACGGGATTTGAACCCGGTACCTCCCGAATCATAGTCATGCGCTTTTGAGCCAACAATGGTACAGAGAGAAAAATTGAAATTATTATTAAAATTTCGAAAACGAAATAATGGAAATGTACCAAACATCTTCTTGCATAGACAGGTCCATGAAACTCCTCCCTAATCCTTGTTCACTTCTCCACTCTCTCTCATATCTTTGTGCGTTCTGACCGATGTTCTACGATAACTCTTGCGCGCAAAGTGGTCCGATAATTCAGTAAGATTCCACCACGGAATTAGTTGCAGATTCTGCAGAAACTCTCCGCCAACTGCCACAGATAATTGGGCCGAAGTTGCGTCCCGCCGTAACTCTCCCAGCCCTTTGTTTGTCCCGCGCAAGTACATGCTCGTGGTCCCGTCCTCCTAATTCAATTACGATGACCTACGTCGCGTCTCCTAGGCCGTGCCGTGGTAATGGCGTCTTATACTTTCCAAGGCGCTCGCTCGAGGTAAAAGCTCGTATTTTTTTCTTCTCGGAAGATGAATGAAGACTTTAGAGAGTTTTCCTGAGGAGCTGAGTGCTACAGGTTCAACTCGATCACAACTTTCAGACTCTCGGTTTAGCCTTGAGGAAAAACATCACCATTCTTCACGACTAAGCAACAGTAATTTCTCAACATGTTTTTTTGGGGTTTAAAAATCGCCTTTTTGGAGCTGTCAGGTGGAGAGTCAAGGGCGACTTGAACTACTTCCACAAAAGAGAACACCTTAATCATATACCGCGGATAAAGTTTCATATCCCTTATATAACGGGTATTGCATATATGCATACAGGATATGGATGGCATCAAACTTCACCACTTTGGGTGTTAAAAATTCATGGGTCCTGGCTTACGACGTCGACATTACGATTTTTCAAAGCATTTCTGACAAGTCTTAGTGTATTTCTCGATTTGTTTGGTCGGGAAACACTCCCGTAGGACGTAGAGGAGGACTTTTTTAATTTCTGAATTGTAGTAAATAATAAGTCTTAGTGTATCACAATAGGTTGAGGTAATCTTATAGTGAGAATGTTGATATGATACTGGAAATCGGCAAGGCTACTGAATTTAATGTTTTTATTCACTATTTATCCCCAATAACACACAAAAATTAAGAAATTAACCAAACCAGCTTGCAAAACTTTTTAAATATAAATGGTTTACTCTCATTAGATTTAAAAAAAGAGTCAATTTCTTTAAAGTAAGCGATAAATTAGTACATAAATTTAATGATTTCTTGATAGGAAATGCATATTCATGCTTGAGGGCTTTTGATTCAGGAACTGCGAAAGCCCTTCAGTTAGGTAAGTTCACCTAGAAGTAAGTCTCTCCCTTCAACTTTCCGTGCGTTAGCTCTTTATGCCGCGTCAGGATGATCCCATGGTGGTGTTTAAGATGTTCCCTCATCACGCGTTCTCCTTCATAACTTCAAACAACAAACCAAACATCTTCCATATCTCAAACTTGATAAAAGCGTCAACCCTTTGACTTAGAACGAGCGATATGGTTAGTTTCTTGGTGAAATCATCAAACACGTATACACGTAATTATTTGCTTCCCTCAAGCAGACTTTGCGTTGAGGTCGTAATCAAAATGGCGGTTTTAGGAAGACGTCGACGATTTTCTGTCTTGTGTATAATAAACCACATCAAACCAATGTTTTAATATGCTATGTTCTCACATTGGTGGTTTCACCCCTTGTGTTACGTATTATGTTTCAAAGACAAACTTTGCTCCTACGTGATACATGTTCGGCTAGGATTCTCGGTTGAGGCACATTTGTCGTCAGTGCCTAGAGAGAGAAGCAAACTTGACAACTTTATGTACATGTAAATATACTCACATACATTTGAACATGTTCTGATGGAGGATAACAGGGGTTGTAATATTGGTTAGGTTGTCCTCCTTTGTAAATCAGTTTTTATAACTGAATAGGATAGACGTTAAATAAATAAATAAAAATAAAAAATAAACACATTCATTGATAAATTTCAAATAAATTCACTTTTTTATTTTACATTTTAAATCTTATATTTTTTTAAAAATTTACATTTGTAATTCTTTTACAATTAATTTGAAAATTATTCAATCTTTTTTTGTTTAGTGCAATTGTGTAACACAAATTTTATTCAATGATCTCATTCGGAAATCAGTTTTTGTAACGGAATAGGAAAGAGGTTTGCTTCCTGCTTCCATTTCATAAAGCTAACCTGCAACATCAATTATGTTTGCCCTCTTTCCTTTGAATAATAAATAATACATTAATTCATAATATGGATTGGACCAATTAATTTCAAAAAGTGGATTTTCAGACGATTTATTGTATATATTATACCAATAAATCGAATAACTATTCGTTTTTGTGAAGCAAACACGCAACAACAACACCAGTATATTCACAACCATACCAGACAAAATGTTGATACATTATGAAAATAAACTTCAATTTGTTACTCCTGCGTGGTTATTATTTCTCATGTCATTAATCACGCATACATCTTTTAATACAAAGTCACAAATAGTGTATATGACTTGCACTATATAAATTGATATGCTTCAACAACTGAGCTCAATATATTCTCTCCACTCAAAGTTTATCCTAGAGTTTCTCGCAAAATCGTCCCGCAGTAACATTATATATATTTACATTACATATAAACATTGGATATATGTATTATTTTAGCATTTCCGTTAGTCATCGAAATCGTTATTAATTTTCTTTTCTTATAAAATATATTGTGGAATGTGGGCCATGATTCGTGCTTCTTATCTAAAATATTAACCCAACATTTTCAAATTGATGTTATTTCTGTAAGATATACTTTTTCATATCTCGACAAAAAACGCCAGTGACTGTTTTCTAGGAATAGACACCGCTAGATTGTCCCTAAAGACATTTGTCCCAGGGTCATATATAAATATGAGAGTAAATCTTTACAAATCGCTGTACAAACTATGTTAGTTTCTTAAAATGTCACAGCCATCTAAACGAGTTATAAGTTAAATGCAATGATGTGTGAAAGAAACACATTGGTTAGGCTATAAAATGGATGAACTGACAACCGACTTAATAGTTAACGACCACCATTTTGTCTGTCTGGGGACAGCGAACTGCATCACATTTCGATGGTTGTCTCTTCACGGTCTGCCACATACCCACATACACAACACACACCGGTTGGCACAATCTCCTGATACACATATGGATTGTATTTTCTATTTCGAATACACGATCAATTTAAGTGAATTCGATTCCCTTTGGCCACCAAAGCGCCCATCTTTCCCCCACACACCGACCAGACCACTCAACAGATGAAGTTCGCTTGAATGCTCAGAGGTGATGAAAAAACAGGATATTGGAACCCATAACTGTCAAAGGGCGAGCGCTTTTTGTCTCGGCTCACGGAGCAACGCTATTAATAACGGTGAGCTCGTAAGAAGCTGCCCAGCGCTCGTCTCT
This sequence comes from Sweltsa coloradensis, assembly GCA_024449915.1. Classification (NCBI taxonomy): domain Eukaryota; kingdom Metazoa; phylum Arthropoda; class Insecta; order Plecoptera; family Chloroperlidae; genus Sweltsa; species Sweltsa coloradensis. The sequence goes on from JAMZAV010000059.1 coordinate 717,620, forward strand.
CAGTGAGCTAGAGCTAGGAGCTTTTCTTCTTCCAACACCTTCGAGTCTTATTTACCTTTTCGTTATTAGTTAAGGAAGTTGAATGCGTTCATTTATCTATATTACTACCTCGGTGCAGTTGGGAATCATCGGTATTCGGTAAGGTTTTGAGTAAACACCCATCCGTTTACTGTATTGTGTATTTCTAGTCACGAGATGATTGACGATCTTATAGTCATTATTTTGCTAGGCCTACATCAAGACAAAAAATGCAAATAATACATTCTGGAAGTGTACACATATCTAAAAAAAAAAGTTTGCGAATGAAACTCATTGATTGATTTTAAAGCAAGCAAGTGAAATTTAGTCCCGTGCACCCGGCACCTCCACCAAAAATAATAAAAAATTATTTAATAGACAAAACGGCAGGTTTAACATAGTTCCGTGGACCCGGCACCTCCACCAAAAAATAATAAAATCATTCAACTGATCAAAACAGCAGATTTAACATAGTTCCGTGGACCCGGCACCTCCACCAAAAATAATAAAAATCATTCAACTAATCAAAACATCAGAATTAACATAGTTCCGTGGACCCGGCACCTCCACCAAAAATAATCAATCAACTGACCAAATCAATTTATTTAAAGTAGTTCCGTGGACAATAGTCTTTATTTTACAACTGATTTCGATAAATTTAGAATATCTGCTATGACAGCCCCTAACTTATCAATCATTTATCCATTATTAGTAGAGTACGTACAAATAGCGTCCTGTGTATAGATGCTGCAAAGCCCAATTTTTGGTTTTACTTTAAACTTAGGTTTCCTAGTCCTATTAATTCAAATTAATAAGTATCCATAATAGTATGTTTCTACAAATTTTATTCACTTCATATTAATTTTAAGTTGATGACATAATTTCAAAATAAAAATGAGAAAAATTCTTATGCAATCTTTTGAAGGTGAAAAAAATAGATGCTGTAAAAAGCCATAAATTGGCAATTGAACAATTTGCTAATTACATGTTTTCCTTTTCTTATTCACAATTATACAAAGTCTTAATCTTTTTGTAATGATTTATGGCTGCAACTATATTATGAACGTGCCGAACATAAAATCAGTCTTAAAATGCATAATACTCTCCCGCCCAGTTAATCCATCATGCCTCCTTCTAACTTGTCTTGCAAAACAAAGATGTCATTATTCAGCATCCGTCACCAACTGGGCAGGAAGTTGCGTTATACGGCAAATAAAGTTAAAAGGAAATGAAAAACAATAAATAAAGACAAAATGAAAAACACATTTTTTGTAAACGACAATTCTAGAAAATCATTACGTGCTTTTCGAAGAGCTTTTTTATTCTTAGTGTATGTTTCTTGAGGGATGATTACTTGATTCAAATTTTTGGTTAAAATGCGGTATTTACATTTCATACGTAGTTATTTCGTAAAACCGTTTCAAAATAATTGTTATCTTGAATCAATAATGAAAAGAAATCGTTTTTAATAACTATAAACTTGAACCAAAAGAGTAGGGAACGTCGTTAACATTGGCAATGGTAATTGTAAAAATTGTGTTATTGTGTATTGTAAAAACAGGAAACGTTACATATTTTTACGTATAAACGTGAATAGCTTGTTTTCTTTGTCAACAATGAAAACGACTTTCTCGGAAACTTCTGACAAAGTTTATTACATATCGAAAGAAGTGGTAAAATGACGACATTTTCCAGTTCCAATAGTATATCATAGATATATTCACTTTTGCTCAAATATTCCATTCCAGCCTAAGTATTCTCACTTTAACACGTAAAATGTTTAATCTCCCCACAGTTGAATGAGTTTTTTTTAATTTCCGAAATAATTTGTTGATTTTTGCACCCGACATCTGCTTGGGTGAGTTTCTTTAATTTCCGACGAGTTTTCTTGTGGTTAAGAACAGTTAAACACTCCGCTTGGGTGCGCTAGTTGCTAGTTAGAACCCTTAACGGTTGGCTGCCCTTCGCCAAGGAAAAGTTCTACTTTTAAAATGAGTTATGAACTTTGCAGTAGACATTCCCTATAATTGTCTTACCCATCTTCAGTCTAATGTAGTAGCCTAGTCTTTACAATTCACTCCTCATTCACGTGGTAATTAGCTACCACCTAAACTTTGCAAGAAGACGGGGTATGGAATAGCATTGAATGAGAAGGGGCAACTAACTCCCACTTCGAGAGCGATTTGAATACCCACGATTAATGGTACTACACTCTAATAATAAAGATGTAAATGCTATTAAACTTCTCGGAATTGAATCTCGCGGTCTCCGTGAGGCTGTATAATCAGATGAGCTTATTAATTCGCAGGGTTGCTGTGAATTCAGCCCCAATCAAGATTTAAGTACGTTTTCCGTATGAGGTTTTGCATGAATTTTTTTTCGGAAAGCTTTTAATGGAACTTCCATAGTCTTTCTGTTTAGACATGATTTGCATTCTTTGCACGAAGTAATTCTCAAGTTCTCTGTCTTGGAATTGTTGAAGTGAAATCTAAATTAATTGGCAAGATGTCAGCCGGGAAAACGCTTCAGCTATTTGGCAATGTCCCTTGAGTTATGCATGTAATAGAATTTTATTTAGACGCTTTGCGATACGGAGTAATGTATGACATTATTTCTACAGCCAAAGAGGTCAGATGCAAGTTGAGATGAGTTATATGTGGTCGTGTGAAAGAATATTCACAAGATTTTAGATAAAGCAAAGCGTTTGTAACATAATCTGGCTATATATCACGATTTCAATTCAGCTCAAAAACGACTATGTGATGACCTCTTGGTTAAGGGTTAGAGTTGAGTAACATTCGACTTGGGTTTCAAATGCTTCACTTAGATGTTGGCAAGTAACTTCGAATTCAAATAAAGCAAAATGATCGCAATTGGTGATAATTGGAAATAAAATAAATAATAAATCTTGTACCCTATGTACAACCGACTTTTATAAAATTTGCAAATAATGAATTAGCATGTGCACTATATGCAACTTTTTTTATAATGCAAAAGCCTATTATGTGTTGTACATAACTTTGCGTTGAATGATAGTTTTTAAATAAGAACTATATCAACAACGTCATAAGAAAACCCGAGAGAAAAACATTCCCCGATAACAATTAATTGTAATTAAATGTTCTTGTGATCATGGTAAAGTTTTGTAAAAGACAATTTTCAATTAAATCACACCGAAAATAATTATAAAATAAACACTCACACAGCCGATGATAAATTCATTTAAGCAAATTTAACAAATGTTTTTTAAAATAACAAAATTGAATGCTATAAGATAGTTTATCATACTCGAAAATACAAATTCTACTTGAAAGACAAGAAATCATTTTTGTGTAGGCCTACTTACATATCGACAACTCCAGGAATGATCAAACATAACCCTGGTCTGACTTGGGAGTTGAACTCGCCTCATTCTACATTTAAAAAAAGACAAATAGTTACTTATCCAAATTCCCATACAACATATATAATTTAATATTTAATACAATCCAGAAATAAAAAAATCCATCCCGATCGGGGTTCGAACCCGAGTCTCTCACTTTCCGGGTGGACGACTTAGCCAACTAGACCACCGAGACGGTAACTATTTAACTTCTGTATATCGGTATGATCGGGGGGGGGGGGTTAAATATTAATTATTCCACCTACGGGAGTGTTTCCCGACTATCCAAATCGAGAAATATTAATTTATACATTGATATGAGACCTTTACGAAGCGCGGCTTTGTAAGAAAAGGAAATGGAGAAGGTTCAGGGTTCAAATCCGAATCATGCTTGGGGTAGTCTAGTTTACTTCTGCAATAGTTTAGAATCTATAATTATTAAGTAATCAATTTACTTATTAAGTAATGGAATAATTTATATTCTATGTCCCAAAAGCAAACTTTATGAAAAAGGCTGAACCTTGTTTTAAAAAATAAACTTAATTATATACTACCTTGTCAGAAAATCATTTCTTGTAACTGAGTGGGTAGAGAATAAATACAGATTGTGTATTTTATTTGTATTGTGTTGTCTGCGTACAAAGCACTTCTTCCGTTTTTACTATTGACGAAAGTATTTTAATATTCACTACTTAAATGCTTATCAACGTTTTGAGAGAGAAACATTTGAGAATTCGTTAGTTGTTCATAAAGATTATGCAATAATGCAACAGTTATGTTTTAAGTGATGCAGGAAACTATTTTAATAAGTTTGCACTAGCTACGTTACGTGATTTTACAACAAATAGAAGAGCAGAGGTATATAAGTTATTTCATCATAACATTAAAAACATTTCAAAGAAAAATGTACTCATTCTTAAGTGCACCGTTCTCGTAAATCTTTACTGTAAGCCACCACTCCATTAACTATTCCACCCTAATTATCTTATTACACACGTTCATTCTACGTTTGTAATTATCACTAATCCCACTTGTCTATTGTTAGAAATTAAGACGGCGAACAATGGTGCGTTTTATCAAGAGAAGAGGGAAGATAGGTGGTACGGTCTTAGTAATGTAGGAGTCAGATAATCAGATCGTGTATACTGGTCACAAAGTTTGTACTTCAGCTTTGAAACAATTTGTCAACCAAACACATTTATAATTAGTGTGCTAGGGCGGGGCCCACCGCGCAGAGAGAAATGAGTTACTCCACTGGGCGAACCCATGTCTACCCCTGCCTACGCGCTGACAAGACAAACCGAGCCTGTCAAATAGGGATTCACCGCATGAAATGTTGGCAGCAATGTTGATTGTGTTGTGATTATTCAATGCTACTTTGATTGATCCTTTGAGTGGAACGGTTCATTTAGGAAACAATCTGTTGTGTTTTGGGGTTTAAAATTCAATTTAACTTGAATGAGTTCTTATTTTGATGAGCAGAATGTTTTTAGTTTGAACTTATCTAGTTATAACACATTTACTTACACACTCAAAGAAATTGTCATTTGTCATTGCTCATTATTATAAAAATTATATTATTTTTACACAATATATTATAATACAGATCATATCGAAATACTTTGTTTATTTTAAATATAAAATACATTTTAAAGAGTTGAAATAATTTATGAAAACCAGTTTAATGGGTGAGCAATGTAGACACAGTCGATTTTGTTGTCAGCCAATGCTACTTTCATATACTTTAATATAAATGAGTTACCCTTAGGTTGTATTACGATTATGATACATTTATTGATTCTTGATTTGATTGATTTGAGAAGTTTGTTATAATTAAACACTTGCTTTAACAAATTTAAAAGATTTTTATAAAGCGAACGTATTTTAATGAAAATCGAAATTCGTTTAAAACTTTTGATCAAAGCTATCTTGAAACTTGTAGTAGGTACCTCACAAATGCGTTATAGGGCATTGCGTTTTAATTACAACGCTTTTTGTTGTTTTAAAAGGAGGTTAATGAATGTTTTCAATTATTCTAGATACAACTAAACACACTAAAAAAAAACTACTTAAACGAATAATCATTGAAGATAAATACATATTTAAAATGGGGTACATGTTTTAAACTAAATCAATCGACGAAACTATGCTTCAAGGTAAAAAAAAAACTCACCAAAAAAACAATTAGAATCATCTAGTCTCGAAAAGTAAGGCAAATAAAGTAACAAAACATATTTCATCATGGCAATAACTTCATCGACGTTTTAATGTATCTGCAACAATCGTAACCTAGAATATCTATCTTACTCTGAGCGTTCTAGCCGTGCGTTTATCGTGTTTATCTTGTGCTCAGTCCGGTTAAATTCTTCTCCCGTCGTCTCTTAGATAAAATAAAATAAATAAATAAATCAATTTTTGGAACGTTTGTCAAAATAATAAAAAACTAACAACATACTAAACCTTTCTGCCCAAACACCATACGAAACTGTTTTTCCGATTTATGCCATTGGTTTAAATACTTTCAACGGAAAATGATGCTATATTGATATCCATTAAAGTATTACTTTTCTGTCCGTCCGTTTTTCGTGTGTCACGAAAAAACAAGGATCAAGAAAACGACGTCCGATTGACATTCGGGTTGTTTTGTTCGCCAATAACAAGGAGGGGGAAGAAAGTTTTTTTTTGAAGGTAAGGGGGGAGTTTGGCTAGCCCCCTAGAAAGTTAGAAAAATCATTATTCGGCATCTCACAAAATCTTAATTGATTTATTTAAATTAAAATATCGTATGTAGGAAATAATTCTAGAATGAAAGTAGGGCCCATATGGAAATTTATCATTTATGTATTACTTTAAATATTACTTCTATTTATTCAAAAAACATCTTACAGTATACAATTTTGTATGGTCACTCCAAGGCTACCAATATAAGTGTGAACCAAAGTGAAAAAGTCGTTGATCTTAATAAACAATATCCGTGGTGTGGAGTTTCTTGACTGTGACAGTTGGACTAACTGCGTCGGTCTGAGCTGGTCCGGCGCCTCGGCAAAGATGGCGTGTGGTGTGGGAGGGGGGGGGGGGGGGGGGCGAGAACACATTAGCGGGTAGTTAAATCCAGTCCCCCTTAAGACAGAACACGCAAGTTAAAATTGGGAGGATGCTACATTGACCCACAGTCTAGTGGCGGCTTAACCATCCCGAGAAAGTGAATTCAAGATGGTGATATTATTATGGCTGGGTCTTGCTACAAGTACCAATCCAAGAAACCATGGAAACAATTGATTTCGAGTTGTTTATTAACTTTGTATTTGAATAACTTCAAAACGTTCATAATCAAATACCATATATCACATGCTCACAATTCCCCGGTTGCTCATAAGTTTGAACACATTTTTTCCTGGTTATGAAAATCACAAGTAAAAGCGAGCTTAAATCCAACGTTCTATACGATAATAACATTTCATTATCATCAAAAGTTAATATTTTCCATAAAAACCCAAAAGCAACTAAATTATGAATAATGTTTAAAAATTTTAATTCATTTACAATGCTGATGAGTTTTTGGAATATAACTACATTAGAAAAAACTTTGGGTGTGAATGACTACCAGAATGTTGCCGATTTACTGAGCATTTAGGTGTGGTTGCGGGGTCAGAAATTCGGTTACTGCCTTATAGAGTCTAAAACGTATATACCTATGAAATCATTTGCAAACCCTTTAGCCCCAAATTTGGGAGGCCTTTAAACGAGGACATTTAAGGAAATTTTTGCGATTAAAGGGGCATCCTTGCTTTTGACTCTTTGTTATTTTTTTAAAATGTAAACCGTTTGTGTATGTTTAGCATGACCAACGTTACATGAAAATTTTCCTTGGTGACATATTTTTCCGGAAGTTGTCCAAATTCCATACAACAAATATAATTTAATATTTAATACAATCCAGAAATAAAAAAATCCATCCCGATTGGGGTTCGAACCCGAGTCTCTCACTTTCCGGGTGGACGACTTAGCCAACTAGACCACCGAGACGGTAACTATTTAACTTCTGTATATCGGTATGATCGGGGGGGGGGGGGTTAAATATTAATTATTCCACCTACGGGAGTGTTTCCCGACTATCCAAGTCGAGAAATATAATTTATACATTGATATGAGACCTTTACGAAGCGCGGCTTTGTAAGAAAAGGAAATGGAGAAGGTTCAGGGTTCAAATCCGAATCATGCTTGGGGTAGTCTAGTTTACTTCTGCAATAGTTTAGAATCCATAATTATTAAGTAATCAATTTACTTATTAAGTAATGGAATAATTTATATTCTATGTCTCAAAAGCAAACTTTATGAAAAAGGCTGAACCTTGTTTTAAAAAATAAACTTAATTATATACTACCTTGTCAGAAAATCATTTCTTGTAACTGAGTGGGTAGAGAATAAATACAGATTGTGTATTTTATTTGTATTGTGTTGTCTGCATACAAAGTACTTCTTCCGTTTTTACTATTGACAAAAGTATTTTAATATTCACTACTTAAATGCTTATCAACGTTTTGAGAGAGAAACATTTGAGAATTCGTTAGTTTTTCATAAAGATTATGCAATAATGCAACAGTTATGTTTTAAGTGATACAGGAAACTACTTTAATAAGTTTGCACTAGCTACGTTACGTGATTTTACAACAAATAGAAGAGCAGAGGTATATAAGTTATTTCATCATAACATTAAAAACATTTCAAAGAAAAATGTACTCATTCTTAAGTGCACCGTTCTCGTAAATCTTTACTGTAAGCCACCACTCCATTAACTATTCCACCCTAATTATCTTATTACACACGTTCATTCTACGTTTGTAATTATCACTTAATCCCACTTGTCTATTGTTAGAAGTTAAGACGGCGAACAATGGTGCGTTTTATCAAGAGAAGAGGGAAGATAGGTGGTACGGTCTTAGTAATGTAGGAGTCAGATAATCAGATCGTGTATACTGGTCACAAAGTTTGTACTTCAGCTTTGAAACAATTTGTCAACCAAACACATTTATAATTAGTGTGCTAGGGCGGGGCCCCCGCGCAGAAGAGAAATGAGTTACTCCACTGGGCGAACCCATGTCTACCCCTGCCTAGCGCGCTGACAAGACAAACCGAGCCTGTCAAACTAGGGATTCACCCGCATGAAATGTTGGCAGGCAATGTTGATTGTGTTGTGATTATTCAATGCTACTTTGATTGATCCTTTGAGTGTAACGGTTCATTTAGAAAACAATGTGTTGTGTTGGGTTAATATTCAATTCAACTTGAATGAGTTCTTATTTAGATGAGCAGAATGTTTTTAGTTTGAACTTATCTAGTTATAACACATTTACTTACACACTCAAAGAAATTGTCATTTGTCATTGCTCATTATTATAAAAACATTATATTATTATTACACAAATATATTATAATACATGATCATATCGAAATACCTCTGTTTATTTTAAATATAAAATACATTTTTAAAGAGTTGAAATATATTTTATGAAAAACCAGTTTAATGGGTGAGCAATGTAGACACAGTCGATTTTGTTGTCAGTCAATGCTACTTTCATATACTTCAATATAAATGAGTTACCCTTAGGTTGTATTACGATTATGATACATTAATTTATTCTTGTTCTATATTATCAGGGTAAGAAGTTTGTTATAATTAAACACTTGCTTTAACAATTAAATGATTTGTATAAAGCGAACGTATTTTAATGAAAATCGAAATTCGTTTAAAACATTTTGATCAAAGCTATCTTGAAACTTTGTAGTAGGTACCTCACAAATGCGTTATAGACATTGCGTTTTAATTACAACGCTTTTTGCTGTTTTAACGGAGTTTAATGAATGTTTTCAATTATTCTAGATACAACTAAACACACTAAACAACATACTACTAAACGAATAAATCATTGAAGATAAATACATATCTCAAAATGTGTACATGTTTTAACTAAATCAATCGACGAAACTATGCTTCAAGGTAAAAAAAAAACTCACCAAAAATACAATTCGAATCATCTAGTCTCGAAAAGTAAGGCAAATAAAGTAACAAAACATATTTCATCATGGCAATAACTTCATCGACGTTTTAATGTATCTGCAACAATCGTAACCTAGAATATCTATCCTACTCTGAGCGTTCTAGCCGTGCGTTGATCGTGTTTATCTTGTGCTCAGTCCGGTTAGTTCTTCTCCCGTCGTCTCTTAGATAAAATAAAATAAATAAATAAATAAATCAATCAATCAATTTTTGGAACGTTTGTCAAAATAATAAAAACAAACAACATACTAACCCTTTCTGCCCAAACACCATACGAAACTGTATTCCGATTTATGCCATTGGTTTAAATACTTTCAACGGAAAATGATGCTTTATTGATATCCATAAAAGTATTACTTTTCTGTCCGTCCGTTTTTCCCGTGTGTCACGATAAACAAGGATCAAGAAAACGACGTCTGATTGACATTCGGTTGTTTTGTTCGCCAATAACAAGGAGGGAGAAGAATGTTTTTTTTTGGAAGGTAAGGGGAGAGTGGCTAGCCCCCTAGAAAGTTAGAAAAATCATTATTCGGCATCTCACAATATCTTAATTGATTTATTTAAATTAAAATATCGTATGTAGGAAATAATTCTAGAATGAAAGTATATGGAAATTAATCATTTATGTATTACTTTAAATATTACTTCTATTTATTTCAAAATACATCTTACAGTTATACAATTTTGTATGGTCACTCCAAGGCTACCAATATAAGTGTGAACCACAAGTGAAAAAGTCGTTGATCTTAATAAACAATATCCGTGGTGTGGAGTTTCTTGACTGTGACAGTTGGACTAACTGCGTCGGTCTGAGCTGGTCCGGCGCCTCGGCAAAGATGGCGTGTGGTGTGGGGGGGGGGGGGCGAGAACACATTAGCGGGTAGTTAAATCCAGTCGCCTTAAGACAGAACACGCCAGTTAAACTTGGGAGGATGCTACATTGACCCACAGTCTAGTGGCGGCTTAACCATCCCGAGAAAGTGAATTCAAGATGGTGATATTATTATGGCTGGGTTTTGCTACAAGTACCAATCCAAGAAACTATGGAAACAATTGATTTCGAGTTGTTTATTAACTTTGTATTTGAACAACTTTCAAAACGTTCATAATAAAATTACCATATATTACACGCACACCAGTCCACGGTTGCTCATAAGTTTGAAACACATTATGTCCTGGTTACGAAAATCACAAGTAAAGCGAGCTTAAATCCAACGTTATATACGATTATAACGTTTCATTATCATTAAAAAGTTGTTTTTTTCCATAAAAACCAACAGCGACTAAATTATGAATAATGTACAATTCACATTGATGAAAATGCTGATGAGTTTTTGGGAATATAAATTGCAATTTAGAAATAACTTTGGGTGTGAATGACTATCCATGAATGTTGCCGAATTCTACTGTAGCATTAAGCGTGTGGTTGCGAGGATTCAGAAGTTCGGGTTACTGCCTTATAGAGTCTAAAACTGTATTATACCTAATGAAATTCATTTTGCCAACCATTGAGCCCCCAATTGGTAGGCCTTTAAACGAGGACATTTAAGGAATTATTGCGATTAAAAGGACAATTCCTTTGCGTTTTGACTCTTTTGTTTAATTTCTTTCTTTAAAAATGTAACACGTCTTTGTGTAATGTTTAGCATGAACCAACGTTACATGAAATACCTTGGTGAAATATTTCCGGAAGTTGTGAAAATTTCTAAGACAAAACAATTTTAAACACGCGTTTTCTTCACTCTACAATACTATTTATACTTACAAAACGTCTCATTGTTTACAAAGATAGACAGGAAAGAAATAATACTACTTAATAACCTAGTTAAGCCTCTGAAATGGAAACCGTACACCGCCCGACGGTACATTAATCTGAGCTGGGTGTCGTCTCGTCTTGTTGATACCGGGTAGTGGGTAGCGGGTAAGGTGCGGGTAGGGCCATTGTTCCCTCGTCCTGTAATCACTCACCAGGCGAACTCAACACCGCTCCTCGGCTGACGAAGGGCGGCCGTCGTGGCGGAAAGTGGGGAGAACGTAACATTTACTCGGAATTTAGTTAGCTCCCCCTCCGCCCGGCGCGCTGCTCTGCGGAAAGTGAGAACAAACTCGTAGACAGGATTCGTTTACGTCTAGGAAATGTTAACACTAATTCGTAAATCTTGACAAGAATGCATTCTACCACAGAGGCTATGAACTAACGAATGCGTAACCTGGAGCGTTAACCGAGCCTCGAGAATGTAGCCTCGCCTACGCTGTGGAATCTGTGCACGCTGGGACAGTTTTACACTAGTGCAGAGCGGAATTATTTTGATATCTCAATTTAAATTACACTCCTGATTCAGACAATATTTTCAAATAGAAACACAATGTCGATAGAGAAATATTAGTCTATAAATACTATACACAGATGGTAAAATACTTAAGTTTGACCAACAAATATAATTTACATAGTAACTGCGTTCGTTTACAATTTTATTAAAAAGAATACGTTAACATTACGTTAGATTTCAAATCATGTTTTGTCATTATTATTTTTCGATTTAAAACATCCGCCAAAAACTAAATACTACAGTTTAAAATAACCATCACACCCAGAAAAATAAATGCTGAGCAATAATGCATGACTAATATACTTGTGTTCTAATTTGAAACATTGTATTTCAACCATGTTTGAAAATACCAACTGCCAAAAACACTCTGCATCGCCGTCTCTTACAGGTGCGCTTTGAACATGTTTCTGCAACAGCTTGATTTAACATCATATTACGTATTTTATTATAATCAAACAACTGTAAAACTTATTAATATATATTTTATATGAATACGACGATATAGAAAGGTACACTTTGTAGGCCAGTTTTTTTTGTTCAAATAATATAATTAAAAATGTGCACACTTTCTATTTACCAAATTAATGCTGCTTATATTTGAATTCGTACGATTTGATGGAGATTTCAACTTCATTACATTTATTTTCTCAGTGTCGTTGTTGTTCCGTTAGAGAGTGATTTATTTTATTTGTTACGGGGGAAACAAATTTCAATGAAGATTGTTTTTATATTACCAGAAACCATCATGTCCCATTCTAAGCTCAGTCTCGTGGTAATGACTTTACCTCAAGTACCGCTGCAAGTACTTTTCAAATCCTCCACAAAGCAATCAAGACTTTTCTCTTCCTGATCGACTTTTGTTTTGTTATACACATCCAATAATCTCGAGCTGTTCGACAACGTAAACAAACTTTATATCTCTCTTCAGATAAGTGCACTCCTATCGATATTTGAAAAGTTTCGACTTGCCTATAACTCGCATATCTAGATGCATAACCATTCTGTATCCCCCAGATAATGTAATTAGTGCTAATGGTGGAGCTCTGCTCAGCCTATCGCTTAATGGAAATCGCTGCCGAAGAGTTAGGGAAGGAAATTGGAATAGCTTTAGTAACGGGTGTGGGATACTTGGAATATGTCCAATGCACCGCACGGTTACACAGGACAATAAGAACAAGCGGGACGCGCGAAAACAAGTTCGCTCGGGTAATACATGGCTGCGACTGCCGTGTTGCCTGATCTGCGACAACTGGAAATAGGTAGGAGGTGCTCCGCGATATTTCTCCAGCGAATTCAACCACGATTTACGATTCACTGTTTAATGGATGTTGGCAATTGAAAAATATCTACCGAGTGACCTATATTGAAGCTATTTGGCTATGCTAATACACGACCAAGAAGAGAAAAGAAAGGGAACGACTATATGGCGTCAGTTACCAAAGTGGTTTTGTTTGCACAATTCCTTTCCAAGAAAGTTCAGAGAATGGAAAAAGTAGGATAAGATATCAAAGAGAGGTGTAAAATGATCTCTCCACTTTGTTTTCCAAGTTGAGCATTTTCTATGAATTTAAATTCCATCTTGATGGTGGTACGGTATTGCAAATGTTCATTTTGTGTCCCACTGATTCGGTTCCAGAATTTCCATGAGAAACAAATTATGTTTAGTGTTGTTTTTTGTTTTTTCAATCTAAAACAGGAACATAATAAAAACGACGTTGCTTCGTTGCGTAAAGTTGGAACGGGAATCAACGGCAAAATAAACAAGTAACTTTTTATTGAATTGACAACTAAGCGCGGGAGTCGCTGAATAATGTAGAACAAATCTCGGAATAGCTGATATTGTTTCATACATCAAAGTTTGAATTTGGAAATGTTTTCGAAATAACTTCTGGCCTAGCTAGCAGGAATGAGAAATCTTTCGAGACTTTCACGACATATTATTCCAGAAATATTTTACAATATAGTCTCCCAACGTAAGTACTTTACCTAATATACATTCTGTACGGAATTGACGAGGTTGCCAATATTATAGTAGTAGGCCACTAATAGAATAATATAACGCTGAAATAGTTTACTAACCACCATAGTCGTGTTTAGCCGACGAATTTAATAGACTATGCCTTTCCATCCTGGAGCGACTTTGTTGTGATGAGCTCATCTAAACCCACTAGGGTGCCTCATATTCCGTCCCTATGGAACAAATATCAAAGAAAGCTTATTACCAAACAAAAATGGAAAAGAGATCTCTACAAACGGCTTTAGTGGTAATTACTGAGCATATAATTAATGTTCGGAAGGGTATACGAATATTAAAACATCGCTGTCCTTTTGGACGCGTTTTATTTACTTTTCCAACGTTGATGAATATGTATTACAAAATTAATTTCAATTGCACTTCTTCAGGCTACTTTGTAGGTTAAAGATACTTGATTTGCATCAAATGACCAAGAAATTCATAATGGATTTGCCCTGCATAGAGTAATAGTTATATTTTTAGTTATTTTCAGAAGCCATTTCACCTGGATATGTATATTAATATACGAGTGTAAAGAACAACTAAACTAGACAAAACAGAGTTGTTCAATACACTCGTCTGCTGATTTTTTTATTTTTATTTATCCAACGTAGTTTTCTATATTAAAAAACATACCTTTCAATAAACTCTACTGATAGATTCGCTGACAGCGCTGACGTTTCCACAGTGATCACCAACCACAAACAAGTCATAGTGGAATTCAGCTTATTTCAACTTACATAAACTTTATGTAAACAAAGTTGAAAGACCAGGAAAGTAATAAAAAAACACACTCAAGACTAAAACAAAACGTCAAGTAGCTTGCGATTTTCAAAATTTGCAACCCTTTATGTATGTGGCCTTGGTTATTTCCTTTGTATGTGTACACTTGTATTTATGTTAACTGAGTGATTTTTTTTGTTGATGTAGGAGTGAGAGACTTACGCATCATTCAGGGCCCTGAATCATATACATCCTTACTCCTAACCAGTAACCCTTACCCTTAACCTCGTGCTAGCCCAAACCAATCACCTGTCTGCCAGAGGTTATAATGTTGGTTTGTTCTTTTCTGTAACCTTAGAAATAAACCTCTCTAGGTATTGTACAGGAATACGATATGTACCTCGAACCCTTAACTTCAAGACTCCACATAACCTAGATTAAAAGATGTACAGGAATCAGACCCTTGGTGGTAAACAAACATAGTTCTAACTTAGTGTTGCGTTTGTTGTTGCAGGAGTGGGAGGCCTGCGCAGCGTGCAGGTGGTAACATTGTTCTGAGTGTTGTGTGTGTTTGTTGCAGTTGGTAACATTGTTCTGAGTGTTGTTTGTTGTTGCAGGAGTGGGAGGCCTGCGCAGCGTGCAGGTGACCTTGCCCGCAGCGGTGGCTCCCGGAGACACGGTCACGCTACGCTGCTCGTATGACCTTGAGGGGGATCCCCTCTACACGGTGAAGTGGTACAAGAGCCGGCAGGAGTTCTTCCGCTACGTCCCCAAGGAGCTTCCCCACACCCGCGTCTTCCCCCTGCCCGGAGTGAACGTCGATGTAAGTAGCCTCGGCTGACGTGCGTGAGTTCCCACCCCCACCCACCTCCGTATTAGGTCCAGTTAAATGGGTTAGAAATAAACCCACTTACTTCGCGGAAATCTGGAACGAGGAGAAAATCTTGAGAATTAGTTTAACAGTTCATTGTTACGTGCTCGGTAATAACGATGAAAAATGTTTGGAACGTGGGTTAAATTTTGATACATTTCAATTCGAAATTATTCCATTTACCAATCTTTCTACATTCATCATCTTCCAAACTAATAATCTTTTGAAACATTGAACAAATACATATCAACGAACAAATATTAGTATTCTATTAAGTAGGAAATATACATATTCATAGCTAAGCAATGCAATTATTTTACTCTTCATGTTAAGTTAACAGTAGAAATGCTGACATGCACAACTCTTTGTTTTCTACTTAAATACAATTACTTAACCACAGTTTTACGGTAATTAAACACGGTCTTTTTGTTTATTTGAATTATAAGATTAACAAATTGACTTTGTACTATATCCAAATGTTACCAAACAAGATAAAGAAAATAAAAGAGGTTACTTACACACATTTCTTTTATAAGAATATGCATAGATGCTGATAGTAGCCTTCAACATATAACAAAAACAGTACAAATATTAAAATAAAAGTAATTATTAGGCTCCTTGATTCAATTATTATAATTCGATAATATCCATATTTGATCACATATAATTTAATGCCTGTCCCATTTAGGTTAAATGATGTTATTAATTACAGATTTGTAGTGAGCTGTAAGAATATAATTACGTCATCAAGATAGGAATTAAAATTATTAATGTGTAATATTATGAGAGCATTTTAACGTAAAGCACTGGTAACCGCATCATATTGCCATCATTTCAGTGCTGCAATATTAATCAAGTCAGTGCACATGGCCGTTAATTAAATGCCACCAGGTCACGACAGAGCGCGCTCATTAGTACATGTTTGATAAGGGTGTTTGTGTTTGATATTTGTTTTCATATATACTATTTTATGTGTCAATACCCAGTATAAACATGCCATATGAAACAGTTAAATATATGTAAATATACGAAAGTCTGTTTCGTTTGTTTGTGAAATATTTGAAAATTAAATCAACCAGAGAGTTTGACTTTACACATCAAATTAGAGGCGTTTTTGGGGAAATATGTTTTTGTAACTGTAAGCACGTTTGACTGGTTGGTTATGAAGTGTTTACTTTATTTCAAGTTAATTTCGAGCTACAAATATTTATTTTCAAAAATAGTTTCCCGATTAAACACTTTAGAAAAACGAGTAGGCTATGGAATTTCGATGGTATTTATATCCATGCATAGTGGGAAACATCCTTATCTAAACCGTTATCTGTATTTAAACACCAGTCTACGCAGAATACTAATAATTAATCACCATATCCAATCAACCACACATCGATATTGCGCCGTGTATTTTACCGGCCAAGCCAAGCCAAGAAATAATTAATAAGGTACACAAATTATTTCACCGTCAGCCCGAAGGGCCAAATCCTGTGGGATAATTTAATCCCGTCGCCAAACAAGATGGGAGAGTCCACTTTGGACGGAACGAGCTAGTCGTAATATGCAAATCGGTCATTCATTCGTTGCACGTCCGACTCATCAATTATTTGGGACACGTCAATAACATTTTGATCGATGGTTTTTTGCCGGCATCCACACCGTATCAAAGCGACTCACAATCGTTAGGGAAATCTAATATTCATTTCAACAGCTGACGACCACAAAACCGTAGGGAAATAGCTTTGTAAACAATGCATTAAAAATAAAAAATAAAACAATGATGGCGATACAAATTATGACCAATCTGACCATGACGTTGCTAGGAATTTGTACAAAGCTGGCGAGAGTAAAATGGTCGTCCCATTTGTATATACAAATCCTCTGCGGCTTAGATTACGCCCATCTGTGAAATGATCCGGGAAAA
The DNA here is from genome assembly GCA_024449915.1 of Sweltsa coloradensis. NCBI lineage: Eukaryota > Metazoa > Arthropoda > Insecta > Plecoptera > Chloroperlidae > Sweltsa > Sweltsa coloradensis. The sequence goes on from JAMZAV010000059.1 coordinate 734,934, forward strand.
GATTTTTGTTGCTCTTTACAAATAACGACCGAATTATATCAGTTACATATTACATTCAACTCACCCCCTTTTTATTTATACGCATTTTTCTCTCTCACAGCTGCCTTTAGCTTAAACTGATACGTGAATTATAGTGATATGAATGGACATAATATGTACATGTATTCACAACGATAAAATAGTCGGTTATCAACCTTACTTTTACGATAAATAAAAAACGAATGCATTGGCTACGTGTTTTTTCTTTCTTTTTGTTTAAAATAATTTATTGTTTTCAAACATTTAATCGTAAACGTTTATAAAACGAAGAGTATTTTTGCAATGACGGAACTACGTGTTAGAAGTGACAATTAGTTAAGCAAATAATGAACATCCCTTCGCAACATTGCGCAACTATCTTTCTCGTGGATGCTACAACGTTCCTCTTAACAGATGGTGGCCTACCTCCTGCGTCATGGGAACCGTTAGTTTGTCGTCTGTCAGTTTGGCAGCGCTAAAAGCAGTCTTGACAGCCAATCTATGGTTTGCTATGTATCGTGTATCGTTAGACGGGACTGCCACACTTCAAACCCACAACAGCATCGCCGTATTTCCAAGACGATCCTGTCACTGAAACGCTTCCCACAAACCTCCTGGTAAATACGCAATGAGGTTTATCGATACGATGGTTTCGTATCAGTTTGACAAATACGTTACACGAATGTTAGGTTTAAGATGTTTCTCAGGTTTCAGTTGTTAGATTTAATAACGCCAATTTAACGCCGATGAGTAAACTATTAATTGCTTTTATCAGAAATCATCGCATTTTTAAATCCTAGAAATCTGGACTTTGATTTATTTTGCATAAAATATGAACGAATTATTCAAAATTTGTGTTATTTTTTTTAAATGTATAAGACGTGTTGATTCAACATAACAATTTTCCTAAACCTTAAAAATTGTGTAGATTTTACTAGTTTTTCGAAAATATTTTTCACTAATCAAGCATCATTAGCTTCACTGATCAGTGATCATGAAAAAATGAATCCCAAATTTAAACTGAGTTAGAGCGCACTTCAATGAAAATGAATTAAATGGCAACGATTTTTGTGAGCCAATTGATTTGTGTATTATAGCATCAAGAAGTCATTAAATATGTTTTTTTTTAATTATACAACAATAGTTAATGATACTCATTCAGAGTAATTCTGTCTTGCCTATGTGGCAAATTAAATATTTGTAAAATGTACTAAAATCGTAAAGGTTGTATTCTCTAGACACGACAACGACTAGTGACTCGCATGTAATATCTATGTACGTGTGATCTCAAAGTTGGCCATGAACATATTATTCAATACAAATTTATGTCAAACAATGCAATTTTATGAATTAAATTATACGTAATGATTTCAATGTAAAAATAATATGAGACCCGGCACCTCCACCAAAACCAACATTTTGTTGGTAATCGTTGTATTCATTATATTTTTAAAACAAATAATAGAATTATTGCAAAATGTAAAAAACAAACATTACCTATTTAAATATATTTTGCCTTAATATCGATGACTCATTTGCAATTTGCAGCTCATTATAAGGAAAAAGAAAATAACCAATTTATAGAGATAAAATTTAATAATTTTGCAATTCTATTCAAATTCGCTTAAAATACGTTAACACTCACAAAGTTTGTTGATATATAAAACACATAACAAAAACTTGTAGAAATACAGCAAAACCTTACACACTCAAAAGGAATGAGATCTAAAAAAAGGGCCAAGCTCATCTACCCTTCCACATTTGCGCATTCTTAATTCATAAACGTACAGTGTCCCATAACAGCATCCTCGAAAAGCTTGGCAAAATAGAATTTCGATTATTAATTTAAACGTAATAGTTTAGCCAAGTTCTTTTTTTCTAATTAATTTAAACGTAAACATGCAAATTCTATTTTGCCAAGCTTTTCGAGGATGCTGTTATGGGACACTGTACGTTTGTGAATTAAGAATGCGCAAATGTGGAAGGGTAGATGAGCTTGGCCCTTTTTTTAGATCTCATTCCTTTTGAGTGTGTAAGGTTTGGCTGTATTTCTACAAGTTTTTGTTATGTGTGTGATCTCATTACTTTTTCAAGTTCCATTACAAAATTATTTGTTAAAATATAATATTTTTATCAAAGTTGATTTAATTTTAAGGTATTAGCAATAACAATAGGATGTAAAATATCTAGGCCCGGATTCATGTACATCCTGGGTATAGGTGATATAACCATGGTATAACGACGGCATAAGGACTGGTTAAGTCTAGGCAACTCACATCCAATTAAAACTTTCCCATGTAACAACAAACGCACAACTAATGTTATTTTACACCTATTTCACTGCATCCACAGCCATGTAAATCATCAGATAATCAAAAGAATATTGAAAATTTTCACCATCTTTTGTTTTACATTTTCATTAAAAGTGACAGGAGATTGCGTGAGTTTATTAAAAGAAAAGAAAAGGCTTATTATTGCCGTAAATTTTGGAATAGCCTAGGACTATCATACCATTGTTTATCTGTATTAGGCTTTTAGTAATCAAAACTAGTTATTTGTACGGGATGTGTGTCAGAACAAGGTTGTGCTGGCCTAGGGTTGGCTAAGAAAGGCCTAGGGCTTGTCAAACATGTAATGTAAGTACTTATTTTATCTAGTCCTATAGCCTAATGGAACTTTAGACCTACACTGTTGTATTATAAATAATTTTCTACATCTGGGCCTAGGCCAGGTACGGTTTCTGATTTGTTTTATGAGAGTATAATGACACCTTTTCTCGTTCCACACAAAGAAGAAAAATTTAAAATGTCCGCTATTTGTTTACGTATCGCACTTTCCCGCCTAACTCTGCTTGTACCGTCAACAAGTGTCAAGTAACTATAGTTACTTGTTGATTGTATGCCTAGTGTATAAGGCTTATTTTAAAACCTTTATTTGGAAGCCTTCCAGCAAACTTTTTCAACTTTTTTTTCAAAAGAGACTATATTACTATAACCTTAATGTCCATGTAAAATATGAACATTGTAGCCCCACCCGTCTGGTCAGAATCGCGGGCCGATTGAAACTGACGAATTAGATGTTAGCAGTAGTAGCAGTAGTAGCAGTAGCAGTAGCTAACATCCTTAAAGTGATTTTGAGCATGTTTCAAGCCATTTTTTCACCAAGAAGGAATAATCGTACCCCAATAAAATTTGGCATGTGTTGTCAGGTACCTAGCCCTCGATTTTGATAGTTTTCAAGTTCAAGTCACATCACGTAGCTAGACGGCTCGGAAACCCCCGAAATCCCCCAACGTTTGGTGTGTAGCAGTGCTTGAGTGGTGAGCGCACCACGGGCCTGGCAGTACCCTAAATAGTTACCTAGTATATACACATAAATTTTATTTGACTTCTTTAATAAATTTTTATTTGCAATTGTGCTATAAGATGCTTTCGTTACTTAGCGAATGTCTATGAAAGATTGATTTAAAACACGCATTCCTATGAAAATGTTATCACGTTTAACAAACATTTCAATGATAACCAATAACATTTTGTATTGCTCTATCCTTTTGTTCTGTTGATAAAAAGTAAACTGATATTATTTTAGCGAAAAATATGTTAGACCCGGCACCTCCACCAAAATCAATATTGCATTTAGTAAACGTTGTATTTATTATATTTTAAACTTATTATAACAATGGTATGATTTGAAATGTAAAAAACATACATTGCTCTTGAAATGTTTTTTGTAGAATCATACAACTTAAATTTTCAATGTTTATTTAGGCAAGAGAAAGATAACATTCAAACCTTTTCCATAACCAAGTTTTATCTTTCCTTTAATAATGCATTATCACTATCAGCTGTCCACTACCTCAAAACCAATTGCACTCCTAAAAATACACGAGGTGATTCTATGCAAGTGGACATCGAGGCTTATTACTAAGAGTGTCGTTGGAATCTAATACAAAGTCCATCAATAAGAAATAAATAACTTAAACCTATTTCACCCCATCCTCTTTGAATTAAGAGAAAAGGATGCGAAATGAATTCAAATATAATAGATTTAATAAATTCGTTTTATATCGCCAAGCGTTCTTGTGTCCGTCAACACCTAATAATGTGCGAGGGAGATATTCTAGTTGGTTTCAAGGAGCAAACGGTAAAATTATCCACGGTTTTGTGAGAAAATGCCATTGAAAAAAATATCTAGTTTGTTCTGATTCGCAACTACGATCACAAACAAATGACGCGGTATACACGATTTAGTTGCTCATAATTAGCTTTGAAATGAATACGTTACATAAAACTAGGTCAATGTGGTATTGAGGACGATGGATGTATTATGAAGTTTTTAATTCAAAACGAGCACACAACATAATATAGAACTTTGAGTAAAATGTGCCATACATGTCACATTATCTGAAGTTTAGAAACTCGTGTATCCGGTAACGGGGCATATAAAAACGTATCCAGATTACAGCCTTTGTTTAGAATTCTACTATTTCTTATTCCCTACATCGCCATATATACAATTTACAATCATCAGCTATTTTATAATTTTCTACATATATAAAATTTGTGTCAATTTTGTCTAACTTTTTTGTAGATGTTTTATTAATAAAAACACTGTTAAAAAGCATATAATGTGATTTTTAAAAAAATTGGTAGATTTTAAAAAGAAAGAAAGAAAGAAAGAAAGAAAGATTGATAATATTTAAAATTTTGAAGTTTCCAACAATAGAGACCCACTATTCTCAGAAACAAATTTACATTTTACCACTGCACGTTAAAAAACAAATACATTATTTGAATAGAACTTTATCTTTATGGTCATTATCGTTCAATGTTGAAGAGTATATTAGTGGAGTACTTACATTCGGTGTTCGGTTCGGCTTAAAATACCAACACATTTTATCGCATTTTATGATCTATTATCATATTACATTATTTAACACTCAGTATCACAGGCATACACCAATATTAATTATATATCGCATTTATTATTCGTCGCCACTATATATTACTTTATTACGAATTACAATAATAGGTGTCTTGAACTTCTGTCTTGTATTAGAATTATATGTGAATTGGACGACAAACTTAAATTGGGAAATAAATCTGGAAAACACAGTGTCGTAGATATTTATAAAAATTCGTTTCATATTTTTCACTTCACTTTGTAAGCATATGTTACAAGAGTGAAATTTTAAATGTTTAATTAAGAGAATTAAAATCTCTGCAAGTAATTAGTTATGAGTGATGATGGAGCACGGAAGACTAGTATGTTGTTCCAGTTTATTACTTACTAATGTAGCCGGAGTTGGCTGATGATGGATTAGGAACAGGGTCCTCCTAAAATTGCGTCAGTTATTAATGGTTGCGGTCGGCCCTTTCCATTCAAGTTCTACATACGCCAATAGAATATTGCAATGTGTGGCACCCGTGTTGCGGTCTACCGCAAACAGAATAATTCACCCGGTTATTTCCACTCTCAAGAATGCCACTGAATGTAAACGTGGATTACGCGGAGGTTTCAATTACAAAACTTTCAACAATATTTTTAAAATTTAATATGTACATTTACAAGCAGGATAAGAGTTCACTTAGCGTACTGAGTGGCTTTGTGTAGGGCTGCTTTATTGCAATGTATGATTAGTTTAAATTATTCATTGTGTTTTCGATAAAACTTATTTCAATCAGCTGGCACTGTTAAAAAATATGTATATAATATTACGATTATTTATTGTAAACAAGTTTAAAAGAACTTGTTTAAAAAACGTATTTTGAAAAAATATGCAAACATATTTTTTTTACTATTCAGATTGAAACAGTGTTTGGGGAAAGACTGTCGTTAAAATAACTGTTTTCTGAGTTTATTTGAATTAAGAACGCGTCATACCGTTAGGTCTTAATGCGCCACTCTAGCCTAGGGAATATGGTGAGGAAATTCCCATGATGGTCTGAATCTACCACGGGTATGTGGAGGAAAGGGTGGGTTCTCACGTTGAGTCTTCATGGTCTTTGTCATAGTTCGTGTTGTCATGGTCGTCGTCGCCGGGGAGGTAGTCCAGGGATGGTTCATAGGTCCCCGCCGACGAATGCCAGAGCTCGCCTCTAGTTTTGGGGAGTAATATTCTGCCCTTCCTTTTACTATCTGATGTTTGCGTGAGCCAAGATGGACTTTTTTCTCTTGAATCGCCTTTTACGATTAATAGAGCCATGCTCTGGGCCAATTCTACCCCGGGGTTACAAGAATTGTCTGAATTTTGTACATTATTAAATTATAAATTGCGTTTGAAGTTAAATAATTTTAATAATCATTAACTCATGCCTGACGAATTCGGGTTGTGGTTCATTTAGACCGATATCAAAGGTTTTGATTTGTTTTGTTATGAGGTTGGCAAACTAAGACATAAGTTAATTTAAAAATTGAAGTAAAATAAATAAAAATTTCCGTAGAATACCCTATTCCTATTCCCATTTACTACGTACCGACTACTGATATTCAATCGAACACAAAACTGTACAAAAAAATGAAAATATATAAACAAAAATTAAAGTGCTACTGCACTCCCCTTTCGGCGACTCCCCCAAAGAAGCTGTTTTATTATTGGAGGGGCTCGTTTCGGGATAAAGAAAACTCCCTAAAACGAATTATCTTTGTGGATTGCGGTTATGAGGAATGCGAAAGAATTGCAACAAACAACCCCCCTAAAGAAAATCCAAGTTATTAAATTTTCCCTTTTTGTGATGTTACCCCAAAAGAATCTCCAACTAAATCGTACATGACACTTCTCCCCCAAATAAGAACAGAGTAATTTAATTTCGTTTGCTCTATAATAAATGTGTAAACTGTTTGTTTTATGAATGCGTAAATGTGAGGGATGACTTTCATACTAATGCACTGAGCACGTACGCACTGTGGTTTACCTTCTACCTACATCATATACTGCAGGATGCAACGACTCTGGACTTTCTGTAAATATCAGATAAATGTATTGAAACATTAATGAACAATTACATTTGAAAATTTAATATTTCATGTTAGATTCCAAACATTATCAACTTGGATGTAAAATAAAATCGTATTCTTAAAAATATTGTTTCTAGAGTAAATAAACAACATGTTTCTCGTCCATTACGCAAATCCTATTTCCATCATCTAGCTGGAACTCCTCTGCTTGCGTAATCTTACCCTTTTCTGTCGATAAAAAGTATAATAATATTATTTTATCGAAAAATATGTTAGACCCGGCACCTCCACCAAAATCATTTAATTTCTTTCCTTTCGTTTAATTTGCCTCTTCATTGAATTAAACTGCATACATTTAGTCACACCAAATACAAATATGTATCAAAATAAATGTGACCACATACTGATTTTCTGAAAATTTCAGAGAATATTGTATTAGTCAGATTATGAATTAAAATGATAAATAATTACTACAATAAAACGTGAAAAATGTAAATATAGCATACCACGTGGGTAGTTGACGGTGGTCTTCACTTATCAGTGTTTAGAGATAAGTTCTACCACCCTTGTCCTGACAAACAAACCATTGACTGATAATCCTCGTTGCATTCCAGGTGAGTCAGTCGGGAGCGAATCAAGTTGTCCTGAGGGACGTCCAACTGGAACAAGCTGGGAAGTATCGGTGCGAGGTGTCTGCGGACGCTCCCACCTTCCACACAGAGATGGTTTCTGGACACCTGCACGTCGTATGTAAGTAACTGTAGCTGTTCACATTCATTCTAATGATGAGAATCAACAGGGCCACACGTGCCCTGCATTAGCCTTTCCTGCACTATGGGCAGGAAAATTACATTAAAATATTATTATTATTCACTGAGAAAGTAGAAAGTTGAACATGTGTGATGAGTGCATTGGATAACAAGTTATAACTTTACTAGATAACAAAATGCATTTTCAATTGTTTTTGTATGTGCATGCAATTCCTTAGAAGGGAAAATACGTTAATTTGATTAACCCGGGAAGAGCTACTGGCTTCGATGTACTGGTCTTCTCGGGAACAGAATGCCTAATTTGAGAGTCGTCTTTGTTAACTTACTGTTTTGTTTGTAATAGGTCTCATCTTGTTTTTATGTTTTTATTAATGTTAAAATAGTATTTTAAGAGGGGTGACGAGGATCGCCAAAGTGTGCCCCGATAGTAAACGATCCTTGTGTGTTGTCACCCTTTGCCGCTTGCGGAGAATAATGTTTAAACAGGTTCTGGCGCCATTAAAAAACAAATTGATTAGACCACACAAATAACTATTCACCACAAACGAGGCCATCTTATAATTCAATTGTTCTTAGGACTTAAACCACCATCGTTCTTTATAAAGCAGTTCGATTAAAAAAAAAGCTTCTCTAAAAATATAACCCACTGAAAATAGAGGTAAAGTTGTTCGAGAACCATAAACCCGTTTCATTCTTTTACCGACTTTTAATGCAGACTTGAACCGTACAATGCCTCATTTGTTTGTCCAAACTCGGTAGTATTTTTTTAATTTCGTAATTTATTTAACAACCAATTAGCCTACGTTACCTTTAAATTATATCTCTTCTAATTTCATGTTAGAACATTTCCATAATCGACCTCTAGGGGTTGCGAAGCGGGGCCAGTGCAGGCGTGGGCTAGGTACACATTGGATAAAAGTGTCCTGGTATAATTTGATTAACCTAAGTTACCCTGACAGTAAATGTGAGTCGCATGGCGCAATGTGGCAACGCTGGGAAAATTAAACAAACTCAAGCTTGTTCGGACAAAGAACAGATTGCAACCCTGGCTATGTGGCCTTACGTGTGCTGCAATGCTAATGTAACACACTAGAATACGTGTTCTTATAGACAGGCATCCCCTAAAACTCTGTGGTACGCCCACTTTGTATATAAAGTATAATGATTATTATTTTCAGGCTATACAATACTGTCAGTTTTTAAGCGCAATATGACCGATTCATCGACTTTCTTGCGAAATGTATAAACAAGGTTGTTTTATCTTTATGATTAAAAAAATGTTCTTCACAATATTCTTTGTGAAGGCGCAAGTCGCTCGTAGTGACACAAACAGATCTTAATTTTCAAAGTGACGTCTTGGGATAGTTACAGAAAATAAACTTAATTCATTCTTGCATTTAAATGGTAGAAACAACAGTTGTTTCTATCATCGTCAGTATATATCTCACAGTTACTGTCAATAATAGCAATTCATGATCAACAGCGTGCTTTGAGAATATGATTACCTATGGTATCACTTAATTTATTTATCATTCATGGAAACTAAATATTAATTGAATTACTTTCACATATCAATATTGATATAATCATTGTTATTTGTTACTTAATTTGTCATAGTGCAGATTTGACATCGTCGATTGAGCTATAAAATTGTCCAATTACCTAAACGACTCTTGTGTCTACTCAATCAGCGTCCAGTTTCGCTCGAAATTAGATCCTGCACATGAAAACCACCATTCATTTCAACACCCAATAAGCATGAAACTATTTTATAAAACCTTGAAGTTCCCATCTCGTCCTCCAAGAAATCTGGGCCATTTCCTGATGACTCTATCTCAAATTACTAATGAAGGAGTTCGAAACCGCCGTCGGTAATACTTTACGACCCAGGAAGTGTTACGACGCCGGGACTAGGGACTGCACAGTTTCCATAAGCCGCGACATAAAGAATCACTTTCAGATTGATTGCTTTGTTTACGATATGTTGAGAGAATACCCTGACCTACATTGTAAATGCAACTGTTACTAATATACTTTTACGATAATTGAGCTATTACCAGGACGACCCTTGTGGACATTCGGTCGTAAAAATCTCTGCAATTTCTTGCCAGTCATTCCTTCACATTACTTATATCGGATTAAGTATTGTTTACTCAGAACAAAACATGTCGTTGTTATTCTCTGGTAGCTCTCATGTGAGAATCGAGTTTTATTCTTACATTAGCACAGTAAAGATAGTCGAAAAGCTTCGTAAATATCGTTTACATTTCTTTTATAGTGACACAAACGTCTTCTATTGTTGATAATGAGCATAAACACGAGAACAAATTAGTTGCATTATGTTACAGAATGGGTCGATTTGTTTGCGTGCACGAGTTGGAAGATTGTTAAACTCATTGTTTTACAATGTGTGTGCTCCATTAAGAACGACAAGTCGTGATGAAGTAATGAACAGTCTTGAGGAAACGCTGTACGTGTGAAGAGTGCATGCATGATTTTATTTGAAAAGCTTGAGTTTAAGATAAACATTACTAGTTTACATTCAGGTTTGAACCTGATTTTATAATCGTCTTTTGAATTTTCAAAACTGCTGTAAGCTGAACTGTTTGAATCGAAGTATCAACAATCTGTTGCTTGAGTTATTAAAACTATATAAACTTAGTATAATGTCAACAAAATAGTTGATTAAAGTTAGAGTTGACCATCTAACAGTTAAAAACGTGATCTTGTCATGTGGGGGACATAAAGTCAAAGCGTACTAAGCTACTTTAGGCGAGCTAATAGTAACTGAGTTGTAGCATACAACAATGATGATTTTTTTGTTGATAGGAAATATAGCATGTGCTCTAGGAATAGTGACTAGTGGAATCGTCCGCAATCACAACTCAACAATCATAACGTAGTATTAATTAGGAAGAGAACCATAAACTAATTTGATCAAGTGAAAATTTGGTAATAGTTAATTAAAAATAAATAAATAATAAGAATAAAATGAGTGGTTTCATTTAAAACTATCTTCATGGGGCAGTAATCAGCCTAACCTACTTACCTAGCATGAAGTTCATATGATCGATTTTATGGAAATAGTTGGCAGGAATGAACAATACAATGTACATACAACGTTGTTAATAGAAAGTAAACGAACATGTTTATTGCAAATTATACATTGATGAGTCTCTATTAAATCTACATTCAATGTTAGATAAAATAAGTAGAAAACTTTAGTTACTTCATGGTAGGTTACTATCAATGACTATACTCATGCATGAGTATCCATTTTTATATGACGTATGTTTGGTTTTAGTTTAGGCAGGAAAGAAAATATACAAATTGCTACGTAGATTCTGATTGTTTCTAACTTATTAATATAACAAACGCAATGAAAGTGTTATCCTGCATGTAAACTTTTGATGAGATACTCGAAGTAACAAACTTTGAACATTCTTATTTTCACAGGTATAAAAAATAAATAAAGCCTTTTTAAAGAATAATGAAAACATTACATAAAGGTTAGAAACGCTATGGTAACAGAGTGGTTGAATATTATCTTTCACTGTTATTTAATAATAATGTAACAATCTTTCGAGAAAGGTGAGCAATGTGTATCTTTACAATTTATAACGTTGTTATGTTTGAACTTCTATTTTTAAAACTGGTGTCTGAAACACAATACACATGTGAATTCCATCGGGGAAACCTTATCTTATTTTTCTCTCTTTTCACTGAACTGTGAAGATGAAACATGTCTCTGCTTAAAACAGACGTATTTTTATTATACAGTTTAAACTTTGTGGGGCATATTTTTGGGACAAATGAAAGAATCCGCTTGCGATTTCTCTAACGAATGGGTTAATTTCGTTCAACAACCTGGGTCGAATTCATCTGGACCTGTTTCTAATATCAGAGATGAATTCTTCTGATGAAGTGTGAGGAGTTGGTGATGGGGCAGTTCGTCAGGCGATCTCAGGGGTTACGAAGAAGAAAGAAAAAGTCTGTAATCTTGTCTTCGCCGTGACCGCTAGAGTAATCTAGCGGCCGACTGATGAAGCAGCCTGAACGAAGACGCTTCGAAGAAAGACGTTACGCTGATGGGCAAGGCCGCTAATTGAAACGTGTAGTCGGCATTATTTCCCTGAGGTATACGCCCAACTTCTGCGTCTCATAATATTCAATAAGGAACTGTATTGGATGAAAATAAAAGTCGGGCTTAAATGTTATTTCCGGCGGCGACAGAAACGGGCGTTCCAAACTTTTGTGAAATTAAGACAACCGCTCGAATTATTTATGACATTTGTTTCCGCGAAACGAACTCGGTATTAAACACAATTGTTCTGCATAAAGTTGTGTCGCAGATCCGGTTAAAAGTTTGATTTGTGTGTTTTGATATTTGTTTTGTGCCTTGGGGAAATGCTTGGGCCTCACCTTTCCAATAAACGTCGACTCTGTTCGTTATAATAATATTAACCCACAGAAGTACCAACGTACCAACGAATCTAAATTTCTTTTTTGAAAAAAATAATTGTAAGATGAAACAAATTTTGTGTATGTCTAGTGTCATCGTGAAATAAGTGATAACAATCACAAATTTCTCTTGCCTCATCTGATGTTACCAATTTCTTAATATCGCTTGAGTTTACATACATGATCCGCTATGTGTGATATGATCAATAACACAAGTTGATTAAGATGGCGTTTACAAAATATAGAAGTACGTTTTAATAGAAATAGCTTGACATCTAAATAACAAATATTTTATTAACTTTCACATACAAGTCTGTGCTGTAAAATCAGGCAAATCAAATCAGAATAAGAAATGTAATTTAAAGAAGAATCAATTTAAATAAACACTCGTAATCGTGATACCTTTGGTGCTTTCAAAATTATAAAATATGCTTATACATGTATACAACAAAATACATACAACACAAATCCACATACATCATGTATATTTTCTAAACTCAACTTCTAAAAACTGTTCTGTTGTTTTTTTTTTACTTGCAATAAGCAAGTTAATAATTATATTTCATATTCTTAGCTCACCTTAAAGCAAACCACGGGCGAGACCGATGCGATCCCAATAAAACGTTGATTTTGGGCGCAAATAATTCTGTTTGAAAACAGGGCACTTATCTCTTGCATCAAGAATTGAAATAAACACAATATCCGTGTTTTAAAACCACGCTTTACTTAAAGGTACACGCAGTCGCACTCATTTGTTTTGTAGATGGGTATGCGATCTCATCAGATGCTTGAATACTAGACCAGCCTTGGTGTAACGTCCGCACTGGCCGAACTGTTGACCTCGCTAGTGATTGGCGAGCGTCACTCGTAAACTCAATTTACACACGTAACCGAATTAGTATACTAAATGATGCAAATGCATTTGACACAAATGTAATGATTGGTATATTTCATATGACATTAAAACTCTCTTGCGAAGTCAGTAAACCCGCAAATCAGCGAGTGGTTAGCACTTGCGTTCATCATTCGCAACCTAAAGTACTGATAAAACTGACAACATTGATACCACACGAATAATATTAACAATGCTGCCAACCGTGATTATTACGTTACGTGTTCTGTTTATTAAAGGCCAGTTGTTGAATAGAAAATTTCGTGGTAATGGTTTTAGGGGTTGGTTGTTTTGTTTGCATGGCGTTCACCTTTAATTATAATGCTTCAAGTCTCACTCTGTTTTTTAATTAAATTTAAAGCATCTCTCGGCTATTAAAACCCACTCTTTTGGAACTCATTCATAAAATGCACAGAGCGTCGGTATTAATTGCGGCCGACGACGGCGCTTGGTGAGGTTTCTTCGCAGTGAGCTCTGAGTGTACTTACTAAGGCAGACGTCGCACGATGAAATGATGATGACAACTCGGGAAATATACTTGAATACTCCATTTGGGGGTTTTCACTCGTTTCCATTTTCTCTCACACTTTTCTTGTGTCCTTACAATCTTTTAGCTCTTTTTTGTTCGTGTTCTGGTTGCCTATTTATTCTGTTTTCTTATTCCCGTCTCTTTCGATTTCCATTTAAACCTTTTAAACCCTTTTTCTTCGTCGTATGAACGAATTTACTTCATCATGTCTAGGTAGGTATTTCTTTTTTATTTTCATGTATCTTATTTTCAAGGTTTCAGTGCCTCTAATCAAGTTCGTTCGATCCTCCTCTTTTTCGTGCTTTCTTCCGTCTTTTATGCTCGTGTGCCAGAGGTAGTCAAACAATCCCACCTCGTTTCTGCAACTTCAGACATTCTTGACGTGATCCCCCCCAACCCCCTCCCGCGTCAATAGTCCGTCTGCGGTGTGGAGATTGCATTAGAGAACATTTCTGAAACTGACATTTTGTTGAGGGGGGAAGGGGGGGGCTGAAGAAGAGGGTACTCCCCAGAGAATGCCGAGACTTTACGAGAAGGTGACAGGCCATTTTGACGAAGAGGCTTATACGTTTCCCGCCCTACACCCACCTCTTGACTCAACCGGCTTCAATTATGGGTAGCAATTGGGTCATCGCGTACGACACGTCTGGGGTGCGTTCAGGAAAAAAAGAAATCTGCGACAAAACTCAGTATGTGCGGAATATGTTAAATAGACCACTAACCCGTTTACCACGTGAATAACGCAGCAACAAGTAAGGTTACAAGACATGCGTGAAGATTTATAACAAACTGCGCTTAGGACCAAAGAAAATCTTCACATGAAAACTACAAGGAATTTTGTTTTAATGAACACATATTTAATTTAATCCACGGGCAGTTTCTTTCAGTCTTGTCATTGAAAACCATAAAATGTTGTGGAGAGATTATGAAGAGTAGCCGTAGATGAACGGTTAGTAAAACTGACCGATATTAATGGGAAAATGAACTCATTTGAATACATTCCCAATGGCAATTATCTCTTCTAAGAATCCATATGAACATTCCTAGAATAAATAAATTAATATATTGTAAGGGCACAGAGTTAAACCGAATAATAAAATTACTCTCGCAAACAACAAAATCAACCAAATGTTGCCTCTTACCGCTGAGCAACTCAACTGCAAATTAACAAGAATCATATCAAACAATCATTTACTCATCTTCATGACATGCACATTGCAACAACCTATTAGTAGGGTAAAACTAACTGTCTCACGACGGTCTAAACCCAGCTCTCGTTCTCTATTTGTAGGTGATCAAACTAACGCTGGGCGAATTCTACTTCGCAATGATTGCACAGTTATGAACAATAAACGTGTTGAAGAATTTGCTAAAGCTTTTAAAAAGTGCAAGATTTTATTAATGTTGGTAATTCAAACTCCAATATTTTTGTCAACGTCACAGACAAATGGTTCCTCCAGGGTCTTTCTCTCTGACATATATCTCTCACCTCCCTGGTTTATATTTTCACGCCCTTTCCAAATTCACACTTCTTGTCTCTCAATAATTCTCAAACAGTCAACGACACTATTATGATAAATTATCGCTGCAAAAGCGTTCAAAATAGTTCAACTTTCTTTCTCCAAAAATTTATATTGAACCAGCACATTACAATTATAAAGTAATTGATGCATTTCTATTCGTTATCGTATAATCTAGTGTTGTTCTAATTTTATTTAAACATATAAAAAGACACGATTAATTGTGTTTTATAATTTGTGAAAGTAAGGCATAGTTTCATGTTAACCCCATATTTTTCTGTCTGAATATTGTAAATTTGTTTCAAGACTGCATCACATCCTATACGAACTTACTTTCCCTGTCGTAGTCGTATAGTTGGATTCAGAACTCGATACCATGATTCCCGCCGCCGCAATTTGATTTATGTGACTGGGATACAAATCGTCGGTAAAATTTATCTCTCTTCTTCGTCTCCATGACCTGCGATGTTGGTATTATAAGTTGGATGTAGTTTGGTGGCAGCGGTGGGGAGGGGGGAGGGTTGCTTTGTTGTTGCACGGTTCATGATGATTGAAGATGATTTATTTTTGCCAGAGTTCCTTTGCTTTTTGCGGTATAGATGCGATTATTCATGCGGACGTATTGTAAACGACGTGTTTACTAAAAACACAATTTGTGTTTGAGTTTTGTCGAAACGAGGGATGTATGAGTAAACATCTAAATGGAATACAAAGTTGAGAAAGTGGACTGAAATACTTATTATGTAATAAACGTTAATGGCGTACTCAATGGTTAAGTGCTTGAAACGACTATGTCGTTCGTGAAAGTGGGTAGAGTTTCTTTAATTTGAGTAGGAAAATTAAATATAATTGAGATATTAGTAAACACTTGCAGACGACTTGTATTTGTCGTAATGAGAGTGGCTAAGAAACAAGACTGCATCAAATGTCGAGGTTCCATACTGTGCGGTACAAGAAAATGGAATTGGGTTAGTTTTTAAGAGTGGATTGAGTGCTCTCTAATCTGAAGGGTTCTTAGCCTGCTCTTTGGATGGTTGTAGTTACCGTCTTAGAAGGTAAAATATCAAAGAATAACACGAATGCGACGCTTGTAATAAAAGTTAATCCGTTTTCACGTTACTGGAACACTTTATATGCATAAGTTGCATAGTTATATATAGCATCGCATGCATCGCCTCATGCAAAAAGAGTCTTCATCCTCCAGAAAAGAGCAATCAGGATAATAGCGGGAGCTTCTAGAAAGCGATCTTGTCGGGAACTCTTTCGACAATTAGAAATCCCAACACTAGCATGTGTCCTGATTCAGTCAGCATCTCTTTTTGTTCGCCTTAATACCCACATCTTCCAGCAAAACACAACTGTTCATAATCATTTTACACGTTCCAGCAATTTAGTTCACATTTCCTCTCATAATCTTTCCCTTTTCTCTAAAGGTCCATACTACTTAGCATCAATTATTTATAATAACCTTCCGAATAAAATTCGCTTATGCCCATCTGACAATTCTTTCAAATCTAATCTTAAGTCCTTTCTGCTTAAAAACAGTTATTACTCACTTCATGAGTTTCTATCTGACGGCTCTCCCAAATAAATTACCTTGTTGATTGTCATTAATATCAATATTTACAATGTAGTAATTATTATTGTGTGCATCATTGTAAATGTAATTGCATTTTTTTATGTTTCATATTGTATTATTACATTTATCTATGTATTAACAAAAACATTTGTTAACCTTAATTTTATTATAACCTTATTCATTTCACTCCACCTATCTCTCTCTCTCTAGAGAATAGGTGATAGTGTTATACTTCTACTCTGTATTAGTCAAATGAATAAAAAATTACTTACTTACTTACTTACTTATTTGCTCTTTTACATAATGCTCTATAATCTAATCTTCATACTAACTAATTGATGACATATTGTCATTAATGTAATGTATAAGTTGAGAATTCCGAAGCCGATTATACAATTATTATTCTTTGACGTAAATAAATATTTAAGTAAACAATATGAACCATGATATTATCATTATCTACTACTGCAACTAGAGTATTTGATAAAACAACTTCCTCACAATTCATATATGTCCGGCTGTGAGAATGATTTGCGATAAACAAAAGAGCGGTATTACTTTAATATTGACGTATGATAGATTAATATGTTTTCATATAAAAATACATCTCATTAAAACTAAAGTTGAAATTTGACATTAGGATTGGTTTTGTAAAAAAAATATTAGCTTGTTCTAACAAAATAATATTTAATGTAAAGAATTATGTTAACATGTGTTATAATGTATGTATAATAATTGTACAGGTATTGTAGTACTGCATCAAGTTTCTCTTCTGTTAAGTGTATTTATATTGCTCAACGACTATTTACTTTATTAACGACAGAGAGTGAATGTATTAGACTAGGTACTGGTACACTAACAAACGACAACAACGTAGTTTATTCGTCTCTTTCGACGAAAGTAATTTGCCCGCTTTATTGTTCACCTTACCAATTTGCAATTTGTATTTCGGGGGGCGCATTTGCATTGCGTGCCTCCCCCGCACGATTGCCAAAATTCCCGAAAGTGGTAGGAAATTAAGACTTAATTCAAGAAAGACAGATTAATATTGCCTACTCTCCTCGAAAGACAGTAAAGTTTGTGCCTAAGTAAAGCTTATTTGCCTAATCCAACTTTAGAAATTAACTCTGTGAGCCGGAGGTGAACAAATGATTTGTAATTGTACATCTGAATTAGCGTGGCGAAGACACCGCGTGCCGTCTGCTGAATTGGAGTAGAGCTGTCAAAAGTAATCTCCAGCTTGTAATTGGTCGTGAAGTGAAAGATATGAGTCGCTCCTCTCTCGACACGCCATGCACGCCAGCGGAGAACGTACGAACCTCGAGCCATTGTGGCGGGGTCATATTCGCCTAATTAGCCAGACGTTCGGTTCTTGACGCGATGTATTGAGCTAGAATCTTGAGTGAGTAATTAATGTTCACAAACTGTTAATTTGGTAATAGTTTAAGTAGTTCAGAGATCGCTTTGTGTTTTGAGGGGGGTTAATGTCTGGGATGAAGTCGGGTACATATATTAAGTGATTATTGGATGTGCTTTGAACCCCAAATCACTAGAATATTAATTTGAAATATTGATGAAGGCATAACAGGTCGGATATTCTAGGTATCAACGTCAGAACATCGTTGGAGCCATGTTATTGTGTGGAAATATTTTCGAGATTCGTGGAAGTTCAGAATTCAGATTAGTGAAATCTAATTAGAATGTTAAATCTCTTGCCGTACAGATGGTTTAAAGTATATTTTCTTCGTCGAGTTTATAAACATTATTGAAAATATGCTATTCATCAAGACGATCATGATCAAATTGAAACTGTTTTTCCCACTCAGAAAAACATTTTTAGTTCTAATAGAAAAATGGCTAAAAGTACTCTGAACAATGTTAGAAAATTGATTATTCTTGATTTATGTACAATTTCAAATGTTACTCACGAACTGTACTTTATCCTTCAGCCCGAATAGAACTGGCCGTACTCACATAATTTCTAACATTTGAAATCCTTTCTACTGAAAGGAAGGGGGTGGGCGATGTCGGCGAACTTCGCTTCTTTCACTTCCCGGTGGCCTCTTGTGACATTGCGCTTGATTAAATCACATACATCTTACTAATAGATTGGGAGGGTGGTTCGCCCAGGCAGTGGAAGACATTATACCCCCAGTGGCTGGCGTCGTACAAGCTTAACGACTTATGAAGTCCTTGCCAAATCCACTCGAGTAACAGTCGCAGGTGGGGCCGGTTCCATTCCGCTTTCCCCTGCCCCCACCCCTCCGCCCTCGTCAAGACATTATTCAAGAAAACATAACTCTACCTTTGAAAAAAAGATGTGAACTTTTCAATTTCTGGCCGTATAACGTGACCGGCGTGGAGCGATCCTCCCGAGACCAGTAATACTTCATCACCGCTTTTAATAATCTTCACTGAATATTTTATGATAATGTTTACCGAACCACAGGAATATTGCATCGAGAAACTAACTTATGTATTTATTCAGCGAACACACAAAGCGAAGTCTTGACATTTTGTTTTCATTTTGGAAGTCTTCTCAATATTAATGAAAAAGTATTCGTGAGAGATAGGGTTTTTTGGAAAATCAAAGCGCGCCTCTTCCGTCCCTCGGCCTGCCGTTCCTACAGCGGGTCCATCTGACGCTCGTGCAGTCACGGATGGTTGCATGGACGGGCGGAAAAAGATTAAATATTCTGAATTTCTATAAGGACGGCGGAAGTCGGAGATGGATCATACTGCGATTGGATGAAATAAAAGATGCTGTCAAACTAGCAAAAACAGAGCACGTATCTTTCTTTTCTTCCCGGGAGAGTAGGCACTGATCTAAAACGAAACCCCGAAAGTAAGTTATGCATAAAGCAGCATTGAGTTCCTTGCTATTCTCCCTCAGATAAAGAATACCATGTTGCATACCACGCAGTGTTTTACTTGGAAAGAAGCTACTTGTTGTCACGGTTTTAGCAGTAGCGGTAGCAGCTCGTCTTTAAAATTCTCTCATAGGATATAAAATTAATGTATAATACAAAATTTGAGAATGTCCGTCCATTTATCATCCACCTTAAACTAAACTTCGGAACATATATAAAATGTACGCAGACTATTATAACGTGACGTAATTGCCTTATTAGTTTTATTCTGTAGAACGTCAAATTGTACACTACCAAATCTAAATTGGATCTCAACAAAAGAAAATGCTTGCTCAAGCATCATTATTCTCGTGGGTTTGCATTGCACCTTCAAATATTAAATTCAATACAAAAAACTTTACATTACATTACAAAGTTATGTTGAAAACAAAACGTTGATGAGTTTCTGAATGTTAAATTTCCACGAACGTACACAAAGTTATACACTTTTTAGATGATATGAACGCTACACTGAACATAACAAGTACGAACTCATAACTGGGAATGTTTCCTATAGTGTGAGATATTCTCTGGGTAATGTTTATGTTGTATAAGTGAGTGGGCCGTTGTAAAAGTTCATTGGCATGGATTAGGATTTATATTTTGATTAAAATTTAAAAACGTATAAGAGTTAAGTGACTGTAACTTGAACCTGAATAGCCTTTTAAAACAGGGGAGGAGGAAAGAGGAACGGTTGGTCGAGCGAGCGAGAGAGAGAGAGAAAGTACGACCTGGGGTTCTTTTTTGGAATCGCCTTTAATACACGAGGAAATTCATTTTACATTTTGGCGATAAATGGATTCCGTGACTTGTTTTTCTGCCCCTTTTTCTTTCCTCACAGCTTGTAAAGAATGGTGGTATCCTTCTCTGCATATCAAAGTGGTCTCTTTGCATATGTGTCGCGCAGAGCAGGCTTGTGAACTGGGCTAGTCCAACTTTAAAGCCGGGAAAAGCCCCATCCACTCGTTTAGCATTTCCAGAATATTTATTTCAGCAACCAGGTTTAAGTGATTCTAAAAGTTCGTACTGAAACTGAAACTAGGCCGAGGAAATAAATGACTTTGGTAGTTTTTTCTTTTTATTTACAAGAAATCTAGCTCGTAATTTCTTTGTTGGGCGATTAATGGTCGCTAGTTTTATTAGAGGAAGGAAGTTGGTAGGTAGCCGATTTTAATCCAAGTGAAAAGAATGCTCGCCTTAGTCTCCATTACTTAACACGTTGGACCTCCTTATTAAGCCTTAATAAAAGTGAACGACGCTGCACAATAATTGGAGAGCGTTTATGCATAAGGTGTTAATTGCTTGCAAGAAGCTATTAAAGCAGGCACAACAAATCAGGAGCCTTTCCTTACGGCTTCCTGGCGATTTACAGGAAAAGAAAAGTAATGGCGTAACCACCTGATGATTACAAAAACGGGAAATGATTCTAGACGCTGTGTGTATGTGTGTGTGTTTGGTGTATGTTGCGTGACTAAGAACTCGGAGATCTACTCAAAACGTTCATCATAGCGTTCAGCAAGGATACTTTAAAATAAACTTGCTTTGTATTTTGCAATTCATATATGAATAATATAAAAAGGATTTAATTTAATTCGATCGAGATAGTTGAGGATTCTCTTTTATCTTATCTGTGAGTTTTATTGGCAGTGTTATCTCAAGTTAACAAACACCCCACCATTAAAAGTAGGATAAACGGTGCAAGTGTGTTGCAAAAACTTACATATTAAGAGTATTAAAGTTCAGTTCAAATTCTGTTGTTCTGAATTTGTTCCTTTGCCCCAGAACATTTTCCAATTATTGCAGTAAGCCTTTTTAGCTGAATAGAAAGAAGTTCACATCGCGTACGTCGGCTCCCCTATTTGTATTTTGTGCATGGAAGATAAAACATAATAACAAAGCGTATTTTATAATAAAATATCAGCTTTCCGGATATGGATAGAGCATAGCAATAGTCAAATACATTTTTGGTCCGGGAATCGAACCCAGGTCCTCTGATTTTTACGTACCAATGTTGTACTAGAACTACAGAACCATATGTTCAATTATCCTAAATTATTAAATGTACGTGATTAAATTAGCATGACTCGTTTAATCAATGTGACTAATGCGAGTTAAATAGATAGTAATAACACTTATTTTAGAAATCATTTCGCCGTGTCGACTAACATGTTTATCCTTTAAATTTCAATTGAATTTTGTCAGAAGCAAGTCCGATTTACTCGACTACATAATATAATCCGTTTTAAACGCAAGGTTTACATTTTACCAACATAAAATGCTGGCATTTCTATCGTTACAATAATGTTATTTTTCTATCTAGGTCCAGTAATGCTCACTAACATGAGGTAATATCCTTGACGCGTTTTGGAGAGATCGACTTTCATTCTACCCAATAGAATTCATCACTCAATTCCATAGACTTTTGAGTTTAAAAAATAGCGATTGCTTAAATTCCACGCCACATTGGTAGTCCAACACTTATACCATTTGCATTTTAAAGTCTGGTATATTCTGAAACACGTTTTATACACACAAGATTTCAAAGGATTCATTTTCCAACTCCCAGCCAACTCTTTGCCATCCATTTTAATTTGAACTCTTTTCATGAGCGATTAGTAGCGATTCGTTATATTTTGTTACTTTCATTTAGTATGGAAATTGCAATTAATTTGTGAAACGTTTGGTTAATATGGGGGGGCGTCTGTTTATATAATCCCTTCCTGGGTAAACACTAAACATACCCTACTGAGCACGCTATGTCATTAGTAAAACACATTTATACACGCATGTTTCCAACTCTTTGCACGAATATATGGAAATGGGTGGAGTTCTTTGTAATGTGTGGGCAATAATACGGTTTAAACATGTTCAAAACAGCAGTCATTTCACCGCTTGATGTTCGCCGAGTCTCACACACGAAGCCGTACTAAATACGAACGTTGCGTGCGCGCTGGATGTGATTTGTTTTTATGGTGTAGATTGTTCACCATTGTTGAATCACAGTCTGCCATCGTTTATTTACAGTGTGGATGTGCATGTGTTGTATTTCTGCTCACGTTACGGCTTCCAAGTTGAGTCTAGCCAAGTTTTCAAAGGGCTACAGACTTCACTCAATGAAACTTGATAAAATCTATCTGTCTGGCTTCGTCTGACATTCACCCCGCCGAGTGTTGGGAATAGTTCGATTATTACGTAGTCTCACCGCACCACACGTTACGAAGTTAGAGGCAAGGCGACTCTTGGAAGTACGTTAGGAAGCACAGCATTCGTAACACATTTCGCGTCTCATGCATTTGCTTTTTGGCGTTCTATTTATTTTTCACCTGAAACGAAATAATGAAAATCTGATTCAATATTTTAAACTCGCAAAGTATCTAACATAGGTGCAACTTCCAGCATATTTCTTTGTAAATTTAATTATTCCTCATTTTAGGGCCAAAGTTTGTGATGCCTTATATTTATTAAATACGTTTTAAAATTACAAGATGTATGTTATGATACATAACTGAACAGAACAATTTTGATAATGGTACGTTATAAAATAGTGTCCCTAGCTAATGTAAGTTGTGTCAAAAACAGAATATATCATATTTCAAAATATAACTTGAAACCGGGCTAACTTTCGAGACTGGTAAAACCACCAGACAGGCGTATCATTCAAATTCTATGCAAAAGCTGAGCCGCATTTCACGTAGCCGAGCCGAGCACCTGCTCAGCTCCCGACCGCCGTATACGATTTAAACTATCTACTTCACATTTTCTTCATATCTAGCCGTAAAATATATTTAAAAATATAAAACGTTGGTTATTGTGTCTGACATTTACACCTAGCAATCATAATGCACTTGTTAACGTTGTACTTGATTTGAAATGCAAGTTTGAATTTTTCCTATTCAGCAATGATAGGTATAAGGTTTAATAAAACTCGCATATTAAAATGTACATTGAAATACACAACATGTTTCGTATTCAAATGCTTCGTCTTCAAGCAACATCTAAACCTCCATATTCCCTGTCAGAAGCTATAAAATAGTTTTATAGTTTCTTTACTTTACTATTTCCATATAGAGAATTTGAGCTCATACCCAGACTCGTAAAATATCCCCATTGGCTCACTTATTCTGATAAAAAAGAAGATGCAAAGCTATTTTAAAAACTGTAATTCACACTCAGTACTGAAGACCTGGGTAAGGAAATTGTGAACTATTGCCAAGGGTCAGAGTACATCGGAGGTGAGACAACCCACGCAGTCTAGGCTTGTGGGCCAGTGTAATCTAGTGACTATACCACCTCGCCACAGGTAGGACATAAGGCATTGTGATGTATTTTATATACATTTTATTCATATTTAATACAATTAAAAATTCTAACGCGACTGGGAATTGAACCTGATATCCCGATTGCCGGGAAGACGCCATAATAATGTTTAATTTATTTAGCTTTCGCGCGTTAGTAACATGTTACAATCAAAACATACAATAAAAAAATACAAAAACAAATCATATACCGTAATATACATACTTCACATGAGTCGAAAACAGAGTCCATACATAAAACATAATAAAACTCAACATAACAATTTCAGACACAAACATGGAAATTCAGATTTTAAAAAATCAATACATTCGTTTTTATATTTATTGAATCTACTTTCTTTGATGCTGTTTGGTAGGCTATTAAACAATTTAATTCCATTAATAAAAATTGATTTTTGGTTATCAGTCATATTTTGTAAGTTTAAATGAAATTGATTGGCCTGTCTAGTTTGATGATCAATGATTGATACCAATGAGCTTAATTAACTGTAACTGTATAACTAAATGGATTATTGTTACACTATAGATCTGAATGGATGGAACACTACAATTAATAATTTGCTGACTTGAACTGACCAGTTTTAAATTATTTATAATGTGTAGTCATACGTTAAAATAAATAAAAATAAATACACGGGTATTAGCAAGGGTTTATTTCTCGATTTAGTTAATCATGTAACAAAATAGATAACTCTGTTGACTGGTGCTCATATTTATTGATTGAAACACGTACACTTGTCCTCCTTTGTAAATCAGAATCGACAACTTAATAGGACAATCGTTGAATAAATAAATATATCCGTTTTGAGGGATAAAGTACATTTATGTTAATTACAGAATTTTGTACCCTACTGCAAATATCTCAAACATAACCTACACATATGATTTCGTCATTTGTCAACTCTGAGATGGAATGTTTCTGTATTATTTGGTAAAACTTTACTAACTAAATAATATGTTTTTATACCCCAGAGAAGAGGTTGGTGAAGGGGAGGGGTTTCAAACTAGAGAATGCAACCATTCTGCAAATACAAAATGAATGTGAAACGTATCTCAATTCTTAACACCCGGTGCGGATTAGCATATGAATACCTTTGTTATTATGCTAGAGGTATTATGTGTGCACTTTCAACACACTTCAAACATAGTTTATATTTGGAATTTAATAGTATATAAATATTTGAAAATACTACTTTTTTAAGAGCAAAATATTTTGCAGAATGTAAGCTAAATTTAATTTACTGTTTAAGAATGCACGGAAATTCATTATATTAATGCGCGGTTTTTGTGTTATGAGGTCAAAAAGATCACTATAAAATATGGCAGCGAGCTGAAACATATTTCCCGTTTTCTTGGATGGTCCCTTGCATATGAATAATACTCTGGGAGTCGGTAGAAACTACGAGCGTTGTCAAATAAAATCTCCATATTCCTAATAAAATATAGCTCTCATAAAACCTAAAAGAATAAGAAATAATTTGGGATTTCTTGTCAGTTTATGTGTTCTTGAGAAAATAAAGCATTGCTGCCGCCTCAGTTATAAGCCCGGATTTCAAATACCAAGCTCTAACGAAAGAAGCGCTTGATTTGTTGACTTTCCAAAAAGAGCTACTTTCTATAATAAGGTAGCTTACTCGCCTGTTTCTCGAAAGACTTGCCCTGTGGGATATCCATCAAGGTTCGCAGTCTTTCTTCTTTGCGGCCCGCGCGCAGTACGTTACGCGGTATTTGCTCTGAGCGCCAACCAGCGGCCCGGCCAAGTCAATATTAACATACAACGAATGAGTTAAGAGCTTGTCTACCTCACTCTTCTCGTTCCATTTTCTTTACAAGTATTCCTACCTCTTCAAATTTAAGTGGAACTCAGTTAACTAACGTAGATCAAGAGCTAATCGCGTTCCTCAAACTCGCTTAAAAGAATTTTCCCAGCCATCAATCCGGACGTTGCTTTGTAGGTATGCCTAAATGGATAAAACACAGTCTTGAATTTTGATCCTTTAGTCTGGAACGTCTTTTTATATACTCAAAGGAAGAAAATTGCCAATTCTCGTCATAATTGGTATTTTATTTGAAATTTTAAATGAGGAGGAAAATTCGCAATTCTCTACCACTTTTCTGGTCGAGGTAGAATTATGAGCCGACTAGTATTATTTACCCATAGTAAAATACATTTAGTGAATTTTAAATAAAGAGTCGTATTTTAAATAGATTAGAAAGTACCTTAAATCAAAAAGACAATCTAAAACCAATGCCACATTTTGCAAACTTAAATTCGATAGTTGTTATAAAAAGCTTACAAATTATACTTATAACAATAACAAAATCGTGCTTATTATCAATATAAATTTTAAAGGTACTTAAAAAGTGTCAACACAAATGCGAGAGTAGAGTATCTTTTTATCTTAGTTCATTTACCATAGTGTTTTCGAGTTACACACAATGGCTTTAAAGTAGGCCTACGTTTTGTTGGACATAGGATTTATTTATTGACAATCACTCTAAAGGATAAAATATGGACTTAACCGAACATGAATTGCGATTACTTTTCGAAATAGACGGCATATCTGTAAAGTAAAAAGCAGGCATTCATTAAAAAATTGTTTTATTTCATTTTCTAGTTACAGTCTTACAACGAAATAACGAGAACAGAAATAACGTTACCGTCAAACATATCGCATCATTATTTTGACTGTTGTAAATTTATGAACCACCAACATACAATATAGTAAAATACATTCCAAAAATCCTTCTCTTTTAACAACTCAAACCTTCGCACATTTCAGACTTGCCAAATTTACTCACATTGCACAAAAACTTATGAAATCCGTCATCTGTTAGGATTTTAGACGTGGTAGTTTCTTAGCGTGGTAGACCCTCCCCTAGAAAGCAGCAGCTCATTGTTATTGCTAGAAAGGCCGGGTTAGATTGGCTGATGTAATAAATGAAAGCCTATACAAGTTGACGTTAGATGAAGTTGGCCCGTCCCTCACTTAATTCTGATAGTTGCGCTGCAGTCGAGCCATCACCCTACTATGCTCTACCGCAACCCTGTGATGGATTGGATATGGCATTATGGCAGACAGATACACTTTTACAGAAGCTTCCAGATTTCTAATGAAGTATAATACATCAGTTGGTACAGACGAGAGAGAACATTATAAACCTACAAGGCGGCAGGCATAATTGCATAATCTCGAGGTCGTTATTTGATTTTGTATCTACGTAATTATTTTGTTGGTTACGAGTGAGTGAGTTTGCTTGTTGCTTCACAATCTCTCTCACTGTAATTGGGGCTTTTCAAGTTATGATTTATGAGAATAAAAGCGAAGAAGAAGAAATATTGTGCGTCGTCTGGGATTCGAACCCACGCACCTTGCGGCATACGGTTCGAACGTCACACCTGCCTAATATCTTCTTACAAACCCTATATTTATACTACCCAACTCATGGGAGATGAAAAGTGATTGGATTTTTCCATGTGTTCTTTCAGTAATGACAGCAACATTGCAGTCTTCTGTTCGATTCATATCATAGATGTCAACAGACACAAAAAAATAGCAATTTAATGACAGTTTGTCTTGTGTCTTGATAGCCCAATTGATAGAGCTATGGTTCTTTAAGCCAGAGGTTCTGAGTTCGATCACCAGTATGGGCATACTCTTCTGACAATAGGGAAAATAGCTTGGTCTCAAATTCACGTTTTTCATTTTTTATATTATAGAACACTAGTTAAATAAACTTCAAAAATGAAAGATTTTTTTTTAAAATCATCCGTGGTAACTACGGGGGTACAAAGTTATAGGGTTTTGAACCCCCCCGCAAACGCTCGTTTTTGGTTCAACTGCGTTACGTAGCTTGCAGCATGCTCATCGTTTTAGTTTGTATAAATACTACAACAACAACAACAACCAAAAACCGACGAGCGGCCGTGCGCGGCAGCGAAGCCTAGAGGCTATCCAGTGGACCGTGCTCATCAATAATCGGACTATTTTGACAACAACACGAGCGATGACAAGATGACGACCACGTGATTTTGACAGTGCGTCTACCCGACCTTGACTAGAAAGCGATTTATTTCTCATTGGTGGGAAAGAGCCACATGGTTATTTCTCTATGGTAGTCATTCAAGGCTGCGCTAGGCTAGGCCCTACGCCCTAGGCTGTGTCTTTGCCCTAGGTTAGGTAAACCAATTCTAAAAAATGTCCATTTGGATGCCCTAGACAAGCCTAGCCTAGGTAGGGCTAGACCGAGGCATTTCCTGTATCCTTAGCCAATTTTTTTTTAGGTTGATGATGATGATATCATTTATATCATTGATGTTTGGTAGGGCTTTAGATTTTTATATTTAAATATGCGCCTAGACCTGGGCGTAGTGATAGGCCTACCTCGGCCCTAGGTAGAAGGGCCTAGGTCTACCAAGAGGGCAAAGGCTAACCACTGTAGAAACACCGGAGAAGATCATTTTATACACGTGCCAAAAAAACCCAAAACGACAAACAAGGCAAAAGAATTGTTCAAAGCTGCAGCACGAGAATGTTTTGAGGAGGACGCCCCCTCTACAAATTCACTCTACTGTTGTGAAGACCACTTTGATGCAAGTAAATATTATTGGTCTACTAGCTTTTTAATTCACAAGTGAATTTCCTATAAGCTTCTGTTAGGCTCCGGCCAAATATTCTCGCAGCAAAATTTGCCTTGGGATTATAAGTCTTGGGCCAAAACGTAAGAGGCGTTTTCTCGCATGGGCGAATGTCACAAATTCAAAATTTTTAAAATGTTTCCCCGGAGAAAATGAGTTACGTATAGGTCCTAGGCTTATAATAATCCCGAGGTAAATTAGAAGCTCATAGGAAACTAACCTGCGAAATAACAAAGTACTAGGTAGACCAATTAATATCATTTACTTACATGAAAGTGGTATTCACAACGGTAAAGTGAATTTGCAGCGGTAGGCTACGACTCCTTGACATATTCTCGTCTTTTTTGGGGTTTAACCATTATTTTAACCTGTTTAGTTTTTTTTAGCACATATATAAATACTTTCTCCGGTGTTTCTAGAGTGGTGTTTAAACACATCGGTACCTTACACCTTTTATAAAGCGCCATTTCTTTTAAATTCAATCAAAAGGATCATTGAGAAACGATAGCAGGAATATGTGTTTGACCCACCGCCGACTGGATGGTAGAATATCTACCATTTATATCTAGATAGCGGTGCGCCTTTGGGTCTGCGCTAGGCTGCGGTCAGCAGTCTGACGTCACACTACTTTTCGTGTTGTCTTTTGGCGGGAAGCCAGATTCAAATTTCAGCGTTAAATATTGAGAAAAGTATTAAACCTTAGACAAAAAAAAACTTTTATGTTATTTTTTTTTTAGATGTTTATTTTAACATATTCGATTTCTGGAATGAAGGCTAGTTCCCTATTGCTTTCATTCAATAATAATGTCCTCAAAGTGGGCTCAGGTTTAAAAAACCTTATTAAGCGAGCGAAGCGAGCGTTTCCATTTGACTCTGCCGGAAAAATTTGTCACTCGTTTGTTTGTTTGTTTTTTTTTTTTGTTTGTTTGTTTTTTTGTTTTTGTTTTTTTTTGTTTGTATGTCTCGCCATAACGTTCGAACGGAGGACTCGGATCGAGTTTAAATTTTGACCATCCGCAAGCTTTGTTCTCGATTGAATGCCATTAGTTTTGTGGCAAAATCGTTCGAAAAGTTAAAAAGTTACATTAAAGTTAATCGAAAGTTTTTTTTTCAAACTAACCGGCGACAAAATCTGAGATAGCCAAATCATTTAGAATGTCCGTCCGGTCACGAATATGTTAATTTTAGTTTGATCCGATAAGTAGTGTAGATGGAAATTACATTATAACAAAAGTAACGTTGCCATGGCAACGAAAAGACGCGCGAAGTTTCTAATGCACTGCCACCTAGAAGTAATCAAAAATACTTTCGAGGAAACAGTCTATTATTTGTCACCAAAGTAGTTTAAATATTTTCCCAATGAGTCAAGGTCCTCTAGATGGCGGTGGATTTTATCCACAAAGTAAAGATTTACATACGGGTTTACCCAAATACCTTGGCAATAATAAATAATATCGGAAACATGGCCCTGTGGACAGCGAACGTCGCAAATTTTAAAATTTAAAAAAATGTGTATTGTGGGTCTCGCTATAGCACGTGCTCGCTTATCAACGCGTCCAACTGAGCGTTTCCTAGTTATAATAACATGCACGTTGTTTTAACCATTGTTTACATTTACGGTAATTCTAGTGAAAATATTTGCGTACAGTAAGGTGACTAGTATATTAGACTATGCGAGGCTGATGCAATTCATATTTTCATCTATGTGAACGATTATCGAAATCGATAACGGATTGTAAGGGAACGTACCAATAACTTAACGTTTTGCAACTTGATAAACAGGTAACCCGTTTCATCATCATTATAATGCATAGTTGAGGTTTTACTTACTATTTCTTTTGCAGCTGATCAACCAATTGGGTGACCATGCACATTGATCCACCACATTATTATGTGTTTATTATTATAAGTCTTTTACAGCATCTAGAGCATTTCACAAAGACACTTAATACATAAAAATTAATTACACTGTGAAAGGGTCATGGTATATGATACGCTGTAAAAGGAAGTATTTGAGTTGTTAAATAAATTGTTTTGTAAAATAATTGGCCACGAGGCCTCTAGACACAGTGTTACGCTTAGTCCTCTTATATTGAAACTATTTATACACCAGATTTACGTTGAGCCGCTCATATTTTCCAACAAAATGTTCTTTCAATTACATTTCACATTTTAAGGCGCATTAGTTTCCTCTTTTCACTAATCCCTTGCCTAAACATGATGAGCAAAGCCCCATTTAATATGAAAACAATCGCTTTAATTGACAACATTACAGTTGGCTCAAATCCGAAGGGCAGACTTATGGCTACTATTTATTTTCCCAATGAGAGATGTTTGTTTTGACAAAATGTTCTAACCAATTGTGTCAACTTAACTATCACTTGTAGCAAAAACACAAAAAGAATGATGCCGAACCATTTAATACGCAGTAAAGTATTTTAGACAAGCTTAGATAAATTGCACCCCCACGAAATTTCACATGCAAACACTATTGGCCCATTGTAAGATGTATAGTTTTCACATTCTTTGTAAACATTGATCAGAGGTATATTATTTGCATAAAGGTATGGTCTAGAGATCTTCGTTCAGACGCAGAAACAGTGCTTGGTCGCTTCTGCGAGTAATGCATTTTCCACAGTTTCCATTTTTCGCGCACAGCCTTTATAAGCATCACTTTCGCGGACAATCAATTACTTTAGTTAAACATCCTTGAGTCAAACTTATTGACAAGAATAGGCTATTAGGTACATTTAAACGATGTATTCCATATAGTTTCATACACTGCGTGTTAATACAATGGTATATTTATTTTACGCATTCCCTTAAAAACAAAAAAGTTAAATGCGAGGTTGGCCGAGGATGAACATTTTTCTTATTTTACCATGTATCAAACCAAATTTGATAATTAAATAATGTTCAGCAATATATAATTATGATTCCACGATAAATCAGCTTTCAACTTCTATTTGAGTCGCTCTATTATCGAAAAAGTTTACTTCAAATGGTGTTTTTGCGTAATAAGCGAAACACATCATGTCGTGTTTAAAATTACGTCCTGGTGAAGCTAGGTATGTAACAGTTACATCAAGCATCTCAGTTTCGCTTTGCCTGAGTGCTTTGTATTAGAAGCAAAACACGCAATGTTGGCGGGGACACTCGACAAAAATATATTGTTTGTCTGCTTTTAAAGATTACTTTTGCTTTCCGGTTTCATTCCGTAGTAATTTCCTTTTGTTCGTAATACAGAAAATATAAAAACGCGAGTGGATTTTTGTAACATTGGAGTTGAAAAAATGCTGAAGAAGCTGAGTAAACAATAACTTTATGCCCGAATAACGTACGTATTAGCTTGTTAAACACAACCTCATTGATTCAAGCTGGATATTTGCACAAGACCTCAGTCCAGTACATACATCATTGTCATTGTGCATATTAAGTTTTCGAATAATGTTGAAACTGAAAATACGCGAGTACTGGTTGTCGTTGTAAGTATCCTATATTCAATGACTTCGAAATGAAATTTGCCTGATTGATGACAGGTATACTTTGCTTAAGTATCATGCCGATATTTGCACACGATCTCAGTTCAGTAAATACAAAATCATGGTTTATATTAAGTTTTCGAATAATGTTGAAACTGAAAATACGCGAGTACGGCTTGTCATTGGAAAGTATCCTATACAATGTTAAAAAAATTATTAGATTCAACTGATTAATAACAGGTATGCTACCTTAAGTTTCGTGCCGAATTCATGGAGTCATCTTATATCTAATGGAATTAATTAATTATGCAAATATGATATGATATATGTATTAAAGCTAAACATAAACATGGAATTTTGATATTGCGACCAAAATCATTATATTGTCTTATCAGTCTCAAAATAACTCTGCATTAAAAATAAATTGTATTTATTTATTGCATTGCTCTTTCTGTTTGTTTGATCTCAAGAATATGCTCGCGATGTACTTACGCATTTCATTATATTATTATCACTTTTTCGTTGCATTGTTTACGATGTATTACAAGCAAAATGTCGACCAAGGAAAACTTTACCTGAGTAGAGTGGAATAACTATCTTAATAAATAATTTTACTATTGTATGACGGACGTTATGTGCAAATGGTCACAAGTTTTGAGATGAAGATATATTCATGATGTCTGTCCAGTGGATAATACTCATTCGTCAGGTATTACACCTCTGACCGGACGGGTTTGTGAACATATGGGCAATATCTATTGTAGGGGGTACCTTTAACGTCGAGATGTACACTGTAAAATAAACTTGTTAATTATTTCTGAAATGCTGGTGAGGGGCCCTTCAAATCAACATAGCTGTAGGCTGGCGCCAACTGGCCGCTCGCTAGACCAATCATCTATCAGTACGCTAATCGAAAAGTTTTCCCGCGGCGACTTCTCAAGTGCATTGAATAAAACTTCATCAAAACATTTTCAAAAGAACCAACACGAAAAGTGATTGAATTGTTTTGATAATATTTCGTCTGCAAGAAATTGAGAAGTCACTTGCCCCTCGTCTTTGCTTCCAATCAGTTAAAAGGGGAAATGTTGTTATAGCTCCATTGAGTGTAAGGTTGGGGTGGCATCTTCCTCTCTAGAACCGCATTCATCGACGTACAGGCGAGGGGGGTTAAGAATAGGGGAGGAAATTGAGATAGAGTGACTTTCACTAGGATTATAAACAACATCAACTCAAATTTCTCACCGGGGGCTATTCAGAAAGTACAGTTCGTACAATTCAGAGGAACCCCTCCAGGAATCTAACATGTAGAATTACATGTGAAGGTTGGATTTATCGTCTTGTCTTTTACCAACTCAACGATTACCTGTTGATTTGACATCGAGTTTATCCATACTCGATTCAAAACCGATACATTCAAAATAGATAGAATACGAATCACGCCAAATTTACCTCATTTGAAGGAAGGGAGACCTTGAAATACTCTTCTCCCCATTCTCTTTATAACCGTCTCCCTCTAGCCGTCGCAATTTCCCTCTCGTGATGAAATAAAAGTATCCCGACTGCTGCTGCTGATTCCCGGGGTAGCCTGAGGGTCCAGGGCGCAGCGTCACAGGACGAACTCGGCTGTGGGCGGAAGGGGTAACTGCTGTCACGCCCTTTCACCCCTCCTTCCTTTTTGTGGTCGAACAAGTAAAAAAAGAAACACAGTTGTTGGATTGCAATTTGCCTAAGAGTGGTAGACCAGGGGATGCAAACGAGGGAAGGGGAGGGGGGATCCCCCTCTCCCCAACACATGATCACACAAATGAAACTACCCCCCCCCCTCCCTCCCCAGACTAACGACGTCGAGGTTTTGCAAGCTTTGACAATACGCTGATTACAACTTTAGAACGATTATGAATAATTGCAAGTGCAACCACTGAAAAATTAAATACTTTTTACGAATAAAAATGTTTCTCGTTGTATTGTGTTTTGTTCTGAATGCATTTATGCTGTGAATTGTTATATTTTCAAAAGTTAATTACAAAGTTAGAAATTTTTCAGATTTTTTAATCAACCCAAGGACACTCTTAAATAAAAACACGTATGAATAACTTCATGAATTTTACAATACTGTGATTATTAAAACTATGATTTAATTTGATGAATATACTTATGTTAATATTTTGACGTGAGCAATAAAGAATTTACTAAAATAAACATAATTACAAAATCGGCGTACGTTATTGAATCGTTCTTGACGACAGGAGTGTTGGTGCATGGAAATAGTTGGAAAGAAGCTCCAAATACAAACCCAACTTTCCAAGCGTTCAAGATGCACTATGTTTGATTGTAACCTGCCATGCTAGAGGTATCAGAGACTCACTCATTTGATTCGGTAAACTTCATATTCAGTATTTTATTAATAAATGCAATATTTGTTTAATTTAACGTTGAAATTTGGATGCTGATTATTTACTCAACAAGAAAACATTGTCACAGAGTAAAATCAGGAATATAAAATCCAACCTTATTTCAGGATAAATCCTGGCTTTGCGCTTGCCCTGCGGTCTTCCTTACCACAATACCGTGAGGACGGTAATATAAATTATTTCTCCCTTTTCCTTTTTTTCTAAAAAAACACGGGAGATCCAGTTCATCCCCAAGCGTTGTTGGATTATTGTAATGCGTGGATTTAACGCATTTTAACAATTTCCCAAATTCAATTCAAAATTCAAAATTTGTAGAGATCACATTTATTTTCAGCTTTATTTTTTATTTAAAATCAATCAAATTAATTAGCGAAAATAATATAAATAATCACAATAATTTTCGAAATTCAAATTTTCCGAAAAGTTCTACTTGTCTATACTTGCAAAGGACGAATTGACACTTGTACTCTGTGTACAAACGTAATGTAGGCTTCACGTTTCTGTAGCTTGTCAAGGGGTTGATGGTAGAAACGTATTAACCAGTTCCACGAATGCGATTTATTAGTGTAACAGCGTATAGTGTGTAAGTAAAGTATGTGAGGGAGTTAAAATTAAGGTTCTAAACACGCCAGAAATGTTAAATGTTACTGTAAAACTCTCCCCCCGGGCCGCATTTCCTACGAAGCGGAGAACGAAAGAAAGGTTGGAATTAGAAGGGCAAAGGGCCTGGGGAATAAATCAGGAATGGGAGAATGAGAATCTAGAAGGGCGCGTGTACCACACACACCCTTTGCTTTAGCTCCCAACTTACTTATTAGTAACAGCAGGCGTGGTCGAGGAACCAGATGGGAAATATCAGAAATCTTGTTATGTTCTAACTAACGAGAGTCTTAAACTGTTAATTTAATATTAAATGTTAAAAACTATAAGAATACCTTCAATTCTGTATTTTAAGCATGGTTCTTACTTACATCACAAATATATTATAAAAGAAAGTAATACAAATTTGCTCACATTTCTGCCATTGGGTTTTAAAAATTTTTGAGTAACTTCACACATAATTATAAAATGCATTTTTTAATGATTTCATGCGTATTTTCCTTAATTTCTTCACGTTTCTGATACTTACTTCATTTTTCTTGTTTATTATCAGACTTGCCCGAGGGTGACCCGAAGGTGATAACTGAGAAACTACGCTACGGGGTCGGCGAGACTGTAAGAGGGAACTGTTCTTCGCCCCCCTCCAACCCTCCAGCGAATCTTACATGGATCATCAATGGAAAACCGGTAAGCACATGTCTAATATTACTGAATATAGTGACGAACATTAACTATTTGTACAAAGGATCTTTTAGTACCGTTAACATAATGTCAAACTGTTATTGACTTTGTTTGGTATTGATAGCTATGTTTATTGATACAAAGCCATCACATGTTATTGACTCATAATGCCTTGAAATGGAAATATTCTACTCATTCACCATTACATTACTTTGAAATAGTTTTCCGATATAACACAACATGCCTTAAGAAGCAAATACCAGGTTTGCCAGTCTAGAAGGTTGCCTATTTCGTGTATATGGTTTAATGAAATTTACATTTTCATAAAAAGTAATGATTATGAAGACCTACTATTACACGTACTCCCCATACTCATCGTCTTAACTAACAAGACTGCTAAACTCATACACAAAGCACAAAGCTTCCTAACAGACAGAACTCCAAGCTAGCAGAACTATGGATGCTCACATCTATCGCCGTCTATTTTGTAAACTGGGGCGAATTACTAAACTTCAAACTCACACAAACGTATGCCGGATTCAGCCAATCATCGTTCTTGCTACTTAATGATTGTATTAATAGTTGTAACTCATCCGTTGCAAGTGAGACGCCAACTGGAAGGGGGAGGGAGGGGGGATATACGGATGTAAAATATTACAACAAACTGCCGACAAACATGAAAGAAATGCCGTCTGTAGATGAATTTAATAAGGAATTATGGACGTTTGTTAAGAATTCGAGTGTCTTGTTATGGGTTTTGTTTTGGAATAAATGCTGTTTAATTGTATTGTTCTTTTAAAAAAAAACAATGTGCATTAATCATAATAGCCGATTTAAGCTAACAAATAAAAATCTTATTTCACCGGAAACCCCTGATCTAGACTCGAAGTTTTGTCTCGAATAGCCAAAGTGCATAAATATGAGAATATCCAATCAATAGACTCAAAGTTGTTTTTTATCAAAATAGTGAGCAATCTCATAATAAAACACATTCACAGTATCCAGTTATTTTAACCGAGTGGGTAGATTATATTAATATGTTTTACTTATTCATTTTGTTATTTCTACTTATTCATTTTGTTATTTCTTTTTTTATTGTTATGTCATTATTGCTATGCACTTTAGGTCAAAAATAACTTTAAAACGATAGACATATTTTATTAACCAACATTCACACCGTTTGATACTCTACATGACAAGTAAAGTCCGCGTAAAGCTCTGAAGCGGAAAGAGTTTGCGGGACGCGCATACAAAAGTGTGTTATGTAATGTCCATAAACAGGTGCTTGGGTTGGGTCATTATTAAGCGTGACTGTGGGATCTGACACCCGAGTGGTGCTTCAACGTTGACGTCATGGAGATGTAGTGCTGGTAGTTCCCCGTGTAGTTCCGGCCGCAACACGCGCGCGACACGCTCGCTGCGGCTGCGGCCATGCACCTAGTTGCAGAGCACTGGCCGGTATTATAGTAGAGAATGCCGCGGGTTTGCGACTGGTACAGTTGTAGAGATCAAATCACGTCGTCATTTTAATAAGCGTTGTTTTATAGATTTAAAGAGTCGCTCGAACAAGTTTAAAGATGTGTGCTGCAAATATGTTGGTGAAAAACATAAAATATATGATTTTTTTTAAACGCTCTTTATCAGATAATCCAATACATAAGATGTAGGAAAACGGAGAAATGCAAAGATTATCAGTAAAGAAGAAATAATTGAACGCTTTAAAAACAATTTGTGGAATAAAAATGTTATGTTGAACGTTAGTAAGAAAGGGAGATTTGGTATAGTGTTGGATAAAAATGCAATATATTAAATGATGTAGGTAAATTAAGTATACAAAATCTATGGCATTATTTTATTTTGGTTTTGTGACTTATTCAAAATTTTGAAACGTTGAGTATATTAATCACTCACCCTTACATGTGTACATTATATTCTTACAATATAATATTGTTACTCTTAGCATGTTTTTATTGTAAACTTGAAATAGCTAATAATAAGTTCACATTCTGTAATTAAAAGTTTCGTGAGAAAATATTTACTGCTACTGAGTAACGTTGCCAATAGAAATGTGATACTTTTAGACTTCATTCCTTACTATCAAGATCGTAAATCAAGCAAGAAACTTCACCGTCTTTCTAAGAATTTTACGTGGTTGACGTTATCAACAAGCGATCAGATTTTGTCAGTGTTATTATTCAGTTTATTTCGTGTTGTGCACTCAGCAGTGTTAACGAGGCAGCCGTGTGTTATAAAAGGTGTTTTTCTCCTTAAGATCTAAGTAGACTTTGTAACTTGTAACTTGAATTGATCCTACATCAATATTCCTCTCTCTTCGCTTGTAACCCCATCTTCTCCCCAGTCTGCTTAGTTGCTCTTGCTTTCAACAACAATCGAGGACGATTAAACATTTCCCAGTACTAGGTATATTAGAAGATTATCAGCCGAGCTTGGATTTTTTTTGTTTATTTTCGCACAACAGGCTACAAATTTCAGAATATGTTCTCAACACTATGACACATCTCCAGTATAAAGTAGGCCAAAATTAGTTCACCGGAAGTTGGTCAAAACAAAAGACTATCGCAAACTTGTGACAAAAACCTAAAACACACTTAAATATCTGTATCTTTGGCACTTTATGGGTTAGAGTCTTGAAATTGGTCTTAAAAGTTGTGAATTAACAACGTCTATTAGAATTTGCAAACAAAATATCAAAATATTGTATTTTAAGAGTCGCAAATTAATAAAAAGTGTCAAAAATTACAAGTAAAAATTTATTTACCGCTCTTTAGTTCAATTTTAAATGCATTTATTGTTGAAATACCAAAAAAATATTTGCATTGCTATTTAATCTGATTCTTTGGCTAAAACATTGTCGCTGGTCGAACTCTGGAACGTGAACTTCATAGCATCGTTTTTATTATTCCCCGAGTTTCGGTGCAGCTCCCGCGGCGCTAACCAGGCATAAGGAAGTGTTATTTCCGGGGTACCGATATAGGTAAATAGTGCATTAAATCGGAAATGGTTTACTTTAAGTCAATGCGGTTAGTGTAGAAATATTTAGGAAGGCTTACTATTCAAGTATATTATATTTTCATTTGAAAAAACGGCACATATACCTTTATTATGGTATTGCCGGTAATTAATAAGGAAATGCGATCTTTCCAATATTTAACGGAAGGGTTCTTGAAACTTATCAAATCACTGAGACCACGATATTATAGCTATCGAAATACCAAATACACAGTTATAAAGGTCTATGCATCTTCTCCATGTTCCATCAAACTATATGCATCTAGCGTTATTGATTGTCATAATAGGCCAATATTAGTGAAGCACCGTAATTCATGGAATGTTCTATCATTTCATTTGCTGTAAATAATACTAAATATTTTTTTACAAGATGGTGGACGATGATCAAATTCTGAAATTTTTGTCGGTTTCTGGCATCAATCGTGGGGATATTGAGAAGAAAAAAATATTTTTTTCCGTGAAAAACTTTAAAGAATAAAAAATAAAAACATAAAATTTTCAAGTTTTGGAGTTTTCTATTTTGTTATTTTGGTGCAATTTTTGGTTCATTTCTAATATAATCCCCAACTTTGGAGAAATAAACCTTTTCTCATACCAGCATTAGGTAATGCGCCGAAATCGTTGCGGTATGAAGTATGTTCGTTTTAAAAAAACTCTTAGAAAATGAAGTAAGAGGCGGGCAGTTAAATTCCTTTTTTTAAATGGATTTTACCCTCAACATTAATATTATGTACTAGTGCGATGTTATATTGAAATGGTTAAAATGGAACTTATGCTAATTTTTAATTATACTTTTTTTTTATTTTAGTTTCAATGACCAATATGGGTTAATTATATTGTTTATGTCCAAGGATGTATTTTACATTTTATATATATGAGGCAGTCTTTCAATCGAACAATCTGCTCATGAAGGCAACTTGCTTGTTTTAAATTGTTTTATCATAAAAATAAATTGGTTCTAGAGATGCGTTCGCGTTCGACTGTCTAAATGTAGAAGCAGGGTATACTAAATACTTAACACCTTCTGCAGCTCAGCATAAGTATAAGGTGACCAGACGTACCGTACGGTACAGTAGCGTTTTCAGAACACTTGTACCGGTGTCCCGAGAGACTCATTAAAATGACGTATTTGTACCAGTTTGCAATTTTGGGGAGAAAGTGTCCTGGTATTTTCTTAACTATATCGTGCATGGAAGGATAATGTTTTACTTTAAAAAAGTACACTCCTCTGATTTATACTAATAGTAGAGACAATGAAATAGTTCTTCCACTTTCAAGAAGATAATTAATTTTCTATCGGGGTGTGCGAGTATTATTAATGATTTTGGTGGAGGTGCCGGGTCGCGCACGTGTGTGAAAACGTAAAAATCGTTAGGCCTATATATTTTTGGCGCAACCTTACCAATGCTGACTACTTACTTAGCCATAATAGTAACCTGAGTCTTTTGATACAAATTTAAAATTCATTTTGGAAGTTTTGAACTATTTTTGGGCAAAATAATAAAAATTCGTCACTTTTATGTTAGTTTCAACTTTTCATGTAATATCACTTACTGAATGTCATAGCCTAGCCCTAATATTTGTGCTTGATGCTTGACCATTAAAATGATTTAGAGAGAAGTTGCATTTAAAAATGAATTGGATGGTACTCTGTCTTCCACGTTTGGTGGCTAGAGTTAGACGAACATCAATAAATAAAATTAGTATTGTTCATATTGTAAATAATAAATAAAGTGAAATTTTAGAAATAAAACGAAGTACTCGGACTCGAATTTGGGACTCGATACTCGAGTTAGTTTAAGTACTCGTTTCGGACTCGAATCGAACTCAAA
Organism: Sweltsa coloradensis; assembly: GCA_024449915.1. Taxonomy (NCBI): domain Eukaryota; kingdom Metazoa; phylum Arthropoda; class Insecta; order Plecoptera; family Chloroperlidae; genus Sweltsa; species Sweltsa coloradensis. Next base: position 775,560 of record JAMZAV010000059.1, read on the forward strand.
AAACTGGACTCGCACATAGTGCCTTAATAAATTTTATCGTGGGAAACCTGTTATAGGGTGCAATTAGCCCCTCTTCAGGTGACTAGGTATGTGCGGATAGGAAATTGTGAAGGATGTTCGAGGGCTATTTTAGAGGACTCATTCCTTGCATTCGCATTAACGACTGAGAAAAAGCTCGAAAAAACCTTCAGTCAGGAATGCCGGTCTCGACGAGATTCTAACTTGGGTCTTCTCGAATCAGAGTCGCGCGCTTATCGTTCGAGCCAACACTGTCGGTCATTATTAATATGTGAATGACTTACTAACTATCTGTATGTGTGTGTTCGTTTGCGCAATTGTCAAATCGTTGAATCGATTTTGGTAACATTTTAATTCAAATTACTTTGAGAAATTGTGTCTTTTCCAATCTACAAACGTACTAAGAACAAAATGTTTGATTTCACGTTATAAAAAAATCTCCTAATTTATGTATACCGAGTTTGTTGAAAGTTTCACCCAATATCCGGGACCAATATTGAAGAAGCTGTTTCAACTTGTACAAAAAATGTCACCAATATATCGACTGGCGCTGCCTTCGCCCTGAAAAGACTAGTTATTTGGAGTTCCAAGAAACGGTAACTGCGGAACTTCTGGAACAACATCATGACCCGTCTGAATGGCACACTGCAGAAAGACGGTGCCGTCACTGCTTCGTTTGCAAGGACGCCATTTCGTTGAGATGATTCCTCCTACTGGCAATGAGCAACACCCGTCGCGTAGATGTGTAGTATGCAAGAACATGGCAGTCGGAAGGAAACTAGCTACATGTGTCCTGACTGTGATGACATCGCCCTGTGTATTTTCCGTGCAACATGACCTACCACACCATAAAAGACTTCTAGGCTTCTATGGCTTCTCTCGTCATAATATACTATCTCATCATATCTATGCTTGCTCGTAGTACGCATGAACTCTAGTGGTTATGTCTTTCCACAAATGTATTTTTCTCTCTTAGTATGCTCGTATTATTTCTGACAGACAATACGCTTGAACTCTGGTGGTTTACCTTTCCACAAACAAAAAATACCCCATTTTGGTTTTTAAAAAAGGCCCCATTTTGGTTTTAAAAAAGGCCCCATTTTGGTTGACTCCTTGGCGTTGGTTATGGGGCTTTTTACTAATTATCAACCACATTGAAATAATAAATAATACATTTCTTGTACAACGTTTTTTAATGTGTTTCCCTGCCATTTTATTTTAGTTTTAGTGCTCCTTTATTTCTAATTAAGTTTTTTAGGTTTTTATTGGGTTTAAGATAGTCTGGTTGGTGACTCAAATAAATTATTCATGACTGTAGGCCTATTGCATGCTGGAAAATGCTATAATTGATTTACTAAATATGTCTGTATTTTATTTAATCGTTTTATTTATTTAGGTGACATAAGCAAGACCTTACAAATAAGTCATGCTTTGATTTGGTTGACCTAGTGGCTGGTTTAGTATATATAGGTGGGGAAAGATTGATAAATTTTAACAATGCATACCATGTGCTAAATAAGAGTCTTTTTGAACAAGTAAATTGTTAGAAATAAACATGTTGGACTATTCACTGTTCTTTATATTATTAGAAATAATTAAATTAGAAGACAACAATAGTCCAATGTGTTTTATTTCTAACTGCTAACAATGTCTTCAATTGTAGTTGGGGATTATTGTTAGAAAATGAACCAAAATTGCACCAAAATAACAAAATAGAAAATTAAAACCAAAACTTGAAAATTTTGTGTTTATTTTTTATTCTTAAAAGTTTTTCACGAAAAAAGAAAATTTTTTTCTTCTCAATATCCCCACCATTGATGCCTTGAACCGACAAAAATTTCAGGCTTTGATCTTCGTCCGCCATCTTGTAAAAAAATATTTAGTATTATGTATGGCAAATAAAATAATAGAACATTCTATGAATAACGGTGCTTCACTAATATTGGCCTATTATGACAATCAATAATGCTAGATGCATATGGTTTAATGCAACATGGAGAAGATGCATAGACCTTTATAACTGTGTATTTGGTATTTCGATAGCTATAATATCGTGGTCTCAGTGATTTGATAAGTTTCAAGAACCATTCCGTTAAATATTGGAAAGATCGCATTTCCTTATTAATTACCGGCAATACCATAATAAGGTATATGTGCCGTTTTTTCAAATGAAATATAATATACTTGAATAGTAAGCCTTCCTAAATATTTCTACACTAACCGCATTGATTTAAAGTAAACCATTTCCGATTTAATGCACTATTTACCTACATCGGTACCCCGCAAATAACACTTCCTTATGCCTGGTTAGCGCCGCGGGAGCTGCACCGAAACTCGGGGAATAATAAAAACGATGCTTTGAAGTTCACGTTCCAGAGTTCGACCAGCGACAATATTTTAGCCAAGAATCAGACTAAATAGCAATGCAAATATTTTTTTGGTATTTCAACAATAAATACATTTAAAATTGAACTAAAGTGCGGTAAATAAATTTTTACTGTAATTTTTGACACTTGTTGATTAATTTGCGACTCGTAAAATACAATAGTGTGATATTGTGGGTGCAAATTCGAATAGACGTTGTGAATGCACAACTGTTAAGACCAATTTCAAGACTCTAACCCAGAAATGCCAAAGATACAGATATTTAAGTGTGTTTTAGGTTTTTTCACAAGTTTGCGTTAGTCTTTTGTTTTGACCAACTTCCGGTGAACTAATTTTGGCCTACTTTATACTGGAGATGTGTCATAGTGTTGAGAACATATTCTGAAATTTGTAGCCTGTTGTGCGAAAAATAAACAAACTTCTACAGTTGAAGAGCTAGCCGTTTGATAATCTTCAGCTAGTAGGCCTACGCACTATCAGATTGCCAATATTCTCTGCGATGCGAAAACATTACGCTTTAATATCGGGTTTCATTAGAGAACGTAGGTAGATTCACTTTTACTAATGGCTCCACTACTCTTCGATATAAAATAACATTAACACATCACAAACATCAACAACCAATATGCAACAACACAACACTACGCATCAACGTGCACGTCAATATAAGTTCTGTTCTGATTTACGAAAGTATTAAACATAAACACATTATACGCGATACAATATTACATTTTGTTTATTATCAACACATATTCCGAGCAAAGCCAAGCAAATAATTAAACGTGCTCAATGCAATAATTGATTTGATAAAGGTATTTTTGATATAATTAGTCAATAATGTATGAAATGTGATTTTTTGTGATAGTCATGCACATATTAAACAATCTTGAGTGTACCATGAGTTTTTTTTTTATAAATCAAGCGTCTCAAAAATAAAATTATAAATACGAACAAATTTTCTGGGACACAAAAAGCTGGAATGAAAAACGACTTCTCAAGCGTAACAAATTATCCAGTTCAATGATGTCGTATGCATAACTTTTGACAATACCAGTACTATCGATCTTATATTAACGTGTTGCTTGATTCACATGCTCTGTCATACAATTTCGCGGCCGCTTATCGAAGTCGGCAAAAAGTTACTGTACTGAACGTCGAAGATAAACGATTGAGCATTTCGAATGTCAATTTGTCAATATGCCAGAGAATAATGGATGGTAAATAGATTTCTGACGCGCATGCAGGCTGATTTCCTAACTATTTGTCAATTTTAAAGTAAGACACAGATGTATAGGAGAAAGAATGGCATTGCATTTTTTTTTTTTTACAAGAATATCAATATATTATATTAACGATTCTTCGCTGCATTTCCATGGAATTTAACCGAATATACTGTCTCAATATCGAATAAATCATGATAAGTTCTTTTTGGATCAACCAAAAAAAAAAAACGTACAGTGAAATTATTTTAGTTCAACTTTTCGGCGAAACTAATTAAATATTTACATAAATACAAACAAAAATTTAAAGCTGAAAATCTTTTTTCAAACAATATTTGTGGAGGTATTCTTAGATTTTGAATACTTATAATGCTAAAAGGTAAATCAAAATATAACGATGATTCAAATGAAATGTCGGATGCAGATTTCAGTTCCGGAAATATACATATTCTGCTCGAACCGATGGAATGCTCATCTAATCAATTTTGCTTATCGAACGAGCATACCTTAAAAAATGTCGGTCTTAAACCAATCGTGGTAAGAACCTAAGAAAAATAAGTAGGAATAAGTAACATGAGGATGGAGAATTTATTTGTTATTTATTGTTATATTTCATTATTGCTTTCTGTAATTCGTACACATATAAAGCAAAAATGACTATATAAGATAGGAAATGTATATTTTGTTACAACTTCCAATACGTTCGTGCTAAAAGCTTACAGATCGTTACTCTGGTTGTGTTGCGATAACTATACCTGACCAGTACGATAACTGATATAAACACTCGAATAACTCTCATGGAGCCAGTACTACTACAACTGTTAATCAGCGTAGACAAAGGCACCTACTAGATACACATCAATATATTCTATTGTAGCGACACAAGTAGGTTAATTAAGTTAACGTAGCTTGCATGACTCGCTCATTCAGTTATCTGACCGCATTCTAGCGAACGTGTCTCCCTCCGGGAATTATTATTGAGAACAATGGTAAAGACACATTGACCTTTTGTAATTTTCCGTGAGTGCAAACATAATTCAATTATTGCTAATATTTCATCTTTGTTTAACCTTCGCAGTACTTAATACCCGTCCACTGTGGCACAAACGATAGAGGCGTTCGTCCGAAGCGTATGATGCTACGAAGACGTGGGTTCGAATCCCGCATTTTTTAAAATTGCCTTCAACAAAAATCGAATTAGAAATCATCAAAATTTGATTATGCTTTAAAATTTAATTTTTACAATTAGCTCAGGGAAAAATGTTGTTTTTAATCTATATAAGTACAGCTATGATTAACTTCAACCAATTAATAATATAGATATCACGAGATATTTCTGGGAACACTATGCTCGAAGAAACCGGTGATTTTGGAATTGTCCCTATCAAGAAGTATATATTTCATTGATAATGGATATTATGGCCTTTCAAATAGAGTAAAACAACTAAATTGTAAAGCAGTACACTATTGTTTCGGAATTTCACGAGTTTACGACGCTTAAATCCTACCCATATCATCGTAAAGTGCCGCGTTCATAATGTTCGCTGATTCGAACCATTGCCTCTGACCTAATACCATCCAACGCGGCGAGTAGATTGGATCTCGTCTGTGTATTATTCCTGTACAGTGCTCACAAAGTCAATATTAACATACTGGGCCAAGTCACAACGAGGTGTGACGAATCAAGGTGTAATCAGTATTTTTATGTTCAGTTATCTATCAGCTATAAGAGCAGGACATACAATGTATTTACTATAACAAGTCTTCTTTAATTTAACTTGTAATCCAATATGGCCGCTGATTGTTGTTTCTCATCTTCAAATAAGGGAACGAATCTACCCGATATGAGTCACGTTTCTGTCCGTCCGTATGGAATGTGTCACGTCCGAGAATTAAAAACCTTAAACTTACCTCAGTTTTATATGCGTATTTTTGTTGAAATAAACCTTCAACAAGTATGATACAGATGGTAGGTCGTTGCTAGGACGGCTCCAAATCGCAATTTACAAATTCCACAGCCAAGAACTGAGGACTTTAGTCCACATTAGAAGTTTAAAAACTTCTGCCTGGAGCGGAAATCGAACCCTGGACCTTCTGAATTTGAAGGAGAGCTTTTGACCACAAGACCAACGAACCATACAAAATACAAAATACAAAAGATTGTGAGAGCAAGTAAAAGTACCGAGAAGCTATTATGTTGCTAATAGTAAGTACACTGACATGTATATTTGAAACACATTTAATTAATAAATTCACTGCCACGTGTGCTACACTATCAAAAATACCACAACAATAATACCTCTCCCCGTAACATAAATAACAAAATTAAGGACCCGGCACCGCCACCAACAATGCTATTCTTATGGACCTAACAACCACTCTCGCTCGACCCGGCACCTCCACCAACAATGCTATTCTATGGAGTTAAAAATGTTTTTAGGACTATCCGGACCTCTACCAATCTCATATAACATTGTTATTCCAATTATTTGTTTATTACATTTATGGTGAATATTGACTTCAAATTTTATTTTATAATATTAATTGGGAGAGTCTCACGGGAACCAAATCCTAAATGATCCAAATCTCACGGGATCCAAATGTGCTTATTTAAAAATTATATTTTTATTTTTCTGTCTCACGGGAACTAAATCCTAAACGATACAATTCTCAGGGGATCCAAATTTTAGTTTGGATCCCATGAGATTTAGATCAAATGGGATTTGGATCCCATGGGACAATATATTTATTTATTTGGATCCCATAACATTTTCATGAGACAATTATATTCGATTTATTTGGATCCCATGAGACAAATATATTCTATTTATTTGGATCCCATGAGACAAATATATTCTATTTATTAATAATTAGCTGGAAAATACGATTTTATTATCGTCTCATGGGAACTAAATTCATGGTCATTGCCGTTGGCTCCACCCTCAACAATGTGTATACACTATTGTCTTCATGAAAATTCACCAGATCTGTTGGCGGAAAAATAATACAAATCCGGTTACCAGCGCGAAATTCGGCATGGAGGTAGATATAATAATATCAGAATTAAAAATAAGCCGGGAGGAATATACATGCTTCACTCTTAACATCCCCTAAATCATCCCCTAAAATTGAAATAATTCATAGCTCGAACCCAAAATATTATTTTTGATTCAAATTACTAATTAAAATTGTGTATAGATGTGGATTCACCCAATCAACCCATTATTATCTCCTCAACTACATTTATTCAACCCCCACCCCTATAATAGTTTATATTATTATTACCTTGATTTTCAGCACTCGCCAGTGAGGCACCTTGAGCAATCAATATGAAATTTGGCACGAAGGTACATTATAATCTGAAAAATATAATTTGCCGTCAGGCAAGCAATATTTTACCCCTATTGTTCCCTACCATCCTTAACATTAGGTTTGGTTTTATTTTATACAAATTGAATAGGTATTTAAAATGCTTATTAAAATTATGTGTCAGTATATTTAAGACAAGTCCAATTAACGAAACATTCATTCCAAAGCCCAAATTTGTCCACCCCCACCCCTAATAATTATATTTTTAGTGACAAACACTGTAAAGTAAGTTACCAGCATGAAATTTGGCATGGTGGCAAATAACAATATAATAATTAATACTCCGTTGTGAGGCAAACGATATATCACCCCTATCTGCCTTCCATCCATTACACTTGGGAAGGGTATTACAGGTGGTACTCTAAACATTATTGAGTATTGATATTATTCAATAAAATTACTTTTTAACATAATATTTCGGTACAATCAACCAAATCTCCCTTCCGCAAACACGTTTTATCCAACCCCAACCCAAATAGTAAATTTTCCTGACTATAGCACTCACTCTTAAGACATTTTTGAAATTATAACACTCGATATGTGAGCATAACTCGTTACCAAGATTTGTGATAATAATTCGACATTTTAATAGTTCCACTGACGTCGACAATCCTGACTGAAATATCTGTCAAAGAAAATTTTTAACCTTTTCGTTTCTTGTCAGCCATGTTTAAGGATATAAAACAATGGTATTGATTTACGACGATTCCCAATCTAGGTACTCCAACACTAACAATGCACCGCAGTCAAGTAGCGGTGCGCTAGTACACTCAGGCACCTTATATTGCTACCAGAGGTGGAGCGTTTTCGAGGTGTCATCCAGTCATCATGGAATGTGAAATGAAATTGAAAACTTCCACAACCGGGAGTAATTAGGTACATGACAACACAAGCCAATTTTAATTTGGGTACGAACTTTCCTTAGTAGTTAAAAAAAGTAGGTTGTAACACGCTCAAAATCAGTGTGGTTCAATATTTCGTCTAGTGACTAATTCGTCGGTATTTTGTAACCGATTTTTACCAAAACGTTCGCACTACAAGGTTGAAACCTAAGAGTAAGAGTAAATTTATTTTTGCATTTTGGTTTACATTACATTTGTTTTGACACAGGTTATCTAATTGCATTATCTTAATATAATATTGTAATGTAATCATGATATGAGTGTAGATTAATGTAAACCTAGTTATGTTGCTAACATAAGCAACAGCTTGAGTGTGGAGCAACATAACATGCAACTAATCTAGACTTATAGACTATAAAGAAGTTTTGTGAGGATGAACTTTAAATGAACTGAGCCGGCCTGTTTGGTTGATTTATATATGAAAGGCCCTATACTTAATTTTATAATAAATAATACTAATATTTTTATAACTTTTCAAAATTTACATAAAATTAATGCAATTTATTTTTTTTTTTAAATTTTTTAATTTCGTATTCAAACAATAGGAAATAATTTGGGAATCAGTCGATGTTGTACACTAATTTTAACGATATTTTTCCAATTTTTTTCAGGTTTTTTACCCTTTAGCCATATTTTAAATTTTTTTTTTTTTTTTTTAGAGATGTTTTTTTTTCTCATGGTTTTTTGGTTATTTTAAGTAATCCCACATTTTTTATAGACCTTTTGGTTCCAAAAATAGTAGGCATGTCTTTTGGGTTAGGTCTTTCTTTCCCGGGGAGGTTTTGGCAAAAAATTTTTTATTGGTCTTGTTTGTTAGTTTTTGAAATTGTCATAATATTTGGGGGGGGGAATTTTTTTTTTTTTTTTTTTTTTTAAAAACTTTAATATTTAAAAAAAATTTTAAAAAAGGTTAATTTTTTAGTTTCCAAAATTTGAATTTCTTATAAAAAGCCTTTTGAAGCTTTTTCGGGTTTTTAACAATTTTTTTTTTATTTTTTTATTGCTCTCCCTGTTGGGGTTTCCCAAATTGCCCCCAAATTTTCAAAAACCATAAATGTTTTTTTTAATTTAATTTAAATGCAATATAAAAAAAATAAATTGTGTTTCCCCCAACATGTAAAAAAAATTTGAGAAAAAAATTAAACCCCCCTAGGGGGGCCCTACAGCTTTAATTTTTTTTAAACCATTAGAAAAACACCCCAAATTTTGGGGACACATTTTTTTGCTTGAAAACTCAATGTTAGGGAAACTCAGTGCGACTAATTAAAAAGGATTACTTTTTTTGTACCAATTGGGACGGGAAACCAGAAACCATTACGTTGGGGTTCACGTTAAAATTTTGCTACCATTTTTTTTTTAAAAACGACTTCAAATGTGAAATGGGTTTAAACCACAAAAAAACCCAAAAAAAGGGCCCCCCACTGATCTGGGCTTACTACCACCATGGCATGCAAATCATCTTTACTTTTGCATTCTGCCTGAAAATGATCAGGAAAAATGCTATGTTTGATGTCAACTGTAAACACCCGACGCATGCCCCGTTTTAAATAAAATTTTTAACAAAAAAACCAATCAGGGCGGGTTGGAAACACCAGTTTGGGCCCTTCTCACACGTGACCCGAAGGTTTAACGTGCCCCCAAAAATGATTTGATTTGAAAACGAAAAACGAGGCCCCAAAAAAGTTGAAGATGATCCTAGAGAAAATAAAATTTAAAACAGGAATACGTTTTGAGATTGAAGATATACGGGGAGGGATTTTGAATTCACAACAAAATATATTCCCTGCAGAAAAGTCCATTAAAAAAAAGGTTCTTTTTAAAAAAAAGGGGTAAAGTTAAAAATAATTATACTTATCCCCCCAATTTTGGGTTTTGCAAAATTTACCATTTTGACCCCCCTGTTATTCCAAACCCGCCATGGGGGTAATTTTCAAACAAGAAAATGTAACGCCAAAATGAAAACCCTTTTTAAAAAACCCTTTTTTGGAAAAATAAAAAATGGTATTTCCGTGACATAAAAGAAAAAAAAACGTATATAACATTCTTTTTTCATCACTTACCGAATCAAAATCTAAAAAAAATTTCCCTAAACGTTTTTCCCCCTAAAAAATAATAAAAACTTTTGAAAAACCCCCCTTTTTAACCCGATCCCCCACGGGAAACTGGACAACAAGGGGTTTTGACTTAAAAATCTTTCCAAAAGATTCCCATTCAAAATATTTTCCTTTTTAAATTTAAAAAACGCCCCAAGGGGGCCTTTTTGACTTTGTTTTGGGAAAACTAAAAAAAAGTTATATCCGATCCCCTACAAAAAATAAAATAGGAAAATTTTTAATATGTCATTTTTACACAAATAAAAAAGCAAAAAATAAATTTCTTTTTCAAGGGTTTGGGCCCTTTTAAAAAATTAAAAGGGGAAAACAGTTAAAGCAAAATTTGCCCTTTTGGCACCCTTGTACCCCTCCCCCCCACCACGGGGCCAAAACTGGCCAAAAGGTGGATTTCTTCCCCAAAAATAATAAATTCCTCCCAAAATATTTGGTCTACTTTTTATCCCGCAGGGGGGGGGGGGGGGGGGTTTTTTAAAAAAGGGTTATTATTTTTTTGCAAATTTAGTGTAGTGACGAAGCGGAGATTTCCCACTACATTTACTTTGCAAAAAAAACTAGGGAATTTTTTAATTTTTAATTGTTTCGCGTTTATTCTTACTTTTTGGGCCCCAAAGGGGCTACCCCCAATTTGGACAAAATTTTTCTGCGCCCTTAAAAAACCCCTTTAAAAAATTATATTTTCCAAAATTTTAAAAATTTAACCCCCCCTGATTTTTTTTTTTATAAAAGTTGCACTTCGCCATTTTTTTCCATTTAAAAGTGGTTTTTTCCCTAATATGGCTACTCAAAAGAAATAAATTTTGGGGGAACCTCACCCATTTTTAGTACAAATTGGAATCCCCAAGGGTGCCAAAAAGCTATTTTCTTCAAATTTTCTTAGGAAAAAAAACGATGTACTTCCCCTTAAAGGGTCTAATATATTTTGTCACTATAAAAAAATTTTCCCTTCATAATTTACTTCAATTTTTCGAATGATATGCTGTACAAATGGGTTTCTATATACTCTGGCTAGTACCCCAAATTTTTAACTGAAAAAAAATGAAAATCCAAAATGTCAAAGGAAGCCCAAAATCCCAAAATTTCACTACCAATTTAGACCCAAGTTACCCAATCTTGTTGACACATGCACGGCAATCCGGCAACGAGGGAATGAACCCAGTCAATACTGTTTTTTACTTCAATACCGGACTTTTTTGAAACAATAAAAAAGGTGTTTTTTAGGAAAAAATTTATAAAATTATTGTTGATTAAAATTTTAAGTTTATGGGAAGTAAAACAGACACGGGGACACGGGATGGGGTCCTTTTAGTTATAAAATTAGCATGGGTTTTTAACATCAGTGAAATGATCGCATACAAAATTTGGCTAAAGGGGAGTACCTAGTTTATTTCTGAAAAAATTTTTTTAGAAAAAAAAGTAACTTTTTTTTAAATTTTTTTTGAAATTAATTTATTTTTAAAAATTTTATGCAAAAATAGATAGGCCTGCTTTTTTTTGGTAGCGAAGCGAAGATTAAATTTTCCCAAAAAAATTACACGGGAGAAAAAAACCCGGGAAATGTTTTTTTTCTTTTAAAACTTTTTTTTGTATTTTTGTTGGGGCTCTATATACTTACGGGGAGGGCCTTTGCTATCCCTGTAACCTTGAACCCCTAAGGGGGGGCCCTAAAGCAAGGGGCCTTTTATCGACGCCCCTCGATTATATTGCGTTTTTTAATTGCGTTTTGCACCGCCGTCAGATGAAAAATCTTAAGGGTCAAGATGGAAAGATGGAGGGGGGGGCACGCTTTTTTGAGGTTTTGGTTGACTAGAAACCCTTATTTTACAGAGGGTTATTCCGGGGTTTTCACAGGATGCCTAGGAATAGGGTTTACTGCAGTTTACAAAAAATAAACTGATAAACACAGGCCAGTGACACGGGTTGAACGAATCTGTTTTTTTTGTTTTTTAAATTCCGTTTGTTGGGGAAACCTAAAAAAATGGCGGATGGCAAACTCCGCCAACTTCACATCTCAACTTTTCCCGGGTTTATATACCCAGATCTCCACGTAAGTATATAGAGCCAGTGCACGTTTCCCGGCTAAAACCGTTACTCCAATTGCATGAAATTTTATGGAGGTTTTCGAAATCTCTTAACTTAAAAACTGCCCCCCCTTTTTTTTGAGCGCAATCGAAAAATTTTTTTCTAAAAAAAAATTCCCCAATTTTACGTTTTTTTTTTGGGATTTTTAAAAAAATTTTCCCTTTGACTTAAAACCCCTTTAAAATGTTTTTTTCCGTTTGTTATAAATTTTTTTCACAAAAACCTTTTTTTTTTAGAATTAATTTTCCGTGTAAAATTTGAGTGTAACAAAAAATTATTTCTCATGAAAATCCATTTTTTTTTACGATTTTGTTTCGTTTTTAAAAAATTTCCCTTCAAATTATAACCCCTACATGCTTATTCGATTGTAATGTTTTTTTAACAGAACCTTAATTTTATGAATTAATATATTCGTGTAAAATTTTGACCCGAATCAAAAAATTTTTTCCCCATAAAATCCAAATTTTAAACGTTTTTTTTAATTTTAAAAAAAAAAATTACGCTAATCCAAAAATTTTTTTGCCTAAAAAAAGGGGGTTTGGGGAAGGGCTTCCTAGTAAACTCAACATGCATAGTAAAATTTAAAAAATCATTTAACAAACACTTTAGGGCAGAAAAAACATACAAACCCTCCCCCACTGCAAAATTTAAATCAAATTTTACCCCTAGAATTTCGTGAATTTAAATATTCGAACAAAATTTTTTTTCAAAACCAGGCCCAAAAAGAACCTTCATTCTTTTATTGAAATTTGTTCAAGATAAGGGCAATGTTTTCTATGAATCTACTTCACTAATCACCACATGGCTTTCAAGACACTTTGCTCAAGATAAAAGCTTAAATAATCGTCGTGTTACTTACGCAAAGTACCTACCCCTGTGGGGCAAAATTTTTGGAGAGCGCAGCAAAGATTCCTTTCTATAAACTGGAAAAAAAAAATTCCGAAATTTTTTTTTTTCCCTTTTTATTTAAATATTTTGACTTTTTTTAACACGTTTCCGGCAAAACCAATCCCCAAATTTGGGCAAAAAAATTTTTCTGGAGACCTTCAAAATCCTAACTTAAAAAAATCCCCACTTTTTTTTTTTAGCATAACCCAAAAAAATTTTTTTCCCCAGAAAATTGAAAATTTTACGATATTTTCGATTTTTTAAAATTTACTTCTAAAAAACCCACTTTCCTTGTTTTTTATCCGTTTGGTTGATTTTTTCAAAAAAGTTTTAGTTTTTTTGAATTAATATATTTTTTGGGAAATTTGGCGTAACGAAAAATTTTTTCTCATGAAAATAAAAAATTTTTCCGTTTTTTGGGGGGTTTTTTAAAAAAATAGGGCTCATCCAAAAAAGGGCGCCAAAAAACCCCCGTTTTGCAAAGCTTCCTAGAAAGTGAAACATTGTCTTTTTTTTTTACGAAACTTGGGAAGTTTTTTTTAGTAGGGGAAAATAATATTGCCCAAAAAAAAAGAAGAATTTCTACATTTAAAAGAAATGCTTACGTGTTACAGGAATACTCCACCAGGCTAGCAATGAGAAATAAAGAACAAAAGGAGGGTTGAATAAGTAGGAGTAGAAAAGAAAGTGTTGGGGCTAACGTATAACCCTTTTTTAAAATCTAAATAAAAACCCAAAGTTTTTATAAAACCCCCTAATGGATAAAATTTTCTTAAAAATCCATGAATTTTTAAGGGTTTCTAAAAAAACTGTAATAAGAAAAAGTTCTATATTCCTTTGCATACAAAATTGGAAAAATATTCTAATCGAATAAAAAAAGGACAATTTTAGTTACACATCCACAAAACAAAAAGTTTAATTATCAGTTTTAATTTAGGCTCTTTTTTTCGGGCGTGTTAAACTCTCCCGGGGTTTTTAAAAAACAAACTGCCCCGATCTTGACGAGTTTTCACACAAACTTTGGGAAAAACCAAATTTAGTTGGGAAGCTTTTTAAATGGGCCCGCAGAATCCCCGAATGACAAAAAAACAAAAGAAAATAACTACACATTTTGAAGTTATTTTTTATAAATAAAAAGTCTCAATGGAAAAAAATTTTTGTGATTAAAAAATAATTATTAAAAGTCCCCCCCCCCCCCCCAAAAAAAAAAAAAAAAAAAAAAAATCCGATTTTAAAACCCAAACCCCAAAAACGTTTTTCCCCCCCTTTTTGTACACCCTAGATAGATGAGAGACATGAAACCGCTTTTTTGCCGATTCCGGGAAACGATCGTCGAAAATTTTAGCGAGAAAAATGTCAAATTTAGGGGGCACAATGTTGTAAAAAACATAATAGCTAAACCCTTTTTTAAATTTTCCCCGCCCTTAAATTTTCGAGAACTTTTATAAAAAATAGGGGAATATTTTAAAAAATCCCACATGCCCCCAATTTTAATTCTACAAAAATTATGGATACCCCATTCCCCAATTTTTTGGGTAAAAACGGGGGATAGGGGGGCCCAACTTTGGGGAATTTTAATTCCAAGTGCAAAAATTTTTTTTTTAACTTAAATTTGTATCGGGATACCCAACGCCCCATTTTAATATTTTTCTTTCATTTTTTCCTTATCATTAAAAAAAACTTAACATGCCATTTAATAAAAGAAAATGTTGAATGCAAGAGCAACAGAGAGAGCTTTTGCGTATACTTTCGAAACCCGGGTTCCTTGGGTACAAAAAAACCCCCACATTACAAAAGACGTCAAATCAGGGTTAAAATTATAATTTTCAAATAAACACAACATAATTTTTAATAAAACAAAAAAACCACACGTAAAAAAGGGGCCCCCAACGAAAGCAAAAAATAGCTCGATATTTTTTTTCCCAGCAACATAAAAAAACTTTTCTACTCTTTTCCCCGGTAGCGGGGGGGGGGGGGGTTTTGGGCACACGAAGAGCTTGTGATCTAGCACAAAATTTTTTTGGGGCTTGCTTTGGTAAAAATTTTTTCTATTTATACACAAAGGGGGACTTTTCCATTTACCGCGCTTTAAATACTCCCCCCCAACCACTACAAAGCATTTTACTACAAGCAACCCAGCTATATATAGTAGTAGCAGTAGGGGTAGTAGGAGTAGTACATATATATCCCGCTGGCTGAGCAGAGGGAATTCGAGGGGCTAGGGGCAAGGGTTTCCCGTTCCCCTTCGGCCCGCTTGGCAGCCCGGGTTTTTTAAGTGGGGGAAAACCTTTTTTACTGTAAAGGGTTTGACCCCTTTCTTTGGGAGGGCCCGGAAAAGCCTTGGGTTTAAATTGGGGAGTTATCGAAAGGAGGGCAAACGTGCCGGTCCCGGGGTTTTCCCCCCCTCCCTTCTAAGATTAAACCCATAATCCCCCCCCCCCCCCCCATATATCACCTTCTCATCGGGGAGAATACCTTACAGCATTCATATGAGACTTTTAAGCAAAAACTTATCAATCAACCCCATCAAAATACACACTCCCAAAAAAAGAAAATTTGGGTTTTGCCCCGGGGAAATGTGATATATCGCTAGTATTGCAGGTTTTTGGGGCCCCAAAAAACCCAAAAATATGTAAAAAATTCTAAAAAAAAAACAGTTTATAGGTATGGAATTCTAAATTTTGTCGTTTGACCATTTTACACCAAAATTTCGCAATTAGAAGTAGCCTTTCATTAATTTTTACTTATATTTCCTCATATTTATTTTATAAATCTAATTTTCAATGGAAAACTAAACGGTTGGCGAAGTAAAAAACACGCCCTTTCTGGAAAAGGGGTACGCTAACCCCAAAACCCGGCGGCGTTGCTTCGGAGGGGTGGGGCCCCAAACTTAAAAAAGATGTACTATGCCGGTATACTGCTATGGGGGTTACCTTTGAAAACCCACCTATTCTACTGGTCAAATTTTTAGCCAATTTTGATGAGACAAAAAATATCTTTTTTTCAAAAATTTTCTGGGAAAAAAACGATTTTATTATTGTCTCATAGGAAAATAAATTCTCATGGGAAACCCAAATATTTGTTGTTTTTAAATTAAAAAATAACAGATTTAATCCCCTCTGCTCGATTTGGAGCCCAAAGAGAATTTTGTTTTTTCCCCTTAAACGATAATATTATGATATATTAAATTTGATAAAAATAAAAAATATTTTTAAAAAAATTTTTTTTAGTTCCCTGAGTTTTGGTTTAATTTTGGGTTTGGATCCTTTTGGGGGTTGGGGTCCCTAAACAACCCCTTTTTATCCACAAGGGGAAAGTCTCACGAGATCCAAATCCTAAATTATCCAAATCTCACGGGATCCAAAAAAGCTTGTTTAAAAATTAAAATTTAAATTTTTAATTGTTTCTGTCTCGCGGGAACTAATCCTAAATGAAAAATTCTCACAGGATCCAAATTCGTTTTGGGTCCATGAGGGTTTGGATCAAATGGGATTTGGGTCCCCTGAAAACAAATATAAATTCCCATTTATTTGGATACCATGAGACAAAATTTTTTCTAAATTTTTTTGGATCCCATGAACAATTATATTCCATTTTTTTGGGGTCCCCTGAGACAAAATATTTATTTATTTGGGTCCCATGAACAAATATATTTATTTATTTAAAAATTAGCTTTGAAAAAAACGATTTTATTACCCTCTCATGGGAACTAAAACGGTCATTTCAAATTGGGTTCCCCCCTCACCCTTTGGGGCGCCTTATTTTTTACCCCTATTTTTATACGTAAAAAATTTAAAAAGATCTGTTGGCGGGAAAAAAAATTGCAAATTCCTTTAACCCCGCGAAATTTGGCATGGAGGGAGATATAATTTAAAATCAGAATTAAAAATAAGCCGGGAGGGATACACATGCTTCACTCTTAACATCCCCCAAATCACCCCTAAAAAAATTTAAATTTAAATTTATAGCTCGAACCCGAAATATTTTTTTGATTCAAATTTTAAATTCAAATTATGTAAATTTATGTGTTTTCATCCAATCGACCCCCATCTCCCCAACTACCCTTTATTCAACCCCACCCCTATAATAGTGTATTTTTTTTATTACCTTGATATCCCCGCACTCGCCCGTAGGCCCCCTTGAACAATTTAACATGAAAATTTGGGACGAAGGTTCCCTTGCTCTATTTTCTAATGTTTTTTCGGAAAAATGAATTTTTGTATTAGTAAAAAAAGAAAATAATAATAATAAACCCAAAAAAATTTAACCGCCGGGGGAAAAACGATATTTCCCCAACCCTTTTTTTTCCCCAAACCCTCCTTAACATTTAAAAAAATGTAAAAGGGGGTTTTTTAGATGAGGCGAAAGGGGAAGAAATTTCCCAAATACACTGGGGGAAAAAAAACCGGGAAGTTTTTTTTTTTATTTTTGTCCCGTTGTTAAACTTTTTTGGCTAAACCCCAACTCCAAAAGGGGATGAAATTTTTTTGGAGGCCTTTGAAATCTTTTTAAAATTAGAACTGCCACTTTTTTTTTGCGCTATAAAAAATTATTTTCGTGAAAAAAACGCAATTTTATAAATTTTTTTTTTTTTTTGAAAACTTTCTTCGCTTTTAACACCCCTTTATGCTTATTCGATTGGGGATGAGAATTTTTTCCGGAAACCCAAATTTTTTTAATTCCTATTTCGCGTAAAATTTTAGCGCAATCGAAAAAAAATTTTTCTTATGAAAATGCAATTTTACGGTTTTTTTTTTTTTTAAATTTTAAAAAAATTTTTTTTGGGCTTATTACACCTACATGCCCTTTTTCCGTTTGTAATTGAGCGAGCGTCTTTCCCCTTGACTCTTTTGGGGTGGAAAGTCGTTTTTTTTTTTTTCCCCTCTGTTACTGCTTCGGTACAGTCGCAAGTTTTCCCCTGATTTGACCTGAAATTTTGGGCCCCACCCTGTACATACCCCCTTTGCGGGGTTTTTTATAGTTTTTGAAACAAAAACCGAACCCTTTTTTTTTTAAAAAAAAAAAAATAAAAATTTAAAAATAAAAGTTCCTCTCATTTTGAAATTTTTTTCAGTGACAAAAAGTACACTATTCTCTCCTATTTTACAAAAATTTTTTGCTTAAAGGGGCTAAAAACCCTAAAAAAAAATTTTTAACCACGGGATCTATAGCCCCAATACACAATTAAATGACCGGGTTAAAAAAAAAAAATCCTTTTAACGGGGATTTTAAAAACCCAATTTTTTAATTTTTTTTTATCCAGAAAAGGGGGAAAAAATTTTGGGGTTTTTTAAAAATTTCCTAAATGGGTTTTAAACCCGCTTCTTTTTTGGGCCCCATAAAAATAATTTGAGGGATAGTACCCCAAAAAACTAAAATGCCCTTTATAACATCGTTTTCTTGGGAAAATGTGCCCAAATATCCCCCCCAAACACGCAAAAAAAAGCATTCCAAAATCACACCCCATCTTGGGAATCAGCATATTTTGACCCGAAACCCACTTCTCAAAAACACAAACAAAAAAATAGAGAATTTACTAAAAAGGGTGTCGAGTTTCGTCAATAATGGCCAATTTTTTTTTTGGGTCCAAAAACTTCCAAAAGGGCACGGGCCCAAAAAATCGTCCCCCCTGTTATTTTATGGGAATTTTTGCCAATGGGACCCCGGCTCCCCAAAATTTTTATGTTGGGCAATTTTTTTTTGGGGGGTCATGGTGGCCCCCAAAAATTTTTTGTTTAAATTTCTAAATTCATTATATTAGCCCCGAATGAAATAATTTTTTGAGTTTAGCGGGTGTAAAAAAACCCCCTTTTAAATTTGGGCCAAAACCTTAAAAACTTTTTTGGGATGTAAAAATTTTTGGGGAAAGTCATTAAATCGGGTTTGGTTGCAGTAAACCGGTGTCGCTTTAAAAACGCGACGGGACTTGAGCGTTTTTCCCCCTTATTTTTTTCACAGAACCTTAAGTTTTTGAATTACTAATTGGGTGTTTAAATTTGAGCCCCCCCCCCCCAATGAAAATAATTTCTCATGAAAATCGGGATTTTTTTTTTAAAAAATTTTTTTTGATTTATAACTCCACATGTTTTATCCTATTGTAATGATTTTTTTACAGAACTTAATTTTATGAATTTAAAATATTGGTGTGAAATTTTTTGCGGAATTGAAAGTGAATTTTTTTTTTTTCCCCCCCCCGAAACGGCAAATTTTCGCTTTTTTTTTTTTAAAAAAATTTCGTTTACCAAAACGCGCCTGAAAAAGCATTTCGAAGTTTCCTAGTTTTATAGTAAGTAAATATTTTAAGTTTAAAATTTTTTATTCATTGGGTTTTGACATTTTTCATCCCATTTGTCGACCCCCTCCTTTTTTTATTTTTCGACATCGACAACATTTGACATGATTCGGACATTTTGAATAGGTTTTAAAAAAATATTAAAATTTGTGTCAATCTGTTCAGTCCAACAACAAAAAATTTTTTCCAACCCCCCCGCCCGGGTTTTTCCACCGACACCCCTTATAATTATACTTAAAAGTGACAAACACTGAAAGTAAGTTACAAGCATAAAATTTGGGATTTGGGTTTGACGTAAAGGGCCCTTGGGACATTTGGGAAAAATTTTTGAAAAAACAGGCTACTTTCCCCGGGACCGGGCCCTTTCCCCAACTCCCTACTAAAATTTTACACTTTTATTCCCATCTTTCACCCTCAAAAGTCGCGAATAGCCTTTGAGCCTTCAAAAAGGGCATTAAGCAAAACGTATCAAACTAAAACAAACTAGGGAAACCCCTCAGTTTGGGCGCGTTGATAAACGAGACCGTGCTATGCTAGGGCCCCCATTTTCACATTTTTTTTTTTTAAAAAAATTGGGGGCGTTCGCTGTCCACGGGGGCCAAATTTCCCAAAAATTTAAATTTTTTTATTGCCAAGGATTTTGGGGAAACCCGTGGGTAAACCTTTACTTTGTGGGTAAAATCCACCCCGGGCTTTCAAAGGGCCTTACCTCATTTCTTTTGGGAAAAAAATTTTAACTCTTTAATCCAAAAAATACCCCTGCTTCCTCCCAAAAGTATTTTGATTTCTTCTAGGTGGCAGGCATAGTGGCCAGCAAACTCGTGCGACTTTTTGTTGCCATGGAACGTTTTCTTTTTCTAAAAAAGTTAAAATTTCCTCAAAAATACTTATCGGGGCAAAATAAAATTAACATATTTGGGGACCGGACGGCCCTTCTAAATATTTGGCCACCCCAGTTTTTTCACCCTTTAGTTAAAAAAAAAAAATTGATTAACTTTAAAGTAACTTTTTAAAATTTGAACGATTTTTACAAAAAACTTTTTGGCATCAATCCAGATAGAAGCTTGCGGATGGTTTTAAATTTCAACTCGTCAGAGTCCCCCGTTCGAAAATTTTTGGCGAGAAAATACAAAAAATCGTTGCCATGGTAAAAGTTACTTTTTTTTAATGTAATTTCCTCCCAAAACTGCTTATCGGATCAAAATAAAATTTTAAATTTAAATTTGTGACCGGAAAGGGGCATTCTTTAAAGATTTGGCCACCTCAGATTTTGTCGCCCTTTACTTTTAAAAAAAAATTCGATTAACTTTAAAGTAACTTTTTAAAAATTTTTAACGCTTTTGCCCCAAACCCAAAAGGGGATTCAAACAGGGAAAGAAGCTTGCGGGTGGTCAAAATTTCAACTCGATCCGATCCTCCCTTCGAAAATTAGGGGAGACTTTCAAAAAAACAACAACAAAAAAAAAGGGGACAATTTTTTTCCCGGGAGAGTCAAAATGGGAAAAGCTCGCTTCCTCGCTTGATTATACATCTGCAAAAAATTTAAAAACAAAACCAAAAATCATTCTATTTTGTCAGTTGGAACCCCCAATTAGAAAATACATTTATGTACTTTTTTTCCTCATAAAGTTTTCATTAATTTTATCCCAATGAAAAAACTATCGTGTAAGCAAGTGAAAAATACGCACGGGAAACAAAAAACAGGCGTGCGTTGCTTCAACGTTGGGGGGAAAAAAGGTGATAGCAGATTAGTTTTACCCGGGATGGCTGTGCTATGGGCGTTTTCCTTTTAAACCCCACCCATTCTACTGGTCAAATTTTCGCGTTTTTTAGATGAGGGCAAATTTTAAAACTTTTATTCATTTAAATTTTTGGGAAAAAACTTTTATTATCGTCTCATAGGAACTAAAATTTTCCCCGGGAACTAAAAATTTTTTTATTTAAAATTTAAAAAAACGAAAATTCGCGTCTGCTCGATTTTGGGGCCCATGAAATTTAGTTCCCATGAGACGAAAAATTTATGATTTTAATAAAATATTAAAAACCCTAAAATATATTTTTAAAAATTTTTTATTTTGTTCCCATGAGATTTGGGTCAATTGGGATTTGGATCTTTGGGATTTGGATCCAAAGGAAAAAAAAAAACCAAAACCCCCTTTTTCATTTAATTTTTTTTATTCATTTATTTATTTATTTTTTTATTTTTTATTTATTTTTTTATTTATTTTTATTTTTTTATTTATTTATTTTTTTATTTTTTTTATTTTAAACGGTTTTTTTTATTTTTTATTTATTTTTTTAAATTTAAATTTAAATTTTTTTTGTATCATTCCCTTTATTAAATTTTTAACGTCCCCCCATTCTTTAAAAAAAATGATTTACAAAGGGGACAAATTTAAATTTTAAAATTTAAAAAAAATTAAAAAGCAGGGCCCCCCCCCTGGGGGGTTAAGGGGGTGGGGCTATCCTCACTCAAAAATGATATTTTTTTTGAACCCCGGGACCACCACCCAAAAAAGGTCAACGTTGACTGGTTTTTTTTTTATTTCCCTTTATTTGGAAATTTTCGGGAAACACTCCCCTAGATGGAATTTTTAGTATTTAATTAAAAAAATTCGGTAGTTAAAAAATCCCTCCCCATGGGGGTTTGAACCCGAGTCTCCCACTTCCAGGTAGGCGTTTAGTCAACTAGACCAAACCCAAACCCACTATTTATGCAACTACAATTTAGAAACTAAATAGTTACCGTCTCGATGGTCTAGTTGGCTAAAGCGCCTACCTGGAATGTGGGGGACTCGAGTTCGAGCCCCGATCGGGATGTATTTTTTAACTTCTGAATTGTATTAAATATTAGAATTTTTATTTGTTGTCCATTTTCGACAAACTGTTGATTAAATAGTTTCACCCCCTTTTTAGGTACACCCGTATCCGTACCCATGCCTGGTTTTGTTTTTATGGGATGACATAGTCGTTAGAGGGTGAACATGAATGGTTTTCGTATACACTTGATTTATAAACGCTATCTGGTGTTAAGAATAGCGTGTTATGTACGAAATTGGGACTGAAGACTTGAAACGTAACATCTTGACACTTTCACGTCAAGGGAGCTTACGGGTCACAAAACATGTTTTTTTAAAGAGCGTTGACACGCAAAGGTTCCGTTTTGTCAGTCTCAAAAACGTATATTCTTCAACGAAAAAATATCCTGTTATTGATACACTTTACCTTCCCAGTCACTAATACTTGCATAAATCCTCCTCCAAGTGCAAAACAAAGTTAATAACTTTGTTCTGAAATTTGCAATTTGCCATCTCTGGGTGTTTCAGCGTTTTGTAATAATCGTTGAAGTTAATGTTCATTGGTGTGTTATTGTGATTTCATTGAAGGAAAGTTAAACTAAGCCCTCATATCCTCAAAACCACAAACCGCATTCAAATAATAAGTGTGTGCTGTGAAGTACCTCGCTTCTTTAAGTAATTTGGATGTAGCCTACTTAGTTTTTTTCTTTGTGGTGCTCGCTGCAGATTGACTCGGTATGACCCTCTAATGTGACTAACTAGTTTATCATGGTGTGAGAGCAACTGTAAAGGAAATGCCCAAGTGCTGTTTAAGAGGACTTATTCCCAGAATTCGTATTAAATTTAATGTAAATCAATCCAGAAATTACAAAATCCATCACAGCGGGGTATCGAACCCCGGTCTCCCAATTGACGGTCGGGTGCTTTATCCCTAAACCACCTTCCGATCTATTCAGATCTACAATGAACCAACAATCCAGATGTAATGAAGTTAACCGTCTCGGTAGCTTAGGAACAAAGCACCCGACCGGAAATTGGGAGACCGCGGTTCTATATATACCCCACTGAGATGGATATTTTAAATTTCTAGATTGATTTACATTCAAAAAATCAATTACACCTACGAAAGTGTTTCCTGACAAAATCCTAAATGATATTTTACAGTCAGGATTGCAGATAGCAGGAATCGATCCTTCAACCTCCCGTATCACGTCTCTTGCGCTACCTCGGTCGGTTTAGTTAGCGTAGTGTGAGAGACCGTCTGCCAATCGCCTCATGCACCCAATCAGCTTAAGAGAGCCAATACAACTCATGGAGGTGGATTGTTGACACTGACAGAGTAAACACGCTTTGCCAACAAGCCGAGGGCCAACAACGCACGGTAATAGCTATAATAAATAGCTGCCATATTAAGTGTAATGCACTAAGCACTACATGTTCATCATTCCGACAATAACAGTTAATACCGAGTTCAATCGAGTCATGTCTGGCTAAACATTTATTTTATAATGATTACAATGGTTTAGTCGAATCCAGGAGATTATGGGTTCCATTCCCGTTTTAATCAATTCGGTTGTTAAAAGTTTGAATTAATAACTGCAATGCTTTTGTAACATATCGTTGACTAAAAACTCACTTGAAATATTACTTTCAAATTTGTCTTAAAGTTCGTAGATAATTTAAGATAATTAATAGTTCTTCGCTAATAAGTGAGTGATTTTGTTTGTTTTTTTGTCCAAGGAAGAAAATAATAAATTTTCCGGGGTTATATCACAAAATGTAACGAATTAATTTAAAACGAATATCAAACCGAAAATAAACTTCGAAGCAAAAATGTGTAAAAGGCTGAGTTTCAATTGATATTTTCCCCATGTCAAGAGAATGATTTTAACATACGTATTTCACATTTTTAGTATAAGCCAATGGTTTAAGTAATATAATCCATATAACATGTCGTAGCATCGTTACGTGCTATCGCCGTAACGTACGTTTTTAAGTAACTAGGAAAACGCCACAGTCGTTGTTAGACGAGTGAGTGAGCCATGTGTTGAGTATCCGGTAACATTCCCTTTCTTCTCCCAACCTAAGGCCTCCCTATCCTATACCATAAGCTAGAGTGGTGCATTATGGTCTTACAGTTGACGCGCCCTTATACGAACTAAACTCAAAAACCTTTTTATAATATAAATAATAAATAATTATATATACCAATTATCAAACTGAGATGCAAATGTTCCCGTTGTTGTTTCACATTTGAGTTTACAACTAGAGTTTAACATAAACCAATGCACTAAATGTGGCATGCCAGGATAAAATGATAAAATATAATATAAATAAATAAAAAAGATAAATTCGTATTTAGTGTCTATACCCACTCAGCCACAGAATTGATTTTCGGTGGGGGACATTTAAATATTTTTAAATAAATTTAAAACACAACAAATAACATGCCAACCCTGTAGGCGCTGACATATCGGCGAGCGAACAAAGACCAATTAGAGACAGACATATTTAAGTAGGAAACACCAATCAATGAAACTGGACACGATTCCACCCGCAGACAAATCCAAAATCAGCACGGCTGATTCGGAACCGTCTTCGAATTTATTATGTCCCTCGTTGCTAGGACGGCTCCAAATCGCAATTTACAAATTCCACAGCCAAGAACTGAGGACTTTAGTCCACATTAGAAGTTTAAAAACTTCTGCCTGGAGCGGAAATCGAACCCTGGACCTTCTGAATTTGAAGGAGAGCTTTTGACCACAAGACCAACGAACCATACAAAATACAAAATACAAAAGATTGTGAGAGCAAGTAAAAGTACCGAGAAGCTATTATGTTGCTAATAGTAAGTACACTGACATGTATATTTGAAACACATTTAATTAATAAATTCACTGCCCCGTGTGCTACACTATCAAAAAATACCACAACAATAATACCTCTCCCCGTAACATAAATAACAAAATTAAGGACCCGGCACCTCCACCAACAATGCTATTCTTATGGAGCTAAAACTTTTCGCGCTCGACCCGGCACCTCCACCAACAATGCTATTCTTATGGAGTTAAAAATGTTTTAGGACTATCCGGACCTCTACCAATCTCATATAACATTGTTATTCCAATTATTTGTTTATTACATATTATGGTGAATTTGACTTCAAATTTTATTTTTATAATATAATTATGGACTGTATGTGAATTTAATTCAAAAAATAACTTTTTATTTATTTATTTATTTATTTATTCATTTATTCATTTATTTATTTATTTATTTATTTATTTGTGTATTCATTCATTCATTCATTTTTTAACGTCCCTATTCAGTTAAAAAACTGATTTACAAAGGAGGACAATTAAATAAATCTAATTACATAAATGCAGACACAACAATGAACTACAGTTAAGTAAATATTTGAAATAGTAATATTACAACAAAAATGCATTAATACACAACAGTTTTGGTAACAAATCCAAAAAGGATATTAAATGCAACAAGGAAAACGCCAAAGTCGTTGTCAGACGAGTGACTAAGCCATGAGTTGAGTACCCGCTAGCATTTTCTTTCTTCCCCCTACCTAAGACCTCCCTAGTCTATCATAGGCTTGAGTGGCGCATTATGGCCTTACAGTTGACGCGCCATTTTACCAACTAAACTCAAAAACCCTATTATTTAAACCAATATAATTATCAAACTTAAATGCAAATGTTCCCGAGTACTCAACACTTGAATCGCTCATTCGTCTAACAACGAATTTGGCGTTTTCTTAGTCTAGTTGGTTAAGGCGCCCTTATACCCCAAATGTGGGAAACCTGGGTTCAATCCCCTGGTCGGGAAAGATTTTATAAGTTCTGGATTGTATTTTTAAAATTATTAAACATGTTTTGAAATGCATAATATAATTCAGTGTATTTTATTATCTGGTACAATACTATGGAAAACATAGCCAGTACGAAATACGTGTAAATATTGCAAGGTTTACTCAATCTCCGAGAGGAATTGGGAGTACCTTGAGCGTGCAAAATTCGATTCACCTTGGGCACTGCATTTGCATAGCCAGACAAATAACAAACAACAATTTTTTCAAAAACAAAAACAATTGTCGTTAAAATAATTCCTACACATTAGCAACCTAGTTTTCAATTTATTATTTCTTGTAGGTTACAATCGCAATGGATATAGCTGAATTTGTTAAAAGTTTTTTAGTATACTCGTACCGGATGATTGTTTAAAATTTCAGCGCAATTTGTTCAGCTATTCGGCTGATTTTTTATGTACACACACAACCCACAGAATCACAGAAAAAGAGACGATTTTCTTGAATGGTTTCCTCAGTCGCTTCGCTCCCTCGTCTAATTTAAACAGTTAAGCATAATTAAAACATTACACAATAATATTATATAACAAACACTCAACTGAACATGTTGACGAACAAGTGCGTCTTAGCCACTAGACCATGCCTAGTCCTTAACGAAAGAACTTTTGGATTTGATGGTGCATTATCCAATTGCACAGTTTAAAGTACCAATATTATTTTAAACGCGCAAAAACTATTTTACTCTGTCATAAATTTTCCCACTATGTTCTTTAGTTCTATAACATACGTGAAGTAGCATTTAATCATCTCATCCCGTAAATCCCCTATTAATTAATTAAATTACAAATTAAACAAGAGGTTTTACATATTACTTAGAACGTAATCACGAACACTTAACTGAACATGCTGACGAGTAAGTGTCTATTAAGCTGCATGGCAGTGGCCATACCAAACTTTGGTAACGGAGACAGAGGATGCATTCAATTATTATTATTAAATTAATTAATAAAGTGTTAGTTAAAATACGGTGGTTTATATGTTATGAATTTCAGTAGCACCAACTTTAAGTAGTTCGTCCCACTTGTCCTGTGGGCGCCATGGGGTATTAACCCACAACCTACGCTTAGAAACCAAACGTCGTCGTCTTGCTTTAATGCATACTACCGGCGCGTTTTATTTGATGGCTGCTATGAGAACTCACTATTAAAAGTCAGGTCTTTGAAGGTAATAAACGTGGAAGGAATTAGGTCAAGATCAGCATAATTTTATTGTATTTGACCTATTTAAATATTTTATTCTCAATCATGATCATATATTAATTTGAGATTATTTAAATTAAACCGATCCAATAATAATTGGTAAGAGCACTTTTTTTCGGTTCATTTTAACTCGTTGTTGTTTAAAGCTTGATAAAGGGGAAATCGCTATGCATATTTAAAAATGTACCCCTGCAAATAATACCGATGTACATTTAAATATAATCGTATGGAAGAGATTTATTTACAAATTTGTGCTCATATGATACTCGATTTAAAACTCGTGTTTTTACAGGGTCAAGGTCAAAGTACAATGTGATTATTATCAGAGATAAAATCATAAATAATAAAAATATACAAATTTTAAAGCATAAGCCCACTTTGAGGACATTATTATTGAATGATAGCAATTGTCGTAAAAGTTTCCCCCGACTGAACCCAGAACCTCTGGCTTCACGTGCCATAGCTCTACAATGCAATTGAGCTACCGAGACACGAGACAAACCTTCACTAAATTGCTGCAGTGGGGGCAAACTTTTACGAAAGTTATTATTGATTTTCTTGTTTTATATTTGTCGTCGAAATATATATTTTCGGAAGATTTTTATTTTGATATCTTTTTAATTAGAAAACAAACACAATCTCAAAGTGCTGTCTCAAATTACAGTATTTATGGTGGTTTTCTCGTCGTAATTGGATGTAACGACTCTTGGAAACAACATTATACGTATGCGTATCGTAGAGTGTGATCTACCAGTTTGTAGGTTGGACCTGGCGATAAAACTGTCTTTACTGCTGGCCAGATAAAACTCCCCCTTATGAAGTAACCTTTCTTTGCGACCATCGGGCGTAAACACCACACATACCGTCAAACGGCCACTGTTTTAGAAGTAACCGGTTCAGTAAGTCTGTGTTATTGTCATGTTTAGCTTCTTTTTGAATAGGGCTATAAGATAACGAATTTGTGATAGGTACTATTTTACGGGACTGTAGTCGAAAAGCAAACAAACAAACAGACTTTGAGTAAAATACATCCTCCGTTGTAAGCCACTCTACCTTTATTGCCGGGTTGAATAATCCTCGTTCACCTTCTTAGTTTTCCGAGGGTGGGTCGATATAAACTTGGCAAAGATGGACTTAATTTGACGGGAAAGTAAACAATTTTAACTCTTGCATCAGTCAGCAATGAAATTCTGTGGTACAGTCAATGCCAAATTGAAAATGAAGATTTTCTCGTAGTGTAGGCAATTTTGAGTGTACGTTTATCACTTTTCGGAGAAGCATCATCAATCTTAATAGAATTAAATTAAGGGTGTTGTATACAGAATAAAGTCTCTTCGAAGATTACTTTACAGGGTAAGTTTTTTTAACTCCATGTAACAGATACAAGAAAGCTTCCGAGGGCGTTTCATCACAAGACGGTGTAAACGAAACTCAAGGGAATAATAATCACTGATCTATTCATGCAAATTACTTCGTTAATCATATAGTTATACTCATAAATACAGTTTTTATAGGTAAACATTATTAGGGTTATTACTAGGAATTCAACCAAATAAGTTTAAATCCGCTTAAAATCGAATCAAGTACTAAATAGGAAAAACGTGATACAAACAAACATATTGTATTCATGTTGAACACATTTATTGCGCAAACTTTCCATTACTAATTATAATAACTAGTTTTAGATCCTCACTTTACTCCTGCGCAGTTTGGATTTAAGGTACGGGGAACATAGGAAATGAAAAAATAAAAGTTTTCATTTAAAAGTAACTTTAATTTTTGTATGATACATTTCTCTGCGTTTGTATTTTTCGATCAGTATTTTTATTTGGTTGAACACAAGAAATAGCCCTATAGCCTAAGCTATGCTCATCGAAGAAATGATTTATATATTTTAATTTAATTTGGTTTGTTCATACATTATGATATTATTTTTTTAGTATTTTGAAAGTTTGTATAATTTAAAATTGTTTTACTGAATACATTTCTTGAATATGTTATATTTACTTAAAGTAACGGTAAAGATAGAAGTCACAAAGTTAAAAAAAACAATGTCATCCGGGAATCTCTTCTTAAACGAACATACGGCACCAGTTCTTTTTTCCAAGATAAACAAGTTTTAAAACTTGTATCAACTCTTCCATTTCCCACAACAAGGTAAAGCAATGTAACTTTCTCTTCATTAAAGAACCCATTTGAGAAATAACAGAAGGGCTGACAGATTGACTGGTCGAATGAATTATTAATGGGGGCGAAATTATCACTGTGTTCTTTTCCGACGGAACGAGAACGGCGTGGCGTGGCTCGTTGCTTAATTTGAAATCCCCCCCCCCCCTACCCCCACCGCTAACCAGGAAATCGGAGGCAACGTGTTTCGTTCTCTGCCCTGCCAGAGTCAATACAAGGAGGGAACAAGCCTTCAAATTATCAACCAACCAGGGGGATACTAATAAAAGTATCAATGGGTATGGTTGAAAATAGGGTTTGTTCAAACACAAAAACAAACTTTTAGATTCGTATCAAATCATTATAGCTAATAACTTGCTAGACTGTATTGTCTGTATTATTTTAACATTTTCATTACATTTACGTCCATAGGCAACATTAATAATTTAGGATGTGGTATGGGAAAGAGTAAAATGTACACATTGTAGTGAATTCGGAGGATGCTAGTTTTGTAACACTACCTGGTCTAATCACTTTAATTCGTTTCCCGGCAATAAATAATATTAAATATGTATGTTTTATTCCATTTAATTTGTTTATATATATATATATTGCATTTCATCATAATATTCTACACACTTATTTATTTAGAAATTACACACAATCGATAATTTCACAACAGTAGTAATCAAGTAAGTCAAATGAAGAAATTAATTGTCATTATGTGCAGAAGATGTTATTAAAATTCGACTTCAATGGTAACAACATGAATGTGTCAAGTTACTCGACGATAGCCATTGATAACCACATACAGTATTTGTGATTGGAGAATTTGAGTAGATGTCCTCAGACCAACTTAGCTCGCGGACCGATATCAGTAAACCTAGAAAGGAGGCAAGTGTTGGTAAACTTGCTCAAGTATAATACGAAAGGCAGTGACCCATTATAAGCGACAGGTGCATAGCTAACCAATTGCATTTTTGTTTAAAATTGGTTCGTTCAACCAAATTTCCAGTATTTTATTTATCCAAGTATTATAGGTAAACCTGCTGTTATTTTCTTAATATCGTACATTTCATCTAAGTCATTGACCTTGGAAACATTAATTTAAATGTGTGTGCAAATAAGTAGAATCGTTCCAATATTTTGATTACTTCTAGGTGGAGATGTTTGAAACTACCGGTCTTATCCGTTTTGCCTTGGCAATAGTTACTTTTAAATATATGTATTTTTCCATTACAAAACTTATGTTTAACAAACTAAAATTAAATATTCTGACTAGTACGACATCTTAATTGATTTAATCTCAGATTTGCGTATTTCAAAAAAACTGCAGATAACTTATGTTAAAATATTAAACATTTTGAAGTTCAATGACACAAAACTAATGGCATTCATCGAGAACAAAGTTGCGATTGAAAAATTACTCAAATCCGTACCTACCAGTCGAATCGTTATCGCAACATACACAAAAAAACAAACAATCAAAAAAATAAATTAAAAAAAATCAGAAACAGAAATCAGTGACTAATTTCGCAGATCAACTGAACGCTCGCTCGTCGTCATGTAACAAATCCTTGGGGTAAGTTGCTATAAATGTAACCATTGGTAATTGCTTTAATAACATTGAACTGAATTTTAATAACACTAATATTAATATATAAATTACTCAATTAAATAATTTATGTAATAGCAATTCATATTTGTAATATATTTTTTTGTTGTACATAATGTTTGTATCCCACAATCTCAATTGAAAGATTCCCGAAGTTTTCTTATGCTGCGATTGACTTCTTACGGCCTTCGGATATTTCTTTCGCAATTGCACCCTCATTATCTAGAAAGTCTCCTGAAGAGAGTCATACCAATTTTAATTGATGTGTGCCATCAGTGTAGGCATTTTGCGATACAGATTATTCTGAAAACCATTTATTACCTGCACTACTTATTCCATATTCCGCCGTTACACGTGCAAGACAGAATGTAGAATCCTTGTGGAATGATAATGACGAATTCCTTTGTCTTCTTTTCTCTGTTAAGGTAGCAATCCATCACAACCAACACCCTATTAATAGGATTACAAACATGGGCAGCCGACCACATCTAATCACCTGAAATCTCTTTTAAACGCGTTTACATAATGACGAGGAGTGTAATCTATTAGGGTTTGATTAAGATATTCAAATAGCTCTACGGCAGTAAACTTTCATTAGTTTGGAACACTTAGGAATTTGATTCTTTGTTACTTCTTTACTAACTTTATTTTTAATTACCTTTTATGTACATTACATTAAATTTACCTTCTTAGTTTAATACAAAAATAAGTTTAGATGAAAGTATATAATATTAGGAAACACTTTCAAGAGCCATGAATTGTGACAATATTATCTCAAGTTTCTCTTTCTCTCTCTTATATTATTATATCTTTTAAAATTATTTAGTTTTCACGATTGCGTGCAGAAATAACGATACAAGTCCCAAAGGGGTTTCGTTCTATCGTTTTCAAAGCTAGCGTCATAGACATTTTCAAATCAGCTGTCTGAATTTGGAATAGCCTCTTCCTTTGAGTTGATTGGTTTGGGGTCCGCTGGTTGGCCGTGGTTCTCACATTAATGACAACATGGGTACTTGTGAACCGACATAGCCAGCCAAATATTCTAAGATATAAGAACTTAAACGTTTAAAATAATTATTAATTTACTAATCTTTAATGTATTTATCCAATATCCTCAGGGTGTTCACAATCTAGCTTTGATTATAAGTTAATTCGACAAACACTAGAATTGGGCCGTATTAAAAAAATTAAAGTGTTATAGGAAGAATTTAATATGTTGAAATGTATTCTATTCTAAGCTTTGCTTGATCTTGGTCTGAATGTATACTATCGACTTGAAGTAAATTAAAGGCTGGGAATAGTCATACAACTAGACCCTTAATTAACTTATGGTCGGTGCTGTACATAGCTCGGAGACTCAATCAGCACACATATCGTTACTTTCATATTATCATTATTATTCTCATTATTTCAATGTTGTGTTCAATGTTGTTCAATCAATGTTAACTTGGAATGTAAGTGGTATTTTTTTCGACGGTTTATATCTTTTATTTGTTTGTATAAAAATATTTTCGTCCAGTTTTAAGAAATGTCTGCATATTCAGAAAAATCAATCAAGAGATTCCTCATATTTCATCACATGTGATATCATGGTCTATTGTAGTAAGAACGCACAGAAACTAAGTTTCTTGAACTATAGTGTTCTATTGACCTCAATAAAATAATTTCGTTTCTTGACAGTTTCACTTTAACTTGATGCATCGTGCATCTCTGCATATCTTGAAAACTGTCAGTTTTCCTTCTGCCGGCAAAAATCTCTTCTTCTACTTCTTTTAGCGGAATAAAAATATTTAAGTTTGTAACATATTAAAGACGATACATTCAGTAAATCTAAGTGTTTAGACCAGCGATAATTTATAACAAAACGTATAGACAAAAAACAATCAGCCATCTTCACTGTTAGCAGAATCGAATGGAAATAGTAATGATACTACTACAGCTACTACACTACAGTTATTATTTTACAACTTACCCCAAAAATGTATTACAAATTATTTTGATCATATAAGAAGAACAAAATTAACCAACAATCTTCATAGTTTTATTTGATGTTAAAAAATAATAAAAAAAGGTTTATAGATTCACCTTACCAGCGAAAAACACAGTATCTTAATGAAGTCTTTCCGTTTAAAAATGCGTAAGTTTTGAAGAATTTGTTCACATTCATCTTCATAGACTAAAATTTGCAACACCACATCAAAGTAGCAATGTACGGAACTTTGCTTCTCGATTACTTAAATGACAGCTCGTTTCTAACACGAGGTTCTCTTTTGTCTACGTTCAGTGTGCCTTAAACATCTTACATTGTCACTGGGTTCCGGCTTACACAGACAAGTTTCAGTACAAGATGTGGAGGACAAAAGAACCAAGCTAATACTGTCTCTATCTAGCAACTCCTTTAAATCTAGCTTGGGGGAATTGGATACAGTTAGTAAGTTAAGTAATATTATAACAATAGTAATGACAAAATTTAAAATCAAGAATGATTGTATTAGTTGCATTATAATTCCATTACAAAATTATTTGTGATACATTCAAAGTATTTACTTATAATATACATTCTGGGAGTAAGATTTCAAAACGAAACATCCCACTTAAATGAATAACGTATATTTGTTTGTTTTTTTCACAATCGGGCCCAAGAATAATAAACAACCCAAATTGACAAACTGACTCTGATTAGACAAAAATTATCAACAGTTTGTTCGTAATATTTAACAATTTGCCAATTTGCTAGAAATATTATCGTTATTAACCTAGAATTAAATCTGTTTCATATATAATTTAGACCTACAATTTTTGTTGAAACTGTGAGTAATCGTATCACAGGGCCAACAAAAATCAATGTTTTCTTCACCTTCTAACATTCAGTACATATTGTATTCTTAGACCCCGTTTGTATTACTAGCGTTCGACGCGAGTTGGTACGCGGGTCGGAACGCGAGTTAGAAGGCAAGTTGAAGTTTGTATTGTAAACCCAACCGTCGTTCGTTTAAATGCAGAATTTTACACACGTTAACCCACCATCCCGCTTCAAACGCAAGTAAATTTAACGTATTTCAGTCATATTCAACCAAACAACTACAAAAAAATATTTTAGAATCAGAGACACTTCCTTGGCAGTAGACGTTTGATCTTAAAGCTTTGAAAATAACCATTCTCTTTCAGTATCTAAATCTTAATAGCCATTCATCGATTTGTCCACATCGAGATATCGATTGAACTAAAACCACCGCTTTCTCGAACACTCGAACCAACTAATCAAGCCCGAACGAGAGCGAGCAAAGTCGATCAAGGTCGCTTAATTTTTCTCCAACCGGTCGAACGGAACGTAACGTATATTCCGCTCGGCGACCGCAACTCCCCAGAGAACGTGTGTTGTTTATTGGTCCCGCTGTCATGAAAGATTGTGTTACACGACCAAATGTGTAGATTAATTACAGGATTAACAGAACTATCCACAACAGTAGATGGTTTTGTGTTTTGTTTCCGAGTTCGTATTCACACATTTGCATACTAACAACATTGCTTTCCACCGTCATCAGTTGACCGTGTTGATCGTTTGGGGAACACGTTTACATACTATTTCATGTTCTTCTGTAGGAGGCAATTATTTTAACGTTCTCTTTGGTTGTATGTTACCATTAGCGAATCAGGCCGGTGATGAAGTGTGATTAGACAGTTCAACATAGCGGCTGATTGGAAAGTTTGAAAGTTTAAAGAGTTTTTTGTTTCCGTGTGATTTATCTCGATACATACATGGGATCTACTTGTTTTACGATTTCTACATTTGTTTCTAGATGAAAAACATTACTTTTGAACCATTGGGTTGCATGTATGGAGGCTATGTGTTTGATCATAAAACAAAATTTATAAAACGCAAAGTCGCGCCAATAAAAAAAAGCAATGAATGCTTTTAATGCTCTACTTGTATCGAAAGCAATAAAACAGATTGCCTGAAAACCTTTCAACAGTAATTTATTTCATTTGATTAATGCACTTAAATTAATAAAATCAAAGCACCTGCTAATTATTTCAACTTTTGATAATGAAAGTGCCTAAAGTTAAACACAAAGTTTCCATTTATGATGTTGTTTCAATTTTGTGATTCCCCAAGGCGTTGAAAGTTTTACGTTGTATTTGACTATCTCAACTTTGTTTTTAACAGCAACTTAATGCTAATGGGAAAAGGCTCTTCCTCCTAATATTAAAACATATTTATCAACAACAACCTGTGTGGAATATTGAAACGAGATTTATGATTTTCGATTAGTGAGGTTTTTGCAGAAAGACCCGTAACATTTAAATGTAGTTCAATGTTTTGTCTGCATCTATGTTATTAGATTTATTTAGTTGTCCTCCTTTGTAAATCAGTTTTTATAACTGAATAGGATAGACGTTAAATAAATAAATAAATAAATAAATAAATACGAAGCTTCGAGATCGTTCCTGCGACCGAACTATTCTTTATTCACTTGAAATACTTTTACAATATTATCCCACCATTAAACAGTTTTTTGGGCATTACGCCGCAATTATTAGTGTTTTTATTACAAGCGTACTTAGTGTAATTAAGCACATAATACGTATTGTAATTTAATAATTTCACTTTTCAAGATAATACCAGGAAAGGCAGCATGCAAATTCGGAAAGGAAAATCAACAAAAAACATGGAAGGGTAATGATGTAAAATCTAAAGGTTGGAAAGCTTGTGACATTAAAAACCCTTTCATTTTTTATATAAGACAAACACTAATTTTTAAGTTTCGTGATAAACTATAATTTTTCAGCAAACATATGTATTTGAATTGTTTTAAGCATATGTCGTTTCATAGTATTTGAAGTTGTGTTAAAATAAACTATTTCTCATACCCGGCACCTCCACCAAAAACATGCATATTTTTAGTGGTCAACTACCAAAAGTGGATCAAATCAAATCAAAATAATCATACATTATCAACAATTAAAAAAAAATTAGTTTGAAAAATTCGATGAATAAATTTACAAATGCAAAACAAAAATTTAATTTTTTAATAATATTTTAGTGAAGATAAACGCATTTCTGATTGGATGAGCGTAGCGAGCGAAGCGAAGATTCCATTTCACTACACTGGAGAAAAAAATCCGGAATGTTTTTTTTTTCTTTTTTTTTCTGTATTTTTGTGTGTCTGTTAACACGATTCCGGCTAAACCGATACTCCAATTGCGATGAAATTTTATGGAGGCCTTCGAAATCTCTGAACGAAGAACTGCCACGTTTTTGAGCGCAATCGAAAAATTATTTCTCATGAAAATCGCAATTATACGATTTTTTTGATTTTTAAAAAATTTCTTCAGCTTATAACACCTACATGCTTTGTCCGATTTTAATGATTTTTTGACAGAACGTTAGTTTCATGAATTTAGGTGTTCGTGTGAAAATTGAGCGCAATCAAAAAACTATTTCTCATGAAAATCGAAATTTTACGTTTTTTTTCTTTTTTAAAACAATTCTTTGACTTATAACACCTACATGCTTTATCCTATTGTAATAATTTTTTCACAGAACCTTAATTTTATAAATTCATATATTTGTGTAAAATTTGTGCGCAATCAAATAATTATTTCTTATGAAAATTTCAATATTACGATTTTTTCCTTTTTTTAAATTACAATTTATTAAAAAAAAAAAAAAATTTAAGTTAATTTTTCATTTAATTTAATTTAATTTAAAAAAAAATCTTCAACTTAGTAATGATTTTTTCCCAGAACAACAGAAAATCCGCATAACACATGGCAGCTCAATGCACCAATTACGCTCATCTATCAACGCGGCGGGACTTAAGCGTTTTCCTAGTGTTTAGAGGAAATGTGTTCAATAGAGAAATGATTTTGATTCATTGTTTACCATCAAAACCTTGAAATTGTTGTTAATAATGCTATATCATCAGCATTCTAACTTCAAATCTTATTGCGAATATCAAAGCAGAACACCTGTAGGTCTATATTAATTATAAAATGAATCCTTCTTAGCTTTACAAACTGAATTTCACATGAGGACAATATACAACTAAGGTTGTACAAATGAAATGGATCAAAATTGAAGTAACTAAGCTAAAATTTACAAAATAGAAATACATTTATTACATGAAATACAAACATACAATACAAGAATGGTTTTAGTTATAAATAACGAAATTACATAATTTTGCAATTCTTCGTTTTCCCCCCTTGCTAGACTTGTGCTCGTTTGTCCAATTCAGTTTGATTAGGTTCATACTTTACTTGTTTACAGGATGTTACAAATTGATATTCATGACATTCAGTAAGAGTTTTCTTTATATCGGATACATATTTTACTAGAAATGTTACCGGAAGGTAGTCTACACAGGAAATCGTTCAGACGTGCTTGCGTGGTTGTCTGCTGGCCGTTTTGCTTGGGAGAAATACTGACCCCTATGCGGTGGTGTGTGCTGGAGGGGGGAGGGGGGGGGTGGTACTGACCTTGCCGTAACCCCGAGTGACGTAGTGCACGTACGTGCGGCGGCTACACGAAACGCTGTCAGATTAGATATTACATTTTAGGGGAGGATAGAGGGATCCGTTTGACCCGCAAAGAGAAAAAGTGACTACTTAAAATTCACTGCGAATAGGAAGTGGGTTAATGTAGCTTTTTAATGTATGCTCGTGAATGAATATACACTCATTACATTATTTTACTTTTATAAAGCTCTGCTCATGACGGTAATGCTAATGTTTCTTAAACATTAAAAGTAAATTATTAGTGGGTATTCATGAGAATTAAAAAAAATAGTGAGTTGTTCTATCACCAATATAATATATCACATTTTTACTACATTATTAATAACCTAGGTTTTAGCCTTGCCTATATCACTCAATTAATAACTAAATATTGACTAATTACTAAAGTTTGGATTGGAAGTCTAGCGCGGAGACAGTTACATTTTTTTAACATTTAAATGTGTATATCAGTTTACAGTTTACAGTTTAATTGCTACGCTTTCTGGTTTTTCGGGTAAACGATTAAACATCCTTGTCATCACCATATCAAACGTTGATAAAGAAAAAACTATGATTCAGTACGCGTATTCCTCAATTCATCGATTTTAAATTCAAAAATTGTGAAATTTCCGTAATTTACTAAATTTTTACGAACTTTGGGAATTTATTCCAAATGTTCAGATTTTGACCGCAAATTTTCATGCTACACATCAACGTTTAAATCAATGTGAAAGCGCCGGTTTATTTTGTTAATCGTAAGATAAACGATTTATTTGGAATTTCTTGAATTATTGAAATGCGTGTTCTGGATATAATTTTTTTCTTATGTCTTGCAATGACTTATTAGGCCTATTCTTTGCTAATAAGTGAAAATATTATTATAAAGGTACTATTTACATTTACGCGAGATATTACCAACCGTTCTGCTGCAATCATCACCTGAGCGCGTGAATTTAGCCGATAATTTGTAACCGGGTATCGCTTTGATTTAAAGTCCCCCACTGAAAATCAGTTATATAACTGATTGGGTAGACTCTAAATACAATTTATTTTTTTATTAATAATTTATTTATTTATAACCTGTTTTATGAAGGCTGAAGAATAATCGATTGCCATTAATTATATTTAGAATTTTAATGAAACAACTATATACTTAATATTTCATACAGTTCAGAAGTTAAAAAATCCATCCCGATCGGGGTTCAAACCCGAGTCTCCCACATTCCAGGTAGGCGCCTTAGCCGCAAGTTAAAAAATTACCTTCTCGGTGGTCTAGATGGCTAAGGCGCCTACCTGGAATGTGGGAGACACGGGTTTGAACCCCGGTCGGGATGGAGTTTTTAACTTCTTAATTGTATTAAATATTAACGATTCCACCTACGGGAGTGTTTCCAACCAACCGAATCGAGAAACTATATTCTTACTATATAATAACAACATTAAACTTATTAAATTGAAATAATGAGTATATTCAGTATATAGCAAAATATTTGATGGTAAAGTGTGGAAAGTGTCAGGCGCATACGAGTGATGACGCCATCGTGTAATAAATGTCACCGCCGACTAAATGTGACGAACAAGTTGACTGTGTGTTTGACTGTGCGGTCAGCTCGTGCGGTATAAACAACAATGCGTCACCACTGAGCTAGCCAAACAGCGTGTTCAATATGGATGGTTAGCTGTTGCACCACAACACATACGCCTATGAAATACCTCGACATGAGTTTTACACACATAATAGTGCAGACAAACCAAAGTGGTTAACAAAACATGAGTTTGAACTTCTTTATCGACTCTGGTTTGACCAAAGGAACTCAGACCGTATGGAACTTTTGTTTATGCAGTTTTGAGTTTCGGGTTCAGTGGCGTAGGAACTATTTTTTTGGTGGGGGGTCACACTAAAGTTGACTACGAGGTTGGGTAGGCAAACCGGGGTCTGGGGGCCCCAGCCGCCGGAGAGATTTTTTTTAAAAGGTGCCCTTGATAAGTGGCCTAAAACACGTTTTCAGGCGAATTTTAATTATGAATAAGGGTTACATTTTGAAGCTAATATTGCATTGAAGATTGATTACCTGACTGAAATCGGTCGACAGTCTGCTTGGGAGTGAAAACACTGCACACAAAATATAATGAATATTAGTCTAAAATCAGATTTATTTATTTATTTATTTATTTATTTATTTATTTATTTATTTATTTATTTATTTATTTATTTATTTAACGTCTATCCTATTCAGTTATAAAAACTGATTCACAAAGGAGGACAACTAAATAAATCTAATAACATAGATGCAGACACAACAATGAACTTTGAAATAGTAATATTACAACAATGCATTAAATACTCAACAAATTTGATAACAAATAAAAAGGATATTAAATGCAATTTATGAATGAATCGAATAATATATAAAAAAAGGGGGGTGGGGAATGAAAAGAAAAGAAAAAAAGAAAAGAAAAAGAAAATAAAAGAAAAAAGAAAAAATGAAAGGAAAAAAAAGAAAGACTAGTTTTGCAAATCACGTATCTTATAGTACTGAATCTTACTAAAAAATGTTAACAAAAAACCTTCCTTTTTGTTTGCAAGCCCGACTGTAGTAAAAATCCTAAATATCACCCAACAAGCTATAAGTTAGCAAATGGCACCCATACCTGGCTTGACCCCCCCCCCTGGGGGGTCAAGCCAAAGTGGGGGGGGGGAGTTTCCCCCCCATCCCCCCCCGTTCCTACGCCCCTGTTCGGGTTGTACAATGTGACTCTCTATATCCTTGCATCCTTTATTTATTTTTCTATTTCGGTCACTATTAGCCACTGTAAAACGAGAATAGCTAGTTACATAAGATCGTACAAGTGTTTTGTTTATTTTAATTTATTTTATTTTTTTCATAGGAAATACATTTTGTTTCACATTTTAGTTCAGCTGTTGCCAAATCAGCACAAATATGCATGGCAATCTAGCTTCAATAACTAAATAATAATTTGTAGCTATTAGAAAAATGAATATACCTAATTTGTCTTTAAACTAACGAAAATTATATGACCGATACTGCATGACTTTCTGCATTTTTTTAATAATGTAAACAAAACAACATAGTTGATAAACTGCATTGCACTCTGGGCACGTTTCCACGAAAAATTGCATTGTACATAAAAAAAAGCAGGAAAATTGTTAAGAAATTTTTATCTTATATAAATATCTCAAACTAATGAGGTTTTATTCTGATTTTCATTTTATTAACTCTTGATTTTTCTTCTCATTTCACTATAATACTTTTAGTGCAATGTGTTTCCATTTCCGCGGTTTTAATTAGGTTCTAACTCTATTTATCGTGTTGACAATTATTATTTTTGCTAACTGTTACAAAAAACTAAAAAAACAAACACCCCTTTATACGAAAATAAAAAAATTGTTGGCATTTAATTGAACATTGATAATGACTTATTTCATTTTTAACTGAGTTAATAAAAAGTAATACATACCTACCATCAAAGCTTATATTTTCCACGGTAGGTATTACGAAGCAATGCATGATAAATAGCAATATAAAGTTACCCTCTAGGCAATTGCAAATTAATATATTGTCTGGCGTTCGCGTTCGTGTTTAACAAATGGATTCTGAATTCCTTTGGTTCAATTAATTGAATTTCACGCACACACGTCCGCTGCGGGCGGTCTATATTCCGCGCAAATAGTTTTTATATCGACAAACAATAATGCATGATACTCACAGGGATTTTTTAAAAACAAAGTTGTCAATACTTGCTGAATGAAATCGACATCGCAGCTTTGATACTGTTTAGCTTGGTTCCAGGCTGCCAACGACACGCACTGAAAATGACACGCAATGCACGATTGGTACTTTGACATTGCTCTCACGGTTGATTTAATGGCTTTTTATGATTTCTTGAATAATGTGACGAACGAAATGATTTTATAAAATAGCGAAACGAGTGACGCCAAAATGCCAGCGAATGGGTTTAACGGTGTTGGAGATAAAAAGATTGTGTTGTTTTATAGAGAATGAACTTCGCTAGCTGAAGAGTCACAATTAATTCACGTAAAACTACGATACATTAGCCGGCATTATCAAGATTAATATAATCCTTTCTGTGAACGTTATTTTATTTTTCCTCTGTCGAACAAATGGTGAATTTATTAAAAACTAAATGAATGTGCACTTAAAAGTATTTTCATGCATAACAATAACACGCATATATTGCAATACAAGGTATTCGGGACATTTTTTGAAATAATTTTATTGAATCCAAACCCATAAGGTAATTACGTAATATTTAGTGAAACGAAGTGAAAATATTTTGTGAAACTAACAAAAAAGGAATATACCGGTACTCTTTTTATACTGATAGGCTAATCTAGACAGACTTTTGGTTTCTATTTAGATAAATGCATATAGCATATTGTAATATACAAAATATGCAACAATTTGTGTAGTGCAATAAAATAATAGAACATCAAATTTCAATTTAATTAATTAAATTCATTAAATAATTGGCCAATCAATAAGATGTCTGAACAACTGCTTAGCCGGGTGACAATCATATCCTGAACGAGGTTCGAACCCTGTCCCCCGATGTGAGGTCGGTTGTCTGTGCCACAAGTTCACCCCACCCTTGTTGGCAGTCGAACTTCCGCCCTCTGTTCATTATACAATATGCATAGAGCACTCCCACCTTCGAGACCATTTATCCAGTCATTATTCCTTTAATCACTTAAACCAACTTCTAGAAATAATCGATAAATCCAATTATGCAAGTCAAAGTAAATATTTGACTTGGAAACACCCATAATGTTATTCACACTGACTTTATAACCACAAGGCAAATTCTGAGCTACGTTTGCGATAAAGCTTATTCAAACCGCTGAGTTGTCTTTTCAAGGTTTTTGGTGTCGTATTTATACCAAAAGGCATGCGTTTGAAATCGGCATGGCCTAATTGAAAGCATTGTTTGATTATGCTAGTTATATAGTTGCAATTTCTTTTCCTTATTGATTGTCGAGTACCCCATAATTTATTTGTCGTAGTATTTGAGCTCTCGAGGATCCGAACTCGCATGATGTACGGTTTTGGTTGGGTTGTTTACACATTCTCTGAGAGCCAATTCGCGTGGAAGAGATTTGAATCTGTGAGGGAGAGCTTTCAGAGTCGAGGTGGGCAGATCATGAGTCAGTAAACACTTTGACCGTATTTTATATCCATTCTCTTCTCTTCTCTTCTCTTCTGACGCCGCTCACATAGACAGCTAAACTTTCTATGAGGACGAATCAGAAAGTAAGTTTGTGTCGAAAGTTTTCATCATCTTTTCTTTGTTTAACGTTTTAAAGAAAAAATCTCTTCCAAGTTTTACAGAAATTATTAATCTTATGTTCAAACAGGGAACATTAACCAAAAATGTGGACCGTCTACTTAATTTCGGGGAACCTCTAAAACGAGAATCTTTAGTCGTTCTCTCATTAACTGAAGAGAAGATTTAAAGAAATTCTGAAACCTGGACAACAGAGAATGTGGCCTGGCTGCAAATGCAAATATTGACTGTTCAAATAAGGAGTTTGAATCCTGTCCATCCAATAGTTATAATTCGAAACGTAAACACAAGTTTACAAAAATGATTCTAGATTTCAATCAATCGAAATTTTATCTGCAATATTGTTGTACACATATACTTTTTAATGTGTATGATATCGAACCTTTCTTAATGTCATCGTCAGCTATGGACCCTGGTGTGTGTGTGTTATTATTCTCATGTCATTCTTATTTATTTCGTTTGCAGGAAGTTCCGACTGACGTTTTCTGTTTACAATACTCAGTGCACAGAATAAATAGGTTTTGCTCTTTGCTATTATAATCTGTCACAATTATACCAGAACATTACACATTCTAACGATAATATAATAATTGTTCATAATACTTATTTCCGTGACCTGAATATCACGTTGAATTGAATATAACTGTTTGAATAAGTTTGTTTTAACCCATTCAACTAGGATATGTTTGCATAGAGCTCTCGAATACATCTTGTCATTCAAGCTGTGTGTGTTATCCCTTGTATAAATGTGAACAGCTGTTGTGACTTTGATGTTCTACGTTATACAATTATTCAAAGTACTATAACAGCTAACACAAGGGTTACACTTGAATGTTTCGCAACTGTAATAGGCGAAACAAGTCGAACTCGCTGTAACTTCTCCGTGTATCGGTGAACACAAAGACAACAAATAGGGGATGGCGCTGCCCAAATACGGGTGAATGGCCAGCGATATTCAGCAGTTCTCATTCAACTACAAGGATCTTATGTGCCGTGTGGGTCGTGATCAATACTACCCAGTGTAACAAAATGTGTCCGATACCGACCCACGTAGACAACTCTGCTTGGACTAGTTCCAATGTCCAATTAGTAAATATGTGCTCAATTAGATTTATTTATTTCACTTATTAAGTTTTACGCATTACCTTTAATTAAATACATAGGTATTGCGAAAGTTTTAGTTTTGATATTGTGTTTTGAATGTAATAAATATTTTTCCAGGTCATACGTCACTACTTGGCCTGCTAAGATTTACTTTTTTTAATTTTATGATATCTCCCAGAATTTTCTATTGATGTTACTCACTCACTAGCAAATTTTAATTGCCAAGTGCCCTTGTATTATGATAGTATCAATATATTGTCTCCTCCAAAGTTTTGCCAAAATAACGTTGATTTAAGGTTATAATTAATAAAAGTTATTTAAAATTGAAATATATTTGGCGAAAATTTAAATTCCAGATGCATTTCTTTTGTGCTATTTTGCTACTAGTAAATATAAATTTAAGTGACGTAGTCCCGAATTCCAACGCCATTACCACATCAATTTACAAATTACAATAAAGGAATTTGAAATTCGAAATTCAGGATTCGTTGTTCTCCGTGTATTCCAAGTGGAATAAATATTTGTAATACACTGTTTCTGGAAGTTCGTTGTTCTACATAACTTACAACATGCTAGAACAATCCTAATAATGTTTAACTTTAATTTAAACTTTTGTTTTGCATAAGAAAATGTTTTTGTTCCCACCATACAGGAAATGCGTTTGTTCATTTATGTGTTGCTTACCTTTTTGTCAATGCGTCAATTAAGTCAATAACCTACGACAAAAAACAAATTATTTTGATTACAATGTAATTATAGTTTTACAAAACGACTCATTTTTTAAATCTTCCCATTATAGAAAGAATGCGATACACAACGTTAGAAAATATTTCAGAGATAAATAATTTATCTTTGTTTGGCCCGTATTAAACATTTTACTATTTTATAACATGCGAGTGCCAAGATAAGTAACATAGAATCAGAAAATGGTCTAGCCATTCACCTTAAACACGACATGGTCGACGAATAACGCAGACTTGTACCCTCACGTTAATACTTCCTCAGCTTTACCTGCTTAAACGTTTGCGGTAATTCCGGAAATGAGTACCGGTTTATCTGATAATTAAGGTTAAGTAAGAGTCTAGTTGAGTTTCATTCTCGGCCGCTATGCAGCGCTAGTGG
The DNA here is from genome assembly GCA_024449915.1 of Sweltsa coloradensis. Classification (NCBI taxonomy): domain Eukaryota; kingdom Metazoa; phylum Arthropoda; class Insecta; order Plecoptera; family Chloroperlidae; genus Sweltsa; species Sweltsa coloradensis. Next base: position 820,537 of record JAMZAV010000059.1, read on the forward strand.
TCTCCTTCTCCCAACAGTCATCATTCATTCGGCACACAAAAGTTGTTGCCAGCAACGCGAGGACAGCGAGTAACGGTGGTCATTTCGTATTCTCGTCGGTACTCCCGTCTTTGAACTCTTGACAGTAAGACTTGCTAGGAAATAACTCTCCCAGATGAAGGGAGAGAGGAAGGTAGTGAATGAGTGACGGAGAACTTGGCGGTGTGTTACCTAGGTGGGTAATAGAGATCGTTGTGGGTGCTCTCCCATGATGAGCTAGAAAGAGACGAAGAATAAGAAAACTCACTGATGAAGATATTTGTTGTGGTTGGAAGAGAACTAGTTCGAGTCATTTATTCTTGTTAGTGTCGATTGTGCATTCTTACGTGGGTTTTGTTTGTAAAACAATGGATAAATGGTTCAAAAAGATATATAGCGTTGTTTTAGAGAACCTATTAGGTAAGAAGAATCGAGTTTTAGTGCTGAATGAGCCCGTTTTATTAGACACTTGAACAACTTACAGCATTTAATAAAATGGTTTATGTCGGAGTTGATATAAAAATTAATCGCTGACACACTTATAAAACCATGATGAAAATATAAACTGAAGGTTAAAGTTAAAGAAGAATTACTGTAATAATCTCGATATTAATTTTCTTCGTATATATGAGCATTATTTATTCTTATGTTTTAGTTTCTGGTTGTTAAATTTCAATTTTGGAAAATAAGTATTTGATAATTTATAAACATCAAAATAAGAATTCGTAATACAAATAAAAATGTTGATTAATTTCTGGTGTGTTGTAATTTAAGTCAACAATAGTCCTTGTGTAAAACCCGTGATCTTTCTACAATTGTAAAACGAAGAAGTTATTTTGGTATTAAATTACATTGGAAAATTGTACAATACTGTACGCATCAGGCGTCACTACTTAACAACTGGTACAGACTACTTGTACAATCCTCTTTAAAAGATAATATGATTTAAAGTCAAGTGCATCATTATAATCTCAGATGTTCTATTTAGTTCAATGACAATTTGTGTAACCAAATTATTTCTTGTGAACTGCGTGACTCTGAAATCACAGAAAGGAAATAATTTGAAGTAATGTTAAATATGTATTAATATTTGAATAATTTTTGTTCGCTGTTTAATTTCTCCTTTGTGTACAAAGTTTTAGTTTCACAACAAGTGTGACTTAAACGAAAGCTAGAAGCGACTGCGAGAGTCATAATGAATTAGATAAGAGAAAGTGGAATCATACACTCGAATAATATGCCTGCGCTCCACGACAGGACAGGACGGGATGTGAAAGCCAAGGAAGAATGAGGGGGATGTAAGACAAGAACCGCGGTGAACAAATGATGTAAAGTTTAAGTGAATAGAATAGAATAGAGCGGAAAGAGGAAATGAAAGAGTTGAGGGAAGCACGTCACTGACTCAACTTCCTGTACTTGGCAAGAGCGGACGTGACGTCATCCTCGTCACGCCCGCGACACTCGCACTCGACGAGAGATTTACAACGAGACCACCGAAAATATTCGCGGGGAAAATAAAAAAATAAGTTTCGGGAAATACCTTACACGTATGGATTAACAACACACTAGACTAGAGCATAACATCTACAAACTTGCATACTGATAGAAGAAATTGTTGCGTTTCTAGTTACTAGGGTGGCGGTAAGAAAGAAATGGTTTGGATGAAGTAGCTTGGATAGATTCTTGTGAGAAGGGTAGTTAAAGTGAGATATATGAACAGTTTGAGGGTGAAAATGATGAATCTATATTCGTATAGGAGTTATGTATAAGTGACGAATATGATGTTATTAACAGTGACGTTGAATTTAGTGGTGGAAATATTGATCAGTTTGCTGTCATAAAATCACAATTTTCTAAATTTTAAACTAGGGTGTATTGTTGTAATGAGTGCCGTGAAAATAGATTTGCACAGAAGAATAAAGGAGCATTTCTATCACCGATATATA